>SJXQ01011069.1:82475-154201 GCA_006408695.1 Aepyceros melampus | reverse complement strand
GTCACTTATACTTGGCCTATATTCTACCTTTTTAACCAAATAAGTTTTTAAAAGTAATGGGTACATTTAAAAACTAGCACAGTTACTCACTGGTCACAATTTTTTATATTCCTTCCAATGAAAAATACCCTTTTCCCTACCCATTCCCTCACAAGTCTCAGTTGTTAAGTGTCAGGCCCAGGCTCAAGTCGAGGTCTTACCATCTTCATCAGATACAGATGGCACATGGGGATGAGGTTTCTGGGTGTGATTTCTAGAGTGTGACCCTGTGAGCAAAAACCCTCTCAGTACTAAGACTTGAGAACTAAATGGACAGTTATCTGCCACCCACAGCTCCCCCCACCCCCATTCTGCTGAATGACTAGACTCTCCCATCCAGAAATGGGAAATGGGAGGCACCATAGTCCATGGCAGCTTGAGGTCCAGTTTGGTGCTGCCAGGTCTTTGGTGAGGACTTGGTCCTGCCCATAGGAGTGCTTCTCCTTTGCTCTACCCCCTGAGCTCTGTATGCTGTCCTTTTCATAAGAAATGACCTCTGTCTGTAGCTGAGTCATATTTCTTAAGCCAGCTTCCTCTTTATTGAACTTCAAAGAAAATCCCAAAGGCCTATTCTCATTTGTATGTTGTGGTCTCCCTTAGGCCAAGCATTGTTTTTTTGCTGCTAAGGTTCTCTTTAAAGCTTTTAGTGTCCTGTGAATTGGATTGGGGTTCACGTCATTGGAGAGGCTACCCTCACAAATCTTTTCTGAGAGAAGCTCTGAACCTTGGGCTTCTTGTGAAGCTTTGTAGGATGATGCCTTTAAAATCGTTATGCCCTTAAAATCTTTAAAGGAACTTGAGGCACCACCTTAAGTCTTTCCAGGGTCTTAATGAAGGCTTTTACAGTCTACAGACTTCACCTTTAGACTGTGTTTTCCTGGCAGCACCCTAGATTTGATCTTAGCCCAGAAGCTGTTTCTCTCTTTTAGCATCATGTGACCACTAGACATATGGAGATTCTTTAAAGGAGATAACAAGATATTGAACCAAAATATAATTGAGCCTGGTTCCTTTATATTTAATAGTCCCTCCCACTTTTTTTTTTTGATAGCTTCTCCCTCTCATTGATGTTACTTTCAGCTGTTTCGTAGCAAGAGTCTCCTTTCCCCTGTGTTTCAGTATCGTTTTCTTCTCTTGCCTAGAAGCTGTCACCAGCAGCCTCTTTAAGGGCCATCAAGATTCAGTTCACGATGTCATGAAGCCCTTTGGGTTTTCATTTCTTTCTCTGCATCCATTCAGACCTCACCTACCTCCAGCTTGAAAGGCATTCTCACATCTTTTAGTTCTTTTCTGTGAAGAAGAAGGCTGAGCGCCGAAGAACTGATGCTTTTGAACTGTGGTGTTGGAGAAGACTCTTGAGAATCCCTTGGACTGCAAGGAGATCCAAGCAGTCCATTCTAAAGGAGATCAGCCCTGGTAATTCTTTGCAAGGAATGATGCTAAAGCTGAAACTCCAGTACTTTGGCCACCGCATGGGAAGAGTTGACTCACTGGAAAAGACTCTGATGCTGGGAGTTCACGATGTCATGAAGCCCTTTGGGTTTTCATTTCTTTCTCTGCATCCATTCAGACCTCACCTACCTCCAGCTTGAAAGGCATTCTCACATCTTTTAGTTCTTTTCTGTGAAGAAGAAGGCTGAGCGCCGAAGAACTGATGCTTTTGAACTGTGGTGTTGGAGAAGACTCTTAGAATCCCTTGGACTGCAAGGAGATCCAAGCAGTCCATTCTAAAGGAGATCAGCCCTGGTAATTCTTTGCAAGGAATGATGCTAAAGCTGAAACTCCAGTACTTTGGCCACCGCATGGGAAGAGTTGACTCACTGGAAAAGACTCTGATGCTGGGAGGGATTGGGGGCAGGAGGAGAAGGGGACGACAGAGAATGAGATGGCTGGATGGCATCACCGTCTTGATGGGCATGAGTTTGAGTGCACTCTGGGAGTTGGTGATGGACAGGGAGGCCTGGCGTGCTGCAATTCATGGGGTCGCAAACAGTCGGACACGACTGAGCGACTGAACTGAACGACGTTTTTAATAAAGTATCTGTGCCAGGTATTTATTGCCAGCAAATTGTATAATAGACCATGTCAAAGCCTAGTGGCTCAAGGCGGCATTTACTTTTTTCACAAATTTGTGTTGGCTCAAGGCTCAGTGAGTGAGGCCAGCAGGTTTCTTTTCCAGTCAACATCAGCTGGGATGTCGTGAAGGTGGGGACCAGAGCCATCTGAAGATTAGTTCATGCACATGTCTGGCAGTTAGGGCTTGCTTTTGGATGGGACATTAGTTGGGGGTGGTCAGTGGGGGCACTGACAAGGTGCTCAGTATGTGCTCTGGGCTTCATCGCAAGCATAGTGACTGATGCTAAGGGTGGGCTTGCCCACAGAGCAAAAGTCAGTTTCCCCAGACTCTGTCCAAAAGATATCAGTTACTGAGGCCAGCACGTATTTAAGGGGAGGGAATTTCAGAGAAAAGTGTCAAAGAATTTGTAGACAGTTTCAATACCACCACCTCCACTCACCTCAACTTATCAAGTAATCATTCTGTCTAAAGGAAAGTTCTTTGCAACTCGGTGTCACTGAAATTCCTGCAAATTTTGTTTGCTGTTTTGTTTGGTATGTTCTGTTTTATGAAAAGTAACAAATGGTTACAAAAATGAGGCTTTTGTTGTTGTTGTTGTTCAGAAAAATGTATGGATCATCTCACTAAGCTATTGGAGGTGGGATTTCTTTAACCTTTTTAATTATTTCTCTTTGGAATGCAGTTCAAATTAGCAAAAACTATTCATAGTTCAGAAAAAGACTTATGGGGTTAGAATCCATATTTATAAGATTTATCAATGAGAGTCTTATTTTCACAGTCTTCTTTTGGGAAGAGTTTATTAACTCAGCTCTAGATAACTGAATACATTATCTCTCAAACTTCTTTAACACATGGGGCATTAAGATGGGGGGAAGGAGTAAGAGACATTCTACTAAGAGGTGACTTGTAGTCATTTTATGGAGAAAAAATAGAAAAGAGTGTAAAATCAAGTGCAGATGTTGTGTGACAAAGATGATGACAGTGAAGAATACATTTTGTGACTCTTAGTGGTTTGAACTTCTTTCTTGATTCTCTGAGTAATCCCTGGTCCTACATTCTACAATACAGATACCATCGTATCTATTTGATCCTGGGTTTGAGTTAGGCTGTGCTCAGCCTACTTGCCTCATTACCAAACAGTGTTGTTGTATTCTTGCAGATTGATGATCTTACAGCAGAGCTGGAAACTGCATCTCCAAATGTCTGCACCTGGATGCAAAAAAATCAAGTTCTTCGAGAGGAGTTATTATCTATGAAAGGAATGCAAAAGAAATGTGAAAAACTAGAGAAGAAGAAAAGGAAGTTGGAGCAAGAAGTAGTGAACCTCAGAAGTCATATAGAAATGAATATCATAGAACACAGTCAAGTAGAGCAGTATAAACGTGAGACTGAAGAAAGGGCGAGACAGGATCTCAGAGAGAAATGAAAGGAAGTCAACCTATTTTTGCAGGTTAATTTGTTCATCTGTCATGTGCTGGAATTCACCTCATTGTAAACTACGTTTTGGATCTGTACAGCTTATGTGTTTCCTCTACTTCCCTTAGAGCAGTTGGTTTAGTAGTTTTCTGGAAGGAAGGGGGCACTTGTTTCTCCCTTTAAATATTTCCGTTTCCATCACAGTTATCACCAAATTGACCTATCAGAATGATTCTCACAAAAAATCCTTTCATTTATAAGAACATTTGCTATAAAAGAAGACTACGAGGAGGAAAAGAAAATATTGTGGTTTAGAACTGGTACCATCCTCTTGAATTATTTTTAAGTTGTCTTGTTCAATTTTTAAAATTTTAAGTTGATCCTCTTGTTCTTTGAATTAACAGATTATATAAGCACCACTATAACAATAATTCCACTTTAATTTTATAATTCACATTTAATTCATTTCGCATTGACAATAATTGTTTTAAACTTCTGCTCTCTCTCTCTCTCTTTTTTTTTACCTTTAAAATTGCTTACTGAATCACTGACTCAAAACTAAAGGGAGCAAATACCATTTTCCAGGTTAATGATTATTTTTAAAATGTTATGTTTTTAAATTTGCCTTAGATACAAGCAGTATCTGAGGAGAACTTAGAGTAGTTACAAGAGAAGAGTAATGCTTCTATAAGAAGTCAGATGGAACTCAGAATTAAAGACTTGGAATCTGAACTCTCCAAGGTGAAAATTTTGCAAGAAAATACTCATAAAGCAGAGTTGGAAAAATATAAGCAACTCTACCTAGGAGAACTAGAAGTTAGAAAGTCATTGGAAGGTAAACTAGACAAGTAAGTCAAAACACAGAATCACAGAAAGTAAATTTAGTTCGTTGATTTGTCTCTAAATCCTAATTTTTTATAGAGCGCAGTTCATGAGATTAGTAGGAAGTGAAAGCTAACTAGATGGTCACTGTTAGAGGGCGCCCTAAGACAAACTATTAATACTGTGTCCTTTTAAGTTTTACCACAGAGTCGGAAAGGACTGAACTGACTTAGCAGCAGCAGCACACTGCATAAAGGCATGCTTGTGAAATTGGGAGAAATTAACAGAGGAGTGAAAGGCAGGATAATTCAGAGTGGCTAGAAATAGTATGGTGACCTGACTGAGGAGGGGTGTGGAGGATGGAAAGGGCAGATGGCAGCTCCAGTGCCTAGTCCAGGTTTTTCCACTGTCTGAAAGCAGAGCACTCCTAGGAAGCCTTCATAAACCAAAACAGCATACAGTGAAGAAGCAGATACCCGAGGGTACGTTCTGCCAGTGGAAGCCTAAAGTGAATATGCACAAGTGAAGCACAAGTGCTCCCAGACAGGGTTCAGGACTGTGGGGACTTGACACTAGCTTCCGAGGAAGGAGCTCAGTGGGGCCTGTCTCCCTGCTTGGAGAGCACGATGCCTCTCACTGTAAAACGTACACTGAATCTTTTTATATGAAATCAAAAAATCTCTTCAAAAAAAATTATTTTTCTAAAACAAATGCTGACGTAGGCCTTTCCTAGAAGTGAAGTAACATAAAATGAACTTTGGAAAAGCAGGGGACACTTGTAATTGATCCTGGGGCTGGTTTAGCTCTTTTCAATCACCCATTGACTTTCTTGTCCTCCTCTCTAGATTGTGTCCTCCTCTCTAGATTGATGTTCAAGCTGGTTTTAGAAAAGGCAGAGGAACCAGAGATCAAATTGCCAACATCCGCTGGATCATGGAAAAAGCAAGAGAGTTCCAGAAAAACATCTATTTCTGCTTTATTGACTATGCCAAAGCCTTTGACTGTGTGGATCACAGTAAACTGTGGAAAATTCTGAAAGAGATGGGAATACCAGACCACCTGACCTGCCTCTTGAGAAATCTGTATGCAGGTCAGGAAGCAACAGTTAGACCTGGACATGGAACAACAGACTGGTTCCAAATAGGAAAAGGAGTATGTCAAGGCTGTATATTGTCACCCTGCTTATTTAACTTATATGCAGAGTACATCATGAGAAATGCTGGACTGGAAGAAACACAAGCTGGAATCAAGATTGCTGGGAGAAATATCAATAATCTCAGATATGCAGATGACACCACCCTTATGGCAGAAAGTGAGGAGGAGCTAAAAAGCCTCTTGTTGAAAGTGAAAGAGGAGAGTGGAAAAGTTGGCTTAAAGCTCAACATTCAGAAAACGAAGATCATGGCATCTGGCCCCATCACTTCATGGGAAATAGATGGGGAAACAGTAGAAACAGTGTCAACTTTGTTTTTTTGGGCTCCAAAATCACTGCAGATGGTGACTGCAGCCATGAAATTAAAAGGCGCTTACTCCTTGGAAGAAAAGTGATGACCAACCTAGATAGTATATTCAAAAGCAGAGACATCACTTTGCTGACTAAGGTCCGTCTAGTCAAGGCTATGGTTTTTCCTGTGGTCATGTATGGATGTGAGAGTTGGACTGTGAAGAAGGCTGAGCGCAGAAGAATTGATGCTTTTGAACTGTGGTGTTGGAGAAGACTCTTGAGAGTCCCTTGGACTGCAAGGAGATCCAACCAGTCCATTCTGAAGGAGATCAACCCTGAGATTTCTTTGGAAGGAATGATGCTAAAACTGAAGCTCCAGTACTTTGGGCACCTTATGCGAAGAGTTGACTCATTGGAAAAGACCCTGATGCTGGGAGGGATTGGGGGCAGGAGGAGAAGGGGACGACCGAGGATGAGATGGCTGGATGGCATCACAGACTCAATGGACGTGAGTCTGAGTGAACTCCGGGAGTTGGTGATGGACAGGGAGGCCTGGCATGCTGCGATTCATGGGGTCACAAAGAGTCAGACACGACTGCGCGACTGAACTCGAACTAGATTGTGACTCTAGATGACTCCTCAGAGCCAAGAGCTTAATTTCTCCAAGGTCATTAGTGAAATGTGTATGCAAGGGTAGTGAAAGCAAATGCTTGAAAGTGGCTTTGTGGGATGGGGTGTTTCTTCATCCCTGAACTGTTTCCTAGAGGCAGGTGTGTCCCAGAGGGCAGCAGATGTCACTGTGAGGCCACCTCCCATTTTCTCTGATGCCCTTTCTCTCCTCTCCCAACTGTGACTTGTTACTTGGGGAAGCCTAGACATGTGTACTTCTTTAAAGCAAGGGTACAACTATCATTGTTTACAGGAGGTCTACTCTGTGTTTTCAGTGTTCAAACAGTTTATTGGGAATTCCATTTACTATATGGCAACTTTAAAAATGCAAATCATTAAGTTGGTGTTTTCCATCTTCCCCAGGACTCATAGAGGCTGGCAGTGATCGGCACCAAACTTGAGGTGGAGAAAGAGCAGAACAGATCTTTACTCAGCACTCTTAGCACGAGGCCAGTCCTGGAGCCCCCTTGTGTTGGAAATTTCAATAATCCTTTAGTGCTCAATGGAAATCTGACTCTAAGAGCAAACGTAGGTTTTTCTACCTCAATTCCACACCCTTTGAATAACAGCATGGAGACTTACTTGACCAAGGTTAGTCCTATTATCTTTTTTTCCCTGGGTTTCAGATTTCTGATATGAATGATCCTTGTTTTTAATTTGGTGAACTTCTGAGTTGTTTATTAGACTTAATACACACTAAGTAAAAGTCACAATTAGCTGTGCTAATAAAGGAGACAGAAATATTATGATTTTTTTGTCTCAGAGTTCTCGATTTTAAGAGATATTTACTAAATTATTAAATTTCTTGAAAAGCTGCATTTAAATTCTACTTTAGACATGAAATCTTATTGCCTAGTATCCAAAAGTATTCTTTCAGATGTGTCACTTCCTTTCTAGTTGATTTCAGTTGGCAGTGGTTCATAGTCATTTTCAAGCTCTGCTGTTCCCAACGAAGGTTTTCTGCCTCTAAGCATAAGTGAATCAGTGGCATCTGAATGCTAACCACGGATGCATGCTTTTTGTTCAAAGGAATCCTAGATAAATCCTTTTTATGAATTAAATAAGCTTATAATACTAAACCAAACCATTAATTTCTAGTTTTAGCTTAACGTTTTTTGTTATTTTCTTACATAAATTTTGTCATTTCTTACAAAAATGACATTTTTGTCATTTTCTTTAATTGCTGTTTTACCTATAGCATTTTTATTTAAAATTTAAAAAGACAATCTTGCTGAGCATTTGTAAAATATTTCTAGATTTGTAGTCAATTCAGACATTTAAAAATTACAAATGAAGCTCACTTTATCTCTCTCTTGACATCACCTGGATGAATGGTATCTAAGATAACAATGATGGGGAGTCTTGAGATTGCAGCCAGTTTTCACTGTTAATATTGTGATTAAAACATCCATTCCAGCCAGTGCACACAGGTTTATGGTTTTCATGGTATTTTCCTGATGTTTGTGATGCACAGAAGAGTAGCCCTTGTTAAATGCAGTCCTGGCCTGTTTTCTCACTTGGCTTCTTGCATCGTCGGGGAGCAGCTAAGGTTTCTCTGCCAGCACTGCAGCTACACTGGGTCTTGGTACTTGAGAGCCGTGAACCTGGAGCACGTGCTTTAGCTGTGCGCTCACAGCGGGCCTCGAACACGTCACCCCAAGCCAGACACTTCCCCATGCAGGCCTGAGGGGAGGAAGCAAATGCTTGACCCCCGTCCCAGACACAGGCTGCTTACTGCACACCCAAGTTCACGGTGCTGTGGGCACATACGTCTTTTCAAAGTAGAGATTTGGAACCAAGCAAGCACTTTGGGAGAAGTTCCTTCTCCCAAAACTCACCAGTTAGGTAAATCTCCTCACCTCTCATAAGGAGAGTAGGAGTACAAGTCTTCACCTGTTCTCCTTCAAGTTCCCTGTCGTGTGTTTTCTAAAAATTTATGCTTTATAAATTAACTGTATCACCTGACTGCTACTTATAGGAGTTTGACAATAATTTATTCTTGTTATTGCCTTTAAAACATGATTTAGTTAGAAAGCTACTATGTCATGTCATGCCACAAGCATTATTGAACTATGTAAGAAGGTTTTACATATTCATTTTCTCTGCGTTATAGTTAAAAATCTATGTGTTTTTTCTCAATCTGAGGAAGTAGTTGGCATAGGACTCTGGACTCAGTAAGAAAGTCATTGGCTTTGTTACTTCTTTTGTAGAATTACGAATTTTGCCTAAATCATGACTCTCATTTTCTTAAAAAAATAAAAAGCTTTTGTGTGGAACCATATTATATAAAATGGAGACAAGTATAAAGCTTTTTAGCCAAAGGAGTGGCCAGAGGTCCTGCACTTGTGATGTCTCAGTTCCTCAACCCTGCAATGACCCCTGTGGGACCTTCCCCGTCTATGGAATATAGTTCAAAACTAATAGTTATGTGTTAATCCTTCTCACTAAACACCTTTAGAATAAAAACTTGCTGGTACATTGTTTTCTTGTGTATAATTTTCTCATCTGTCTGTGTTTTTGTTAAATGGAAAAGTTTAAAGAAAATTGCAGATGTGTTCTCCTTAATAACATTCAACTCAAACTACTTCCTCCATTTGAACAGTATCCTCACCTAGAAATCAAAATAGAGGTCTCAGAAATATGTATTTAGGGCAGGAGATGTTAGGGGGAGAAGATAGTAATCTTGTGCGTCATTCCTAGGATCATGGATCATTCTCTAATTCTTTGAAATTATGTGTACTCGATAGACTGATATTTATTGTACTTTTTATCAGATTAAATAATGTTCCATATATATGTTCTCTGTTATTTATAAGCAGAATAAGTAGGAATTCATTTTCTTTTATTTATGTGATTGTTTTTCTACTTAAGTAATCTTCAAGGTAGGTCTAGTCTCTAAAAGTATTATTTAAATGTCATATTTAGTAAGCTGTATAACATTCCTATGATAATATCTCTTGCTTAACTTAAAGATAAATAATAGATGTGGCAGGAGTTGGACAGGGGTATAACTAGAGAACTAAGAGAAGGTATGTTGCCAAAATGTGTGAATTAAATTTAGATATTGATTTCTGAAATACACTGTAAACAATAAATGGCATCTCTTTCCATTGTTTGGATAACAGATGCTATGTTAAATGTTTTTTCTTGTACATAGCTAATAGAAAATTTGAAAGCATGAGCAGTCATAGTGAAAAATATTTTTCTTCCTCATTTATTCATCATGTTCCATAGTTTAAAAAAAATCTCAAAAAGTCTATGTATTTCTATTTATTTCTGGCTATATCCTTTCTCTACTACTGCCATTGCTGTGGAACTGTCCATCTGGACCCTGACACCATTCTCAGAAAGTATGGAGTTCATCAATGTCTCAAGTGTCTGGTAGTGGTTAAGGCTAGAACACCCAGACTCAAGCAGCCATGTTTGTGTAGCTGTCCTTGGTGGGTGACTTTATAATTTCTGTGTCATTGACTTTGTCACTAGTTTATCTCTTGCCCTCAGGAAAAGTTCCAAACACTTGCATCAATTTGGGTCCTTCCAAAGTAGTTGGCCTTATCTCTTTACCACCTTACTCTGTCCCTTAGCTGTGCATCTAACCAGCCAGACTGTGTAGGACCCCACAGATTCGTTTCCTTACCTCTGGTCTTTGTACGTATTTCTCCCCTCTGTCTCTTGCATTTCTTCCTATCCTTCAGGTAGCTACTTCCATGGCACCTTCACCAAAAAGCTGGTGGTATTGACACAAAGCCGGCTGTCCCTCCTGAGTGTTCCTTGTGCCATCTTGTATATCTGTCTTAGTATTTATGACTCTGTATGGAAATTGTCTGTTCGTCTATTTTTACAGTTTATGGCATTATCATTTCTCAGGGTGACTGGATCACCTTCATCTTGTAATTCCAGTGTTTGTCACAGCACCTTAGCAGATACTTATTGAGTAAATGAATGAAGAATGAGAAAACCAGAAGCTCTGACACTCAGCCACATGTGGGACTGTGGGCTGATTATATAATTGTAATCTTGTATTTTGTTTTCTGTCATTTATAGATATGTTTCATTTTTTCAGAGCACTTAGAAACATCTCAGGTTTTTGGTTGCTGCTTTTTTTTTTTACTAATCCTGAGTTAACTCAAGTATTTTAGAGAAAGAATTTAATCCTTTTTCTTTCCAGCTGCTGCTGAATTTGAATCTGAGTCCTATGGATTGTCTCCTCTAGGAGCTACAGATGGGTCAAATCTGTCTCAGGACCTGCTTTTGAAAACACCACAAGAATATGTACAGATTTTGAAGAAAAAATATATGATCTGAAAAATAAATAGTAAAAAATTTCCCTTCTGGACTGTTTTCATGACATTTTAGTTGTTTCTCATTAAACATGATGAGAAAATCTTTATTAAAGGGAAGTATTTTTGTGTGTATGATAAAAATTTATATGGTACTTAAAAATACTACTTTTAAGTATATTAATACTACTTTTAAACAGCAGTATCTAAGTACTTTTGACACTAAGTATTTTCTCTGCAGCTAACTTAAGGGATTTAAAAACCAGCACTGTAAGTCTTCCATATTCAAAGTGAAAATGTTAGTCACTCAGTCGTGTCCGACTCTGCGAGCAATGGGCTGCAGCCCGCCAGCCTCCTCTGTGCTCCACTATCTGGTGGGGTGAGCTCAAATTCATGTCCATTGAGTTGGTGATGCTCTCCAATCCTCTCGTCCTGTGTTGTCCCCTTTCTCCTCCTGCCTTCCATCTTTCCCAGCATAAGGGACTTTTCTGATGAGTCAGCTCTTCACATCAAGTGGTTGAAGTATTGGAGTTTCAGCCTCAACATCAGTCCTTCCAATGAATATTCAGGATTGATTTCCTTTAGGATTGACTGGTTTAATCTCCTTGCAGTCCAAGGACTCTCGAGAGTCTACTCCCAACACCACAGTTCACAAGCATTAATTCTTTGTCAGTCAGCCTTCTTTATTGTACAACTCTCATATCCATACATGACTATTAGAAAATAGTGTATATATGTTAATCCCAATCTCGTAATTTGTCCTTCCCCTCATGTTTCCCCTTTCATAACCATAATTTGATTTTGATATCTTTTGAGTTGGTTTCTGTTGTGTAAATAAGCTTATTTTTTATTAAATTCCACATGTAAGTGATGTGGTACTTGTTTTTCTCTGTCTGAGTTACTTCACTTAGGATTGTAATTTCGAGATCCATCTGTGTTGCTGCTAATGGCAATATTATTCCTTTTTATGGCCAAGGAATATCCATGTTCTGTGTGTGTGTGTGTGTGTGTGTATACCACATCTTCTTTATCCATTCTTCTGCTGATGGATATTTAGGTTGCTTCAATGTCTTGGCTATTGTAAATAGTTCTGCAGTGAACATTGGGGTGCAAGTACCTTTTTGAATTATGGTTTTCTCCAGATAAATGCCCAGGACTGAGATTGCTAAATAATGGCAACTCTATATTTAATTTTTATAGAACCTTTATAGAGTTTTCTACAGTGGGGGTACCTAGTTGCATTCCATAAGCAGTGTAGAAGGGTTCCCTTTTCTCCACACTCTCTCCAGCATTTATTGTTTGTATATTTTTTGATGGTGGCTATTCTGATTGGTGTGAAATGATACCTCATTGTAGTATTTCTACATTTCTATAATAATTAGTGATGCGGAGTATCCTTTCTGAGCATCCCTCATGTGCTTTTTGGTCATCTGTAGGTGTTCCTTACAGAAATGTGTATTTAGATCTTACACTCATTTTTTTGGTCAGGTTGTTTGTTTTTTTGATATTGAGCTCTTTGAGCTGTTTTGAATATGTTGGAGATTAATCCCTTGTCAATTGCATCATTTGCAAATATTGTCTCGCATTCTGCAGGTTGTCGTCTGTCTTGTTTACGATTTCCTGCACTGTGCAAAACTTTTACATTTAATTATATCCCATTTGATTATTTCTGTTTTTATTTTCATTACTCTAAGAGGTTGATGAAAAAAGATCCTGCTGTAATTTATGTCAGAATGTGCTCTGCCTATATTCTCCTCTGAGTTTTATAGGACTTGTTTTATATTTAGGTGTTTAGTCCATTTTGAGTTTATTTTTGTGTATGATGTTAGGGAGTGTTCTAATTCCCTTCTTATACATGTAGCTGTTGAATTTTCTCCACAGCACTTATTGAAGGGGCTGTCTTTTCTCCTTTGTATAGTCTTGCCTCCTTTATCCTAGATTAATTGACCACAGCTATGTAGGTTTCTCTCTGGACTTTCTGTCTTGTTCCATTGATCATTCAATATATTTCTGTTTTTGTGCTAGTACTGTGTTTTGATTACTGAAGCTTGCAGAGTAGACTGCAGTGAGGGTACCTGATTCTATTGGCTCTTGCTTTTCTTTCTCAAGATTGCTTTGTCTATTTGGGGTCTTTTGTTTCCATCTGTTCCGTTCCATTCAGTCGCTCAGTCGTGTCCGACTCTTTGCAACCCCATGAATCGCAGCACGCCAGGCCTCCCTGTCCATCACCAACTCCCGGAGTTCACTCAGACTCACATCCATTGAGTCCGTGCTGCCATCCAGCCATCTCATCCTTGGTCGTCCCCTTCTCCCCCTGCCCCCAATCCCTCCCAGCATCAGGGTCTTTTCCAATGAGTCAACTCTTCGCATGAGGTGGCCAAAGTACTGGAGCTTCAGTTTGAGCATCATTCCTTCCAATGAAATCCCAGGGTTGATCTCCTTCAGAATGGACTGGTTGGATCTCCTTGCAGTCCAAGGGACTCTCAAGAGTCTTCTCCAACACCACAGTTCAAAAGCATCAATTCTTTGGCGTTCAGCCTTCTTCACAGTCCAACTCTCACATCCATACATGACCACAGGAAAAACCATAGCCTTGACTAGATGGACCTTAGTCGGCAAAGTAATGTCTCTGCTTTTGAATATACTATCTAGGTTGGTCATAACTTTTCTTCCAAGGAGTAAGCGCCTTTTAATTTCATGGCTGCAGTCACCATCTGCAGTGATTTTGGAGCCCAGAAAAATAAAGTCTGACAGTGTTTCTACTGTTTCCCCATCTATTTCCCATGAAGTGATGGGGCCAGATGCCATGATCTTCGTTTTCTGAATGTTGAACTTTAAGTCAACTTTTTCACTCACCTCTTTCTGTAAAATTTTTGTTCTAGTTTTGTGGAAAATGCTGTTGGTAATTTGATAGAAATTGCACTGAATCTGTAGATTGCTTTGGATACTATAGTTATTTTGACAGTACACAGTTATAATGTCACTTTCATTTCTGTATTTCAGTTTCCTCTCTTTCCTTCTTAGTTTGTTTGTTTCTTTCAGGAAATGAACTTACAGTTCTTGCATATGAGCACTGGGCAGGCACGCCAGGCCTCTGTGCGCATGAGCAATGTGTTTAGAGGTGTTGCTTAGCAACGATCATTCTGGGATGAAAGATTCCAAACCATTGAGCTTCCCAGCTGGGAGGTTGTGGCGGGATGGCTCTGGCTTACCTGTAGTGCTCGTGTTGGGTTTAGGGGACTGTGAAGAGCTGAGGGAGAGGTGAGGTGTGTTTGGAGTCCGTAGGCTCTGTGATGAAGAAGATTTTTGGCTTCAGGAGTAAGAAGGGTGTGTCGCCCTTTGGCTCCTCCATCAACCCGGTGAGAGACAGCGGTCATGGAATCAACTTCCAGCCCGGGTACCGCATCCGAGACAAAGACCTTAGAAAGATCCACAGAGCTGCCGTTGTGGGCAACGTGGCCAAACTGCAGCATGTTCTGCTGTTTGGGAAAAATGGCCTGAACGACAAGGACAAGATGAACAGGTAAGCGGAGTGGAAGAGCCTGGCAGAGAAGTTTCCCCTCCAAGGCTCCTGGATACCTTCCTGGGATCCAGCACCCCACAGACTTTATAGGCAGCAAAAAGCCTTAGCTTCTTTTGGACCCACTTATAATTCCCCTTATAGAGCTTTACTGATAGTTTTGAAGTCATTTAACTGCATGTTGGTAATCACAGAAATGAAATGAAACATGAATAGCATCTGTTTTTCCTTTCTTCCTCCTACTTTTTATTTGCATGGGTTAGCATGATGTCTCATGAGTAAAAGTTCTCAAGTTATATAGCCTTCAAGAAATCTTCTGAACCTTCTGGCTCTCACATTTTTTCTCATGTGATTCATGAAAGCACTTCTTCATGGATCGCCTGTTGTGGATCATGGCAGTGGACAGATTTCTGATGTTGTCAATATCTTATTTTTAATGTATAAATTTTTTATACTGTAAGGTTATATATTACAGAAAACTGCATAGTGAGCAAAATAATTCCCATGCCAAATCAATTTCTGGATTAAAAATTCTTCATATACAATTCAATATCCATTTTATATCAGTGTACACTTAGGTATATGCGTTCTTTGCTGAAGGACCTTAGAAGACAGCTTTGAAGTAGGAAGCTGGCTGTGTCCTTGAATATGAAGACATTTTTTTAGGATGTATGGTCTTTCTATATTTAAACCAAATCAACATTTCGTGTTTTTAAAGATTTTGGGTTACATATGCTGTCTTTAATTGTTGTGATGAAATTAAATGTTTTGTATAGTAGAGGAAAATTTGCTCTTCTATATATCAAAATGTGCTATAACTGCCCACAAAGTGCTCATTTACTAACAACTGAAAAGATAGATAAATGAATGGAACAGAATGCCCAAACACCCAAATGTATGTAAAACTTTAGAACTTGAAAATGAAGACCTTTTCTTTTAGAAATGATAAACTTTGTGTAGATGGTGGAGAAATAACCTGGTAAAAGAGAAAAGTAACTCAATTTTTATCTCACCAAAAAGTTTCAGATAGAGTATGGATCAAACATTTTAAATATGCACAGTGAGAAAAGTACCAGAATAAAACTCAGATTCTGTTTATACATTTTTTATCTGCTGACAGAGACCTTCTGTTTTTTCTAGTTCTACTGTTTCTTAGCCTTAATTTTTTTTAAAATTGGAGAATAATTGCTTTACAATGTTGTGTTGTTTTCTGCTGTATAACTTCATAAATCAGTTGTAAGTATACATATATCCCGTTCCTTGTGAACCTCCCTCCCACCCCAAAGACCTTTCAAGAATGATTTCAAAAGTAAGAACTCTGAGCTCTGTGAAAAATACCGTTGACAGCTTGATAGGGATTACATTGAATCTATAAATTGCTTTGGGTAGTGTACTCATTTTCACTATATTGATTCTTCCTATTCATGAACATGGTATATTTCTCCATCTATTCAGTTCAGTTCAGTTCAGTCACTCAGTCATGTCTGATCCTTTGCGACCCCATGAATTGAAGCACACCAGGCCTCCCTGTCCATCACCAACTCCTGGAGTGCACTCAGACTCACATCCATCAAGTCAGTGATGCCATCCAACCATCTCATCCTTTGTCGTCCCCTTCTCCTCCTGCCCCCAATCCCTCCCAGCATCAAAGTCTTTTCCAATGAGTCAACTCTTCACATGAGGTGGCCAAAGTACTGGAGTTTCAGCTTTAGCATCATTCCCTCTTTGATTTCTTTCACCAGTGTTTTATAGTTTTCTATATATAGGTCTTTAGTTTCTTTGCTGCTGCTGCTGCTGCTGCTGCTAAGTCACTTCAGTCGTGTCCGACTCTATGCCACTCCATAGACGGCAGTCCACCAGGCTCCCCCGTCCCTGGGATTCTCCAGGCAAGAACACTGGAGTGGGTTGCCATTTCCTTCTTTAGGTAGCCTCAAATTAAAATAAATAGATTTTTTTTAAGTAAGAATTCTGGAGTTTCCTGGATTTTGGCACGCGCGCGTGCACACACACACACACACACACACACCGAAAAGAAATCTGGAGGTTGATTTAACATTTTAACAACATAAAAAATTCAAAACTCTCTGTAGATCAAGCTGTCTATAGACAAGTCGGATTAGCAGACAGGGCTTGTCTTTTTGGCACTAGTAGGAATGTGGCACAGATAAAAATGATTTCTCATTTTTCAATTTTGTTTAGAAATTTTTTTGAGGCTTGATATTTTCTGACAACTGTCAGCCTTTTCAGAAGTCAAGGGAATCTAGGGAGTTCCTTGGTCGTCCAGTGGTTAAGACTCACTGCTGTGGGCCCAGGGTTGATACCTGGTGGGGGAACTAAAATCTTTCCAGCTAGTGGGATGTATTGTACAACATGGAGAATATAGCAAATATCATATAATAACTTTAAATGGAGTATGGCCTATAAAAATTGTGAATCACTATGTTGTAACCTGTAATATATAATAACATGTAATATGCATCACCTGTACTTTACTTAAAAAGAAGCAACCTTAGACAAAAAGACCTTATGGTAATTAGATCAACAGGAAAAATGAGAAATGAGCAAACAAAAATGCTACCAACTATAGTTGTACAGACTTTGTGAATTATAAATTTCATTCCAATGTCAGAGATGTCAAAATGTCAGAAAATGAACGTATTAGAATCATTGAAGTACAGTATTGTCTCTAATCCTCAAAATGTATTTGCAAAGGAGGTATGATATCCTTTGACTTCATTCAGATGTTGTCCTTGTAAAATAGTAGTAATAGTAATAAGTATGATTATATTCGGAGAAGGCGATGGCACTCCACTCCAGTACTCTTGCCTGGAAAATCCCATGGACAGAGGAGCCTGGTAGGCTGCGGTCCATGGGGTCACGAAGATTCAGACACGACTGAACAACTTCACTTTCACTTTTCACTTTCATGCATTGGAGGAGGAAATGGCAACACACTCCAGTGTTCTTGCCTGGAGAATCCCAGGGACGGGGGAGCCTGGTGGGCTGCCATCTATGGGGTCACACAGAGTCGGACACGACTGAAGTGACTTAGCAGAGAAATGTTTATATTACCTAACAGTTACTCAGCCTGTGCCAGGAACGGTTCTAAACTCTTTGCATGGATCTCATTGAAG
The DNA here is from genome assembly GCA_006408695.1 of Aepyceros melampus. NCBI lineage: Eukaryota > Metazoa > Chordata > Mammalia > Artiodactyla > Bovidae > Aepyceros > Aepyceros melampus. Next base: position 136,800 of record SJXQ01011069.1, on the reverse strand, counting down.
CATCGCAGTGCTGTCCTCTGAGAGAACTACTTCTCTCTCTCCATTTTATTGATGAGGAAATTGAGGCACAGAGAGGCTGAGCAACAGCTAAGTGACAGAGTGAAAGTCAAATTCTAACCCAAGTTGAGCTGAATCTCAAGGTCATGGTCATTCTATTCAAGTAAATTGTTCTTTCATTACTGTGGTAAGAAAAGCTAATGCTATATATAATGTTCTTTCTTCAGAAGGAAACAAAATATTTGTTTTAGAGGGATAAGAATAGCATGCTATTGAATGTCTTCAATCACAGGAACAATTGTTTGTTTTGAAACAGTAACACTACAGTTTCCTGAAAACTCCTCTTGCTTTCATAGGACTGCCCTCCACTTGGCCTCTGCCAATGGCCATTCAGCGGTGGTAACTCTGCTCCTAGAAAGACATGCCTGCTTAAATTCTGTGACAATGAAAACAGGACATCGCTGATGAAGGTATGGGGCAGCAAACCGTGTCCACACGAGGTGGATGTGACTTAACTACTGAGACTAAAGTGAATTCATCTCATTTAGATATAGCAAACTGGTGAAGCTTGTGAACCATTTACTTTGAATTCCTAGAATTTACACTCTGTTTCTTGGTGCAACACTGACAGGCCGTAGAATGCCAAGAGGAGGAGTGTGCGACTCTTCTGCAGGGGCATGGTGCCGACCTGAATGTCATGGACGTCAGTGGGAACACTGCTCTCCACTACGCTGTCTTTTGCCAAAATATATCACTCGCAGCAAAGCTGCTTTCCTGCGATGCCAGTATAGAAGCCAGGAACAAGGTATACCTCAACTAACTTTATTTACAAAATATTTGCAAAGCAATTTTTTAAACTAGAAGTGTTTTATTTCTAACTATGTAAATAAGTAAACTGAATAGTGTCCATCAAGCCCTGTTACCATGGAAACAACTCCAAAGCCACTGCAGGGGGTAGGGAAAAATGTTGGAGCCCACAGAGAGGGCAAAGCTCTGTCTCCCAGTCAGCCGTCTACACCAGAAGGAAGATTTCCCATCAGAATGTGCCCGGGATTGGGTGGTAAGCTCAGAGCCCACAAATGATGAAGGCCTAGGTGGAGTGAAGCCATGTGAGGAGTGGCTGCTTCCAGGCACTCAGGGAATGGGTGCCCCTGAGGGTGGGTGGGAGGAGGAGGGAGACCCAGTGCCCATGAGGGGGAGCTGGGTGAGTGATGTGATGTGAGGAGTGCTGCTTCCAGGGGCTCAGGGAATGGGCGCCCCTGGGGGTGGGTGGGAGGAGGAAGGAGACCCAGTGCCCATGAGGGGGAGCTGGGTGAGTGCAAGTGGGCATGGGAGGCAGCAGGCCTGGAGCCCTGAGCCCTCCAGGACCCCAGTTCTGAGATCCAGCCAAGAGGGTCAGGTCATGTTTGACTCCCAGCAAGGGTGTTCACTTGTGCTAGTGATGGCTTGGTTCACGATGTACACCTCGGGGTCTTCCATGCTCAGCCCAGGGAGCTGCTCGGTGGGATTGCAGCTGTGCATGTGGAGCTGGTGATGGCGAAGCCACCCCTCTTGCTTTCTCCAGGGCACACGCGATGTCCTGCAGCCCCACCAGGAACTCCCTCCACTCTTAGAGGTAGGCTCAATTTTCTGCGTTTGGAAGCTGCAGCCTTCGCTGAGTGAAAGTATTTTGAAGGAACCAAATTGTCTAAGATTTCACTTTAAATTATATTTTTCAAGCATTAGAGAGTAAAGCATTCCTTTATGTGTTTATGGCTGGTATTTGTGATAACACTGTACTTGTTAAAGGTAAAACGTTTTCCAAATACTACCCCCCCCCACTAAAGGTTTTATTTATTTATTTATTTTGTAATCAGTCTAAAATAACACAGTAAAGCAAAATTTGCCTCAGTAGACTTTGTCTTAAAATTCAAACATAACAAAAGCATTTTACAACATAATAGAAATCGCTGCTGTTCACAAATTCCCATTTTATGAAAAATGGTTTATATAAACACAGTTTCTCTCTCATTGCCCAAGTCTTATGAGGGTAAAAGGAAAGGAAAAGGAGCAAGCAAGTGAAAAGTGCAAGTCAGGCTGGAATTTTGGCAGTTAGGAAATGCCAAGAAGAGAATTTATTTATTTTAATATTTATTTATTTGGCTGATCTGGGCTTAGTTTCAGCATGTAGGATCTAGTTTCCTGACCAGGGGTCAAACCCAGGCCCTCTTTACTGGGAGCACTGAGACCCAGCCATGGGACCACCATAGAGTCCGGAGATTTTGGTTTGTGCTTTTTATTCCCTTCAGTTTATATATTTCTTATATGCTTTTCAGTTTTCAGAGATAATAGTTGTGATTTTGTAAAAAAGTGTGAGTGAATTGTAAACTTGCCTAGGTGCCAGTTTTAAGAAGACTCTGATCAAAACATACTGACAGTGAATAGGTGATGATTAAGTGAGAATTAAGAGAGAACAAATAACTACCTGATATTATCCTATTCTGGCAGAACTATCCACTTAGATAAGAGTCTAGGCTCTGCTCTCCCATCTAGAATGTCTTGATGGAAAGTAAGTAAGGGGTTTATAAATAATGAGATCAGGTTGCCTTTTGGGTTTACTAGTCCCTATTCTACCACTGTTTACCCAGGAAAATTTAAAAATTTGCAGTTTTGACGACTCTTGCCTCTTACACTTTTCTTTTTTATTCAAAACTTCATGTAAGAGAAGGAATTGGCCATGCGAGTGAGAGGTGAGACTAGAGTGGCTGCTGAACTAATTCTCAGCTATATTCTGCTGGTGAACCACAGTTATTTGGGAAAACATTTTTAAAATGTATTAGCCTAGGCTGTTCACTGTAGATTTTGACTGAGTAAATTGAGAAATGCTTGGACATGTGTATTTAGAACTATCCCCTTGAGATTCTGATCCAATCCTTGATGAATAACTATGGAGTGAATACATATAATTTCTAAATGCACCCTTCACAAAAGAAAGTAGTCTCTAGAAGTGTTGGAGTTTGATCAATGCTAGCTACTTCCATCAGCTCCCTCCTTTCCAATAATATTAGCCTGACTTTTTCTCTGCCCCTGTGTTTGAGACATTAAAAGGAATATCTTTGGCAATATCCATGGGCTTGAACGATAACTCCCTTTTTCTTCCAACCACTCATCATTCAGTGACACTCCGAGAGTCTTTAACGATTTGCTCATGGCGAAGTCACTTCATCTGTAGAGTCTGACCCTTTAAGGATTTTGCACCTTCACTTATCATCCAGGTCATTAGGTCAACAGATTTTGTTACCAACAGGGTTTTCCTGACTGCAGTAAAAGTAACTCATGAGCCTTTTTTGGTGTCAGCTGCAGGACAGACTCTTGTCGTGTGTCTGTTAGAATTGCTAATCTCTGGCATAAGCAGATGAGAGCTTTAAAACCCATGAAGTTAGTAACAGTTCAAAGGGTAATTGTTTTAAGCATTTATTTTCAGCAGGCTTGGAAACTCATGATCCATTGTCCAGTCTAGAAGAATTCTAGAGACAGATGGTAGTTTCAACAGGCAGTGGAAACATTATTGACTGTGTTAAATAAAATTATGTTTAATTGAATTATGAGTCTTAATAGCCATATTTATTACATATTGGGACCCACTTTTTCTCTGAAACATATGATACTAAAGAAAGGAAAGGTTTCACATACAAATATTTGCTTTATACCCACCTGTTTGGAAACAGCAAACATAAAATCAAAAGTGGGCCAGAAACCAAACATGGCTCTTGGATATGTTTAGTTTACCTCCACACACTGAGTCAACATTTCAAATTTAGGAGGCTCATGCAGAAGTTTAGCCTTCTCCAAGGACCAAATCTGGACCCTCTTGAGCCTTTCCTACTGTTTGGTCTGCGTGCAGAGCCCACCCCTTCTGAATGGGACGTGTGTTTTCAGGGTTACTTGTCTCACCTGGCTTTTTCACTTATTCAGGTCATCAGCTTTCCATCCATAAGCATTTGAGTTTCCAATTGTTGTTTGAAAGTTTATAAATAAAGACAATCTAATTATTTTATAATTGATTGCATATTTTAAAAAGATCTCTTAAGAATGGGATTGAATTTTTCAAATTAGAATTTTTAAGTTGGTTGTGGCAGTTTCACACTGAATAACTCTCACAAACACACAAGATTATAAAAGACAGCGCAGGGTGAGCTGGTGGAAGAGCAACTCCCCGAGAAAATGTTGAGCATGTATTGACTGGTTATTTTATGTTGCAATCTTTAACTAAGAGCAGTAAAGCAAGCAGACACCAGAACTCTAGGATTTTGGAGCTTCTTCCTGGTGGTCTGGAGGTAGTCAAATGAGAGCCATCAAGAATAGTCTTTGAAGATAACGTGGGGAGGGCGCTCATTCTGCATGCAGTTAGGATCTAGCCGATGCTGGGAGGTATTGGGAGCAGAAGAAGAAGGGGACAACAAAGGATGAGATGGCTGGATGGCATCACTGATTCAATGGACATGAGGCTGAGTGAACTCCGGGAGTTTGTGGTGGACAGGGAGGCCTGGCTTGCTATGATTCATGGGGTCGCAAAGAGTCAGACACGACTGAGTGACTGAACTGAACTGAAACGCTGACCTCTCAGCCAGAACGTCTAATTTAAAGAAGGGCGGTGGAAAGAGCAAGCAAGGAAGAGAGAATGAGTAAGATTAAACTCCAGGAGACATTTCTGAGAAAGCAGTAAAACAGGGTTCCCACAGTTGACTTTTTGAAAAAGGAAAAAAACAAAGTTTCTCTCTTTGCATGTTCACGTAGAGAATAATATTCCCACTGGAATGTCTGTAAACAGGTTGAGTTTACTCATGGTCATCCTTGGATAGGTTATGCATGCTACAGATAGTATTATATATTTCTACCTCAGCATTGTCCCTAAAATATGCAGTTGATACAGTAGCTAAATGATACCCACAACACCTGCATTGGGAACTTGACACTTAGCCACTGGACCACCAGGGAAGGAGCATATTAAAGAGAAAGAAGGTGCACAGGGCAATGAGCTGGGGGCTCATTTTCATTTACTTTCTGACTTTTATTTTTAAGTTCAGAGAATCTATTGCACGATTTTAATTTCAGTGTAGAAATAAGTTAACTGTGTACATTAGAAATGGTTTTCCCTATTTTACAGGATGACCTGACACCACTGTTACTTGTGATATGTGAAAGGAGAGGGCAAGTGGTGGAGTTTTTAGTAAAGAAAGAAGCAGATATACATGCGGTTGATAAGAGGAAAAGGTACCGTTGTTCTTTTTCTTTTTAAAACCCTTAGTGCTGTTCTAGGATGGTAATATCAATATTAATGAATAAGAGGATTCATTTGTGATCAATACATCTTGACTTAGGTAGAAAATCAATTATTCTGACTGGGAATCATCAACAATATATAGCAGGGATGTATAGCAGGATTCATATTCCTTTATAATATTGACTGATGTCATATGCAACCTCTTTTTGTTTGGTTGGTTGATCTTGTAATAGCTGAGGGATTTCAAATTAGTTTTATTAGCTTTTGTTAAATATGGATTCTGCTTTTAGTTTATCTCATGACAGTATTGAGTATCTTAATTCTTTTAAAAGAATTATTTAACCTCTACTTTGTATGTATATATTTTTATAAGATGCATAGTAAAGCTAAAAGACTTGATTTTGTCTTTTGGATAACTCTTTGTTTTAAATTATTTTGTTTGAAGAATGCTGATGTTACTAGGTTGCAAAAGAGTCAGATACAATATAGCGACTAAATAACAACAGCCACAAAAAGGTGATTATTACTCACTGCCACCAGATCCTGTAGGCTCATCAGTTTTTATCCTTTCTCACTTTAGTACATTTTGATATTTTCATTTTTAATGCAGGTATAAGGAAGAAAGATAGCTTTGATCAGATAAACAGTTCCTGTAACAAAGACAAGTCAGAGGTGGATGATACAGACGGAAATGATGGGCTTTAGATTCAGGCTAGGTTCAATTCCTCGGTTTCCTACCAATTAAGGTTATCATCAGCAAATAAGTTTCCTGATATGAAAGGCAAATAGTAATGCATCTTTCAAAAATGCCTGTGTGTAAGAAACATTTTATATATAGTATTTCATTTTTAGTGCCTAGCACATGCTTGTCCATAATGTTAACTCCCACCACGACTATTTTTATTCCCATTATTATCAATATGTTTGATTTAAACCTGCAAGTAGCCTTTTCTTAACCCGACCTCTAGCTGACTTTGAAGCTGAATATATCAGACTAAGGAGTAAATGGGGAATTTATCCCTTAAATAGTCATCTGCCTCAGATAAGTGACCTCAGCATCGTTTCTTGTCCATCAGGACTTTATTATTATTTTTAAAAAACATTTATTTGCTATACATTGACAACTAAAAAATAAAAATTAATTAAAAAATAAAAATAAAATAAAATAAAAAACATTTGTTTATTTGGCTACGTGGGGTCCTAGTTGTGGGAACTCTTAGTTGGAGCATATGGGATCAAGCTCCCTGACCAGGGATGGAACCTAGGCCCCCTGCATTGGGAGCCTGGAGTCTTATCCACTTGTCCACCAGGAAAGTCCCCATCAGGGACTTTTGAAATAGTAAGTGCTGCTACCTGGCATCCCAGTGGGACAGGAGGCTTCTTTTCTGTCCCTTCATTTTAGCTTTGGAGGTAATTTGAAAAGATGAACTCTTGAGCCTGTAAATGGTCAGTTCTTCATGAAAGGGCAAGGCGTTCACTTGGTAAAGCATACCAAATTAACTGTTTAAGTAAGTCAACTCAACTTCCTGAGACTGAACTCATCTTTCTGTTGTTTCAGAACAGCCCTCATGCTTGCTGTCAAGTATGAATCAGCAAATGTCATCAGACTTCTTTTTCAGCAAGGTGCTAACATCTTTTCTCAAGATGTTTTTGGATGGACTGCAGAAGAATATGCTGTTATTAGTGGTTTTAATATGTAAGTGTTCACATTAAACTGCTAGTTCTCACTAAACTGCAGCCAAAAATAATTTTAACTGTTACTTGCTACGTGACTAGTGAGAGTTCCAGTTTGGTGCAGGCAGTTTGGAGAATGATGGGGAGATGTTCCCCCTCAAGAGATGAAAGCCAATTAGTTACTCTTGGCTGTGGGCTTGGGGCGCTTTATCTCAGGACATGTAGACCTTGATCCTTAGAAAGCTTGACATTAGCCATTTCATTCCAAGTGTGACCTCTTGGTATGGCGTATGGACAGTGTCACAGTTGTGATATTTCTAACTAGTTCTTTGGGTCTTGAAATATTTAGTTCAACAACAAATCCTGCTTTCCTTTGAGGGCTTGCCTCTCTATACACTTCCGCTTGAATTTTCCAAGAAACTGAGGATTCCCTAAGATCAACAAGACAATCCTCTTCCACAAGTCATTTGGAAGGTAGAAAATAGTCCCTTCTCACCGTTTTGTTGCTTGCATGGATTCTACTGCTGCAGCACTGCTGCTACAGCTGGTCTTGACAGGGTCTGCTTGGCAGCTGGACCTGGAGTCTGGATGTGGCTCTATAAAGCCTGTTAAGAAAATCATTTTAAAAAGAAAAAAAAAAAGAAAGAAAGAAACTCATCCTGCAGTGGGCTCACGATTGACCTTTGCTCCCAGGCCACCCCTCTGGGTCCAGGTTCCCCAGCCTTAAAGGTGATGCACATGTTGACTTCAGAGTGAGAGCTCCTTTGTTCTCCTATGTATGCTTGTTGCTCAGTCACTGTTGCAAACAAAGCTCCAGCACCCAGTTCGGGAGACTGGGCCGCCTAGCTTCCCCCCTCACTCAGAGACCTTATGTGGAGCCCATGTGGAAGCCTAGATCTTCATGATGAGGTGCCCTTGAGGCTCGTATTTATCTTTTCTGCTATCAGGTGTCATGGGGAGAATTTTAGGCTGTCAGAGAGGGTCAAATGCTCCTGCAGGGATTGAGCAGACTTCCTTTCCCCTTTATATCTAGACTTGAACCTCAAGGCAGCTTTCTGTCCTGTGGGGGGCCCTTTTCTTAGGTCACAGGTTCCCTGTCATCCTTCCCAGAGTAGTGGGTGCCAGCTTGCCTGAGATTACCTAATTACGCTTGGTCCCTCATGGGATCTGTTTCCTGTAATAATGAAAATCTTCCAACGGATTTCTGTCTGCCTCCACCTTAAATGTTTTCAGAATCTGCCCCATAAGGAACCCATTCAACAGAAATCCCTAAGTCTCAAGTAAGATAGTTGGAATTCAGAGAGGTAAGCCCTGTACAAAACTTGCCAGTACCCACTGTAAGAGTAGGGATATGTCTTCCAGTGAATTGGAGAGGAACATGGAGATTAAACATCATTGTCAGAAAGATCTGCTGGTTCAGAGTTTGAGTAGGTAGAGAAGAAAGATAGTGGTCCAGGCCAGGTCTTGATTGTGATTAGTTTTCTGCCCTTGGTGCAGTTAGCTGCAATAATGGGGGATCATTATGTTCTCTATTGTAGTGAATTCATATGTTATAAATAAATTTAGGTACACATTATCTAAAATCTGAGATTCCCTACATTACAAACCACAAAGAACAGCTAATCACCAGGATTAATAACAATTTCATGTAACACTTGAATGTTAAACATATGAAAAAGCACACATTGGGATTTACTTGGAATTCCAAAGTAATTACAGCAATAAAGTTAAAGATGAAATTATTCCACTCTTTGTTTCTGCAAGCATTTTGGGAGTATATTATCTCATTATATCCTATTAATCCTCTTGTGAAATAAGGTAGTAATATCCCAGTTATGTAGAGGAAGACTTTGAACTACAGAGAAACAACTTCTTCAGGAACAAAGAGCAATTGGGTATAGAGGTAGGATTTGCAAGCTCGAGAGATTTTTCATATGCCAAGCTAAATCTAGTTAATTATTGGAGCTGTACTTCCCTGAGTTCATGACTACTTCATCTTCTTTTTCTTTCTCCTTTCATTTCAATTCAGTTGCTCAGTCATGTTTGACTCTTTGGGACCTCATGAACTGCAGCACACCAGGCCTCCCTGTCCATCACCAACTCCCAGAGTTTACCCAAAATCATGTTCATTGAGTTGGTGATGCCATCTAACCATCTCATCCTCTGTTGTCCCCTTTTCCTTCTGCCTTAAATCTTTCCCAGCATCAGGGCCTTTTCAAATGAGTCTGCTCTTTGCATCAGGTAGCCAAAATATTGGAGTTTCAGCTTCAACATCAGTCCTTCCAATGAACACCCAGAACTGATTTCCTTTAGGATGGACTGGTTGGATCTCCTTTCAGTCCAAGGGACTCTCAAGAGTTTTTTCCAAGACTGCAGTTCAAAAGCATCAATTCTTCTGTGCTCAGCTTTCTTTATAGTCCAACTCTCATATCCATACATGACTACTGAAAAAACCATAACCTTGACTGACGGACCTATGTTGAGAAAGTAATGTCTCTGCTTTTTAATATGCTAAGTTGGTCTAACTTTCTTTCCAAGGAGTAAGTGTCTTTTAATTTTTCTCTGCAATCACCATCTGTAGTGATTTTGGAGCCCCCCAAAATAAAGTCTGACACTGTTTCCCTATCTATTTGCCATGAAGTGATGGAACTGGATGCATGATCTTAGTTTTCTGAATGTTGAGCTTTAAGCCAACTTTTTCACTCTCTTCTTTCACTTTAATCAAGAGGCTTTTTAGTTCTTTTTCACTTTTTGCCATAAGTGTGGTGTCCTCTGCATATCTGAGGTTATTGATATTTCTCCTGGCAATCTTGATTCCAGCTTGTGCTTCATCCAGCCCAGTGTTCCTCATAATGTACTCTGCATATAAGTTAAATAAGCAGGGTGAAAATATACCTTTACTTTCTCCTTTGCTGCTAAGTCACTTCAGTCTTGTCTGACTCTGTGCAACTCCATAGATGGCAACCCACCAGGCTCCCCTGTCCCTGGGATTCTCCAGGCAAGAACACTGGGGTAGGTTGCTATTTCCTGCTCCAATGCATGAAAGTGAAAATGAAGTCGCTCAGTCGTGTCCGACCCTTCATGATCCCATGGAATGCAGCCTACCCGGCTCCTCCATCCATGGGGATTTCCAGACAAGAGTACTGGAGTGGGGTGCCATTGCCTTCTCTCACTTTCTACTTTACTGCATGCTAAATAAAAGTTTATAGAACTTAGAAACTTGAAATGTATGTGACAATTAACGTTTTGATATTATCTCTGACATTGTCTGAAATGATCTAAGAATTTGGTAGTTGTTTTTCATATCAGTGTTAAAATATTATTTGTTGCCTTTTTAATACATAGCTCTCACCAACTGATTTCGGAATATAAAGAAAAGAGATATAAAACTTCTCCTGAAAATAGCAACCGAGGTAGGTCATCTGATACCAAATTACTCTTGGTGATTCCACCATAGATAAAGTAGGAATGAGGAAGTTTCAATAATGAAGAAAGAAGTATGAAAAAATTAATGTAAATTGCATGTGTATTTTATTTTTTTAATTAATTTCTTTATACTCTGATATTCAGAATTCTTTAAGAAGTTAATTGTAGGTGATTTAACATCAAAGACAGTATTGTCTGAAAAGAAATCCATCTCCTTAATATGGCCCCTAAAGTCCTATATAAGATCTTTGTGTAAATCAGAAAAAAAATTTGAGTATGATGTATATTTCATCTATAGTCATAGTACAGCAGATTAGACATCTTATGAAAGTGAAATTTCATTTTTAGAAATGGTTTGTTTTTCTTTAATTAATTTTTATTTTTTATTTTTTTCTCTTTAAACTACTTTTATTTATTTATTTTTGTTTTTGTTTTTGTTTTTTTTATTTTTATTTTTTTAGTTTGTTTTGCTTTACACTACTGTATTCGTTTTGCTACAAATCAACATGAATCAGCCACGAGTGTACATGAACTCCCAATCCCAACCCCCACCTCCCCCCTCCCGCCCTACACCCTCTCTCTGGATTACCCCCATGCATCAGTCCGAAGCATCCTGCATCCTGCATCAAACCTGGACTGGTGATTCGTTTCACTTATGATATCACACATGTTACACTGCCACTCTGCCAACCCATCCCACCCTCTCCCTCTCCTACAGAGTCCAAAAGTCTGTTCTCCAGCTTCTCTAGGAGCTTATTAGAATTTGTTACAACTAAAGATAAGTGACATCACAGCTTTCATATTTAAATACAGAGATGAAGGCTGCTTAAAAAAAAAGTTTTATGTTTTGAACGCTTTGTTAATGACTTCTTTCCTATAATTGTTACAAGGTATCAGAATCCTTCAGAAGTCTTCAGGTCAGTTGTTCAGTCGTGTCCGACTCTTTGTGACCCCATGAAATGCAGCACGCCAGGCCTCCCTGTCCATCGCCAACTCCCAGAGTTCACTCAGACTCATGTCCATCGAGTCAGTGATGCCATCCAGCCATCTCATCCTCTGTCGTCCCCTTCTCCTCCTGCCCCCAATCCCTCCCAGCATCAGAGTCTTTTCCAGTGCATCAACTCTTCGCATGAGGTGTCCAAAGTACTGGAGTTTCAGCTTTAGCATCATTCCCTCCAAAGAAATCCCAGGGCTCATCTCCTTCAGAATGGACTGGTTGGATCTCCTTGCAGTCCAAGGGACTCTCAAGAGTCTTCTCCAACACCATAGTTCAAAAGCATCAGTTCTTCGGCGCTCAGAAGTCTTAGAGGTATGCAGAAACCAGTTTCTCCTGTGTTTTGGGAAGAAATTCTTATCCCCATAAATGGTTTCTGTTGAATGTTGGATTGCTTTCCTTTCCCTTTCTCATTAAGAAAAATAAAAAGTTTTGTATTTAATATATTCAATTCCTTAGAAAGGGAAGAGGAGAAGGGGAGGGGAAATAACTCAATAGAAATCAGTTTTTGCCTTGTACAACAACTGAATCTTTTCTGAGAGCCCTGGCATAAGGAATTCTAGAATAGTGTGGCAGCAGGGCTTAAATTAGAAATATTTCTATGGGCTTTTTCCATTTTGAAAGAGCTGACTGCTATGCAGTCTTTTTAATTAAAGTCCAGACTATAAAAATAAAACACTCTGGAGATGAGAAATTGTTGAAGACTTAAGAACTTGAGTTATTTAAAGCGTTCCATTAGTATATGCAGAAGAACAACTTTATATGCCAATTTGAAGATCACGGAATACCGAATTGAGTTTAATATCAGTTACTACTCATTTTTTAATTAACTGGGGAGATTCTTTTATGATCAATGCAATTCTTGCCACTCGTAAGCAAAAGGTTTAGGTGAGTAAACTACATAAATACAATGTTACTGATCTTTTAAAATTTGATGTATAATCTATGCAGTAAAGTATACAGATTGTCAGTGTACAACTCTGAAAATTGACACATAGATACAGCAGCATAACCCCTACTCTGATCAAGATACAAAACATTTCCAGCACCCTAAGAGGTTCTCTATTCTAGTCAGTACCATACCTTCCTCAGGGACACCGTTACTCTGACTTCTGTCAATACTGCAAGTTTTCCATCTTCATATGATTGAAATCGTACAGTTGTAGCATTTTTTTATTTTGGTCTGCTTTTAAGATTTATGCAGGCTGTTGCATGTAGCAGTACTGTGTTTTTGTGTTTTGTTTGTTCTTTATATTTTTTTGTGGTATTGTAGTCTATTGTATGGCAATTCCACAATTTATTCGATCAATAATGGACATTTGGATTTTTCCATTTTTGGCTCTTAAGAAAGCTTCTATGAACATTCGTCTACATGTTTTTTGGGAACATACCCATTTATTTCTTCAGAGTCTGTATCTGGGAAATTGCTGGATAATAGATAAGTGCCTGCTTAGCTTTAGTCAATATTGCTAAGTAATTTTCCACAGTGCTTTTATGGAGTCATACGTTCCCACCAGCTATGAACCAGAGTTCCACCAGTCTCTCCTTAGTCTGTGTCACTATGGCTATTCTTTCTGGTGTGTATAGTGGTATCTCACTGGGTTTTAATTTGTATTTCCCTAGTGAGTAATGTTCTGAAGCCTTTTCACATACTTACTGGCCATTGGGTAGCTTGTTTTGTGATCTCCCCATTCAAATCTTTTCTCCTTTCTGAGGGTTACAGTTTTCTTAGAGGTTTGTTGGAGCCCTGTGTGTGTTGTGTATACAAGTCTTTGGTTGGATATATGTCCTACAGATATCTTATTTCTGTCGGTGGTTTGCATTCTTTTAACAGTATGAGAACAGGACGTTTTAAATTTTGATGGAGTCTAATTTGTCAGTATTTTCTTCTGTTGTGCCTAAGAAATTTTCGCCCACCTCAGGATCATGAAGATATTCTCCATGTTTTCTTCTGCAAGCTTAATTGTTCTACCGTTAGCAGTTAGGTCTAGGGCTTGTTTTGAATGGATTTTTATGAATTGTGTGAAGTAAATTTCACTTTTTTCTTTACAGATATCCTGTTCTTTCTGCAACATTTACTGCGTTAGATCCATTCTTTCAAGAGCCTCACAGAATTGCAGTGATGTTTTAGTGCTTTGACATAAATCAAGTGACTATATAAGTGTGGCTCTCTTTCATATTTGTGCAGTTCCACACTGTCTTGAATACTACAGCTTTACAATAAATCTTAATGTCTGGTAGTATACATTCTTTAACTCAGTCCTTTTTAAGATTCTACATCCTTTCCATGTGAATTTTGGAAGCAACTTGTCTGTTTCTACCAAAAAGGCTCACTAGGAATTTGATTGGTCCCTCATTAAATCTACAGATTTGGGTAGAACTTACTGAATAATAATGTGCTGCCAGTGTATGAGGAGAAGGCAATGGCACCCCACTCCAGTACTCTTGCCTGGAAAATCCCATGGACAGAGGAGCCTGGTGGGCTGCAGTCCATGGGGTCTCAAAGAGTCGGACACGACTGAGCGACTTCACTTTCACTTTTCACTTTCATGCATTGGAGAAGGAAATGGCAACCCATTCCAGTGTTCTTGCCTGGAGAATCCCAGGGACGGTGGAGCCTGGTGGGCTGCCATCTACAGGGTTGCACAGAGTCGGAACGACTGAAGTGACTTAGCAGCAGCAGCCAGTGTATGAAAATGGAATATATCTCCATTTATTTAGATTTTATTTTTACATTTTTCAGCAATGTTTTGCAATTTCTAGAGTATAGGTTAGTTACTTTGTTAAGTTAATCCTTCTATTTCCTGTTTGATGTGATTGTAAGTAGTATTTTGTTAAATTTTGTTTTTAATTGTTGACTGCTAATATGTAGAAATATGATTGAGATTTTGTATGTTAACCTTGTGTTTATTCATTGACCTTCTTACATTCACTTGCTAATTCTAATAGTTTATTTGTAAAATCTTTTGAATTAAATTTTCTGCATAGATAATTGTGTCAACCACAAATAATGACAAATTTACTTCTCCCCTACCAGTCTTTGTATTTTCATTTGTTTTTCTTTATTATACTCTCTGGGACCCCAACTACAATACCAAACAGAAGTGGTGATAGTTGGTAGCCTACTATAAGTGAGAAAATTGCTGTGTTAATATGACATTGGAGATATTCTGGGGGTTTCAATTAAGTGTTGATGAGATTCTCTCTTGATATATTTAATGATTTGCTATTGTTTTGATTTGAACTTTTAGTAGTTTGTGTTTGTTAGATTGATTGGTATTCGTTTTAATTGTATTGAATGTCAAGGTTTTTTGTTGTTATTCTGGTTCTTTTGAGGGATGTGTGCGGGGTCTTTGTTGCTGCATGCTGGCTTTCTCTGACTGTGGCCAGCGGGGGTGCTCTCCAGCTGTGGTGCACAGGCTTCTCATTGCCATGGTTGCTCTCGTTGCAGAGCATGGGCTCCAGGGAACGGGCTCTGTAGTTGTGGGGCACAGGCTTAGCTGCCCCACCACAGGTGGAGTCTTCCCAGACCAGGGGTCAAACCTGTGTCCCCTGCGTTGGCAGGCAGATTTTTAACCGCTAGAGTACCAGGGAAGTCCATGAAGGTGAATATTTTGGCATCATCTAGTTGTTGTTCTCAACTCTGGACATTTTTGCCCCCAGGGGGACATTTGCCAAGTCTGGAGACATTGTTGGTTGTCATAACTGGGGGAAAAGAGTACATCTAGTGGGTAGAGGCCATAGATGCTGCCAAACATCCAACAGGGTATAAGCCAGCCTCCTCTCACAATAAAGCATTTTTCAGTAAAAAATGTCAGTGTTGAGGCTGAAAGACCTAATCTGATTCAGTTCCTTCATTTGGTAGGAAACCGAGACCCACAAATGTGAAGTGATTGCTGTTACCTATTTTAAGTAGCACAGACACTACCCTTCCCATATTTATGAATAAAAATATCATTACTGTCAGAAATTATGAAAAAGTTTGCATATATCATCTTTATTCCCCAAAAAGGTAAGCATTATTCTCCATGTTATAGATCAGGACCAGGATACTGAGGCATATAGTGTTTCATGCATTAATTTATTCAGTAAGTGTCTAGTGAAAGGTCCCAGAGTTTGTTTGGGCTTTTTTTTTTTAATATAATTTTATTTATTTATTTTATTTTCTTGGCTGTGCTAGGTCTTCATTGCTTTGCGTGGGCTCTAGTTGGGGCCAGTGGGGCTACTTTCTGGTTGTGATGTGCAGGCTTTTTGTCGTGGTGGGTTCTCTTGTTGCAGCGCACAGGCTCGAGAGCCCTGTGGTGTGTGTGCTCAGTAGTTGCGGTTGCTGGACTCTAGAGCCCAGACTCAGTAGTTGTGGCCTATGGGCTTAGTTGCTCCACGGCACGTGGGATCTTCCCAGCCCAGGGATCGAACTCACGTCTCCTGCATTGGCAGGTGGATTCCTTACCACTGAGCCTCCAGGGAAGTGCCCCATGGCTTCTTTTTTATTTTGCTTTAGATTTTTCTTTCTTTTTTTTGAAGTAAGAAATACAGTGATGAGCAAAACTGATGGGCATAGTGGAGACTATACTAGAAAGGAAAACAAACCAAATCCAGCTGAGTAAGAATTATAAACTATGAAAGTTGTTAGAAAGGAAAAAAGATGAGATGGAGCTGAACTGTGAGGAGGAAGTCCACTTTGTAGGGAGATTGGCAGTGCGGCTTCTCTGTGCTGACTTCAAGCTGAGATCTGACAGGTGAGCAGAAGAAAGCTGTGTGCAAAGTATGGAGCCGTGTTTCAGGAGGAGGAAACAGTGTGTGGGGGGCTGAAGCAGGAAAGAGTTTGACCTTTTTGGTATGTAGTCAACAATAGGGAAGGTGTCTTGAGATGGAGATGTAAATGGTGGCCAGATGAGGCCAGGCCTCACCGGCTGCAGAGAGGACTTTGGATTTTATACCCTTTGCAATAAGATTTATTGAAAGGTTTTTAAGCTGAGCAGGGACGTACATGATCTCTCCTGTACTTTTAAAACTCCTGCTATTGCCTGTACGATGGGTTGGTATAATAGGGCAACAGCAGAAAGCAGGAAGACAAGTTGACTATTGCAGAGGTTCAACAGAGAAAGTAAGACTGCAGACATTTTTATTTTTCTTTTGGACTCGGAAGTTATTGGATGTGCTAATAAAGGGATATGGAAGGGTGAGGGAAGGTAAGAAGTCAAGGATGACGGCTAGGTTTCTGGCTTGAGCAGTGGGGTGAATTTACTAAGTTGAGAAAGATTGGGGGAGAGTCGTTTGGGGGAGTGGGAAGAAGAGGACTCAGTAGTTTGATGTTGGGCAAATGGGAAGCTTCTGGCAGTTGCTTAAGCTGCCATGTAATTTCATTTCCACATGCTCCATCTTCAGCAGAAATGGTAAAAAGTTGATCTTCTTTTAATTTTTTTCTAGAAAAGTGGTTTTCTGGAGTTCTGGTCTCTTTGGTCTCAGCTGGCATTGCCGGATGAGCTTATAAAACGGGGTGTGCTGGACTTGGTGTTCTTTACCATCCCTTTCAATAATGTGCTCCCTGGGTAGGTCTTTTTTATAGTTTTTTCCCTTTGCCTACATGGAATTTATAGCCAAGAATTTCTGCATGAGGCCTTCTTGATGCCTTTTTTCCTTGTTTCTTGTACCTCAATGGACTTATAATCAAATAGAGATAGAAAATCCTAAAAAAAAAAAAAAAAGGACAGAAAGTCCTAGATTTCTTGCTGACGCGTTACTTCTGATAACAAAGAAATCAATTGCCCTGCCTAGGAAATGTACAAACACCTCTAAGTAGTATGGTGTCTATTTTCTCATATTTTTAGAAGTGTTAACTATTTGAAAAACTTTTAATCTGTGTCCTAGAAAATAATTTACCTTTCAGTCTGTTCTGAACATGTGTTGGCTCTTGCAAAGATTCAGTAAATCTTCTGCTATACAGAGAAGAATGACAGAAGCAGGAACCACTTCGCTGAGAGATGCCTGTCTTCTCCAGGCCCATGTGAAACCAGTTCCCATTTAGAGAAATGCAGAGGAACCCACAGTTTCAGCCCTTCCAGGGAAGGCACTAAAGCACTGCCTGGGAATTAAGTACACACATCAATCAAGCTGATAAGTCTTATACCCAGTTAATATATAATAAAATATTAACAAAGCTAAATCAAATGAGTTTTTAGTTTAGCTGTGTAAGTGAAAAGCAATTTTGAGGTCTGTTGCATAAAGAATTCCAGTTCCGTGGTAGAGTAGCAAACAAATGGGATTGGGGGCAGGGTGACAAGAGGGGAGATAGATAAATCATTCATTATTTTCTCCTTGCGATCAGCTGTGGTTCTTTAGGGCCAGCATAGTGGCCTTATCAGGTTTCCTAACCGTTGGATTTTAAGATCTGCTTAAGAAATAAATTTGTATTAATATTAGAGAATAAATTTGAAGGCTCCATCCTGTGCTGTGAGCAATTCGTAGTAACTAACAATAAGGCCCTGTAATAGGCCAGTATTGGTTTTTACTTAATAAAATATTTAATCATAAATGTCTGAATCCTGCATCTCCCACAGGAAGGCATTTCCATGCCCACTGACAAGAATAATTTAGCAGTTTCATAGTTGAGCGCTTAATTACTCATAATTGTGAAGGGTAAGATGTGATGAATTCTGCCTCAATGGACATACTAAATATTTTAACTAAGTAGATGACTTAAAGTAAATTAAGCTAGTGAGATCATTTATTCCATTGGTTAAAGCAGCTTAAGAAGACTATCACGTCCCGTATATGATGCGATGATAATAGGTGTGTGACTCTCTGCTGTGTGCCTGTGTGTAGGCTGCCATGTTGGGATGGATGGCAGATTATTTTTGGATGGGGTTGGTGGGGTTTGAGGTATTTCTTTTGTTATGTTTTGCCTGAGTCACTAGTGAGGATCCTTAACTATATGCAGTTTGGTTCTCTAACGAGAAAACTCTTCGTGCCTTTTCAGTTGGTGTGAGTTATCTTGTCCTACATCAGGATAAAGGAAGGGACTTGACATTTCCTCTTAAGCCTTACTGCTTTGTCCTTCAGTGAAAACGGCCTGATTTTCAAAGTAACAGCAGAAGCAGTCAAAGGGTAAAATGAAGAGGGGATGGTACAAGCAGAAAATATTTGTAAAATGCTCTATGAAATTTCTGAATTAGAATCTTACATTTTGGAGTAGAGAAAAGAGGGAGCCAGGTATTTTAGGAGTTAGCTAAACATGTCACTGCACAGCAGTTGAGTCATATTGTAAAAGGCTCAGGAGCCTCCTACTTACCATTAGGGAGGTTGAAACAACTTGTCTCATTAAGTTAAGCTTCTTCCCTCGAGTGTCTTATTTAGCTTTACTTCTCTTAATTCTCTTTCCCTGATGATTTGGGTAAAGCGTCTGAAACCACTAAAGGTAAAAGGTTGAAGCAATCCCAAATTTAATAATCTATCACCTTTCTTTAGTGTATCTGAGTGTAATTCCCAGCAGTTCCTAGCAAATTCATTAGAAGACAGCAAGTCATTAAAAGTTAATACGAAACTATTTGTTTCTGTGAGTGAATAAAACTACTTTGTAAGTCTGACATTCTTTTCCACTCATAAAAAAGCATTGCTTTTAGCCAGTTTCCATTGTCTCTGACTCTCTAGGTTACTCCTGGATGGAGCGCCTCTGATAGCAATCCACAAAGCCAGGTATTACAAGAGGAAGGATGGCTTAGCCCTGGGGCCTGGACCATTTGTAACTGCTTTAGAGTATGCCACCGTACCAAGGCCATGGTCGTGGGGAAGCCAGAGAAAACGTTCTTTTTGGAGGCATTGCGGGGCACTGGCTGTGAACCTGAGGAGACCATTATGATTGGAGATGTAAGTAGAAGAGCCCAGGAAATGCCCTGGGCTCACCTATCCTGCTGGGAGGAGCCAGCTTCAAAGCACTGCTTTGAAACACAAGCGGACCTGTTATCGGTGATTGTCAGATGGTAATAAGAGGCCGCCCATAAAGCAGGCTTTCCAGTAGTTGTTCACTGGTATTCTAAAGAACTGAACTGTTGATTATTTCTGACAATCTTCATAGTGTGATGAGATATATACAATTCAAAAGACCATCAGATACAAGACAATTAAATGCTTTATATGTCTTTTTGAAGAAAACTTAATTTTTATTTTTTTTACTATTCCTTAATGCAGAGACCACCTGTACCTAAAGAATTCTCTCACTACTGATTTTTTTTTTTTTTTTGCTGGTATATGTTTTATGGAAGAACTTCCCAATTTGCCACAGATAGCTAAAGATATTGATTGCCTCAGGCCTTTGAGTGGCAGGGCTGGCTCTGGTGACCAGATGTCCTAGCCAGTGACCTTTGGCTGTGAGCACGTTGTCAGTTTACCCTGGTAAGAAAGGCAATACCAAAGAACGTTCAAACTGCTACACAACTGCACTCACCTCACACACTAGCAAAATAATGCTCAAAATTCTCCAAGCCAGGCTTCAGCAGTACATGAACCGTGAACGTCCAAATGTTCAAGCTGAATTTAAAAAGGCAGAGGAACCAGAGATCAAATTGCCAACATCCGTTGGATCATTGAGAAAGCAAGAGAGTTCCAGAAACATCTACTTCTTTATTGACTATGCCAAAGCCTTTGACTGTGTGAATCACAATAAACTGTAGAAAATTCTTTAAAAGATGTGAATACCAGACCACCTGACCTGCATCCTGAGAAATCTGTATGCAGGTCAGGAAGCAACAGTTAGAACTGGACATGGAACAACAGACTGGTTCCAAATTGGAAAGGAGTACATCAAGGCTGTATATCATCACCCTACTTATTTAACTTCTTTGTAGCATACATCATGCGAAATGCCAGGCTGGATGGAGCAGAAGCTGGAATCAAGATTGCCAGGAGAAATGTCAATAACCTCAGATATGCAGATGACAGCATCCTTATGGCAGAAAGTGAAGAAGAACTAAAGAGCCTCTTGTTGAAAGTGAAAGAGGAGAGTGAAAAAGTTGGCTTAAAGCTCAACATTCAGAAAACGAAGATCATGGCATCCGGTCCCATCACTTCGTAGCAAATAGATGGGGAAACAATGGAAACAGTGACAGACTTTATTTTCTTGTGCTCCAAAATCACTGCAAAACTAAAAGATGCTCCTTAGAAGAAAAGCTATGACAAACCTAGACAGCATATTAAAAGTAGAGACATTTCTTTGCCAACAAAGATCCATCTAGTCAAAGCTATGATTTTTCCAGTAGTCATGTATGGATGTCAAAGTTGGACTATAAAGAAAGCTAAGCATCGAACAATTGATGCTTTTGAACTGTGGTGTTGGACTCTTGAGAGTCCTTTGGACTATAAGGAGATCCATCCAGTCCATCCTAAAGGAAATCAGTCCTGAATATTCATTGGAAGGACTGATGCTGAAGCTCCAATACTTTGGCCACTTAATGCGAAGAACTGACTCATGTGAAAAGACCCTGATGCTGGGAAAGATTGAAGGTGGGAGGAGAAGGGGACGACAGAGGATGAGATGGTTGGATGGCATCACTGACTTGATGGACATGAGTTTGAGTGAGCTCTGGGAGTTGGTGATGGACAGGAAGGCCTGGCGTGCTGCAATCCATGGGGTCACAAAGAGTCGGAGATGACTGAGCAACAGAACTTACTGGGAAAATGTTATTTTCTGTGTGTGCTGTGAGGGGAAAAGTACTGGAAAGCACACTACCTTATGGTCAGTAGTAGGTGGCAAGGATTATATTTCAATTTTAAATAATAATGCCTTAGGCTGGAAGGGACCATCAAGATTGTCTGTCCAAACCTCCTCCCTTTATAAGCTGAGAAACCTTAGCCCAGAGAGGTAGGCCTCATGCCGGATGACCCCGAGCTGATGAGTGGCATGGCTGGAAGTAGAACTAGGGGCTCCAGACTCCCTCCAGAAGAAACTGTAGCTCCCCTGCTGTCTTGAACTGTGCTGGTGCTCATGGATCATAGTCCTCCTGACTGCCGTCTTCTACTTGTAGGTTCCTGCACCAAAACCCACTAGGCTATCACTGGACTCAGTACTGCTTTGAAAAACTGTCTTTTCAGTAACAACTTTTCCCTCTGGCAGGCCTTTAGGCTGACTTTTCTAGGCAAATGTGTATTCTAGAAAGTGGTTACCTTAGCCTGGAGCTTTCAGAATTCTTGGTCCCTGGAGACACTGCTATTGGAACAGCATGGCGGGTGGGAGGGGCGCATGACAGCAGAGCTCAGCTGCCTGGAGGGTTGTCATCTGAGAGAGTGGTGGCTTTTCCCTCCCTTTCCATGTCTGCTTTGTCCCACTTCCTTCTTCCTTTCCCTCTCCGCCATTTGGCTGCTTCAACAAGGCAGGCTTAGATGCAATAGAAAAGGTTTTAAGTTAGACCTTGAGTGAAGATTGTGAGAGAAATTCTGAGACTCATTTCCAAGGGCGGTTGTTAAATTACACGAATGATTTTAAGAGAAAAGTTTTTCTTTGGGCATGATCTGAATAAATTCTGCTTATAGACATGAGATGGCAGGATTGGTTTTATTTATTGATGTTTCTTCCATTTCTTCGATTTTTATTGCCTTGCGTTTATCACAGTTAGCTGAGTATATTCACCCCTATCTTGAGTAAGAATTGAAAAACAAGAGCTTACCTTTTAAACTGGTCTGTTATTCCTAAGTGTGAAGACGGTCTCAACATCTGTTTAAGTGTGCGGTCTGACTTGACTCCTCCTGTCGCTGACAGTCGGATGAAAAGCACGGACAGTGTCTTGCATGGGCAGCGTGAGGGCTGTCTTCTGAACCTAGTCCACTCCCTGCCCTGCAGCGGGTCGTTTGCCTTAAGAGCTGCCAAATGATAAAATACCTTTTTTCCATGATCTCTTTTAAAAGGAGATAGATGGGAACTTCCCTGGTAGTCCAGTGGTCGAGACTCTGTGCTCCCAATGCAGGAGACCCAGGTTTGATCCCTTGTCTGTGAACTAAATCCCACATGCTGCAACTAAGACCTGGTGCAAACGAATAAATAAAAATATTTTAAAAAAAAAAGAAATAGATGTACACGTGTAGAGCGTGAAGCACTGTAACTGCGCTTTTTCTGTCTGGTTCCTGGGCTCACTGCTCCTGTTTCTGACCTCTGCCTCCATGGTGCTTCCCTTTCCAGTTGGTATGCTCCCTTAGACTCACTGCTCCTGTTTCTCACCTCTACCTCCATGATGCTTCCCTTTCCCTTGGTATGCTCCCTTAGACTATTACACATGGGCTTATCCTTTTTTATACCTCCCTTGCTCTCATTTTAAGAAAAAACATGGGATTGCAGTTGGCCATTCCAGCCTAATAAATCGCTGGTAGGTTGGTTTGTTGGCAAGCTCACTGAAGACCCTGGACTAAATGCTTCGTCATGCTTTTCTAGGACTGCAGAGATGATGTAGGTGGGGCTCAGAATGCCGGCATGCGGGGCATCTTAGTCAAGACAGGTACGTATCTTCTCTACAAGCTTTCTCTGATACAGAGTGGTAAAATACACCATTCTTAAAGAACAGTCTTTGAAAAAATGGCAAAGCCCACTGTGTACTTTAATTCTTTTTGTGCCAGGAAGCAAAAATAAAGTGGGCTTAGGATTGCAGGGAAGAAAGATGATGTGAGAGGGCCCGTACTGTGCAAAGCTAGGAAAATCAGATCCGAGTTCAGAGGTGTTGTCACACTTCCTCAGAGATAGTCATACACAAGACAGCTAGCATTTATATGATTTTCTGGATATACAAATCACCGGTTGACTAAAAAACCATTGATCGTGGGGCTCTGTAAAAATGTCTTTTTTTTTTGAACCAGGTATAAAATGATGACTTTGCCTCTTTGGGGACTAACAAGCTAAGTGATACTTTGTGTTAATGTTGTTTTAAAAACACACATAAAAAAACTTTTTTCTTGTCTTTTCATGTACTGTTTTAGTAACAATTTCCTATACCAAAATTAAGTAAACTGAGTGTGGTCCCTCAAATAAATTTAAGGAAAGGGAAGGAACTTAATGGGGAAGCCTCAGCTAATACGGTGTCATGATGACAGCGGACCAGTTAGGTGTCTTGGGTCTCGGTCTCAGCTCTACACTGACTCTGAGATTCTGTCAGAGCCCTTCACCTCTTTGGGCTGTTTATAGATGATGGGGCTGGACTGGTCCCTTGTAGCTCTGTGCCATTTTCCAGTGTGGAGTCTGATGAATAAAATCCTCTCGAGGTAAGGAGAGACAAGGCGTGAGAGCTATGTGTGGGCATGTGCTGTTTGTTATGCTGAGAACTTGATCAGCCTTTCCAGATAAAATGAAAAGGCCTCCCCCACACCTGCCACTAGAGGGTGCCTGCTGAGCTTGGAACTAATATAGCACGTGTTTGAGGATGACAGCCACGGGTCCGGTCCGAGAATTGTCATCAGACTTTTATCAATTAAATAGCAGATAAGGGGTTCTGTGGACTTCCCTAGTGGCCCAGCAGTTAAGAATCTGCCTGCCTATGCAAGAGATGTGGGTTCAGTCCCTGGGTTGGGAAATCCCTGGAGAAGGAGGAAATGGCAACCTAGTCTGGTATTCTTGCCTAGAAAATACCATGGACAGAGGAGCCTGGCGGGGTCTAGTCCATGGGAAGAGTCAGACACGATGTAGTTAAACGCAGAAGGTCCCATAAACGGCTCTGTGAGTTCATCTGCCAGGCTTCATACAGGTTGTACAGAAAAGGGAGAATTTAAACAGAATCATAGAAGACCTTGCCACCAGGAAATTTTTAGAAAAACATATATTTACTCATGACTGTGGTGTTTGTTCAAGAAAATGTGATTGCATGAAAGCTATTTTGAATTTAAGAACAGAAACAAGAAAACATGGATGCTGCTGTAATTGAATAAGAAGTACTTGTCAGGCCCTGTGCATGGGGCTGGCTTCCCAGGTGGCACTAGTGGTAAAGAATCTGCTTGCTAATGTAGGAGACGCAAGAGACTCATGTTTGATCCCTGGTTCAGGAAGATCCCCTGGAGTAGGTAATGGCAACATACTCCAGTGTTCTTGCCTGGAGAATCCCATGGACAGAGCAGCCTGGCGGGCTGCAGTCCATGGGGTTGCAAAAGAGTCAGACACAACTGTGCAACTGAACACACACAGTGTGAAGCAAGAGGGGAAGAGTCTTCTCATGCAGGAGGCCTAGGGGTGAGCCAGTGTTACCCTGCAGGTGGCGACTCTAGTCGCTTTAGAACTAACTGTTTTTGCCCGTTTCTCATTCAAAATGATCACCATTTTCCCTGGAACATCACTCTGCTTTGATGGACGTGAAAAAGAGGACAATGGGACATCTCAGGGAGTCACGGGAACAGGCACACTCATCATCTTTCCTTGTGCCTGACTTGTCAGAATCCTGACACTCACCATCTTATGATCCAGTCTCTGAGGAAATCCACGGATAACTATTTCTGTTCTTGCGTCCCCGTGAACATTTCCTTTCTTAGCTCACATAATTAAGGATTTGCACCAAGTGTGAAAACTGCTCCTGTGGCAGTGTCTTGTGGGCCCAGCTCCCCCTAGCTGGTCTCCATGGTTCTGCCTTCTTTTCTGACTGGCCATTGGCTGTGGTCAGCCCATCACAGAGGCAGCCGGTCAATCTTGGAGAAGCCAGCAGCTCCACACAGTCACGTCTAAAATGTGTAAGTTATGTAGCTAAGTTCAGCTCCTGGAAGCAGACCCATTTGTATTGTTCATCTTTGGTCAGAAAAAAAAAAATCCCAATAAGACCACTGTTCTGAAAGTGTACAGAGCTGCCGGTTCCACTGATGGTTCTGAACTGAATGCAGTGGACAAGTGCTCGTTTCTGTGTTGAAAATTACCATGGAAATTTTAAACTTACTCAGTGATTGTCTGAGCAGTTTGTTTCTCAGTAACACATGTTATACGCTCAATATACATTTGTAAAGACTTTTGACTAGCCCTGCTGCTGCTGCTGCTAAGTCGCTTCAGTCTGCCTGACCCTGTGCGACCCCATAGACGGCAGCCTACCAGGCTCCCCCCGTCCCTGGGATTCTCCAGGCAAGAACACTGGAGTGGGGTTGCCATTTCCTTCTCCAATGCACGAAAGTGGAAAGTGAGAGTGAAGTCGCTCGGTCATGTCTGACTCTTATCAACCCCATGGACTGCAGCCCACCAGGCTCCTCTGTCCATGGGATTTTCCAGGCAAGAGTACTAGAGTGGGGTGCCATTGCCTTCTCTGTGGCTAGCCCTGACCAGAATCTAATTCTGTTTAGCATGTAAAACAATGACCGAGGAAAGATGGGATCACCCTTTGTCCAATGTTGTCAACATGGCTTCCTGCATTCTGCCTCCATTTACGTTTATTCATCCAGGAGAGTACAGGCTGCCATGCTGCGCCAGGCCTGAGTGGTGGCAGCCTGCTCCCTTCACTCAGCCAGCACGTGCCACGCGCCAGACACAGTGCAGGTTGCTAGAACTTGCACACACGCGTAAGCCGCTGTGTCAGTCTGTAGAAACCCCAGGGCCAGACTAAGTAGAAGCATGCTGCAGGCCCTTCTCTCCATGGCTAAGAACCCTGACTTTTACACGTCGGTCCTTAGACAACTAGATCCAGGAGTGGGTGGTGTAGTAAAAAGTAGTCATTAACTTCCCTGTGAGACCAAGCAGAAACTTTGCAAAGGTTTATACTCAATGGGATTTAAGTTTAAGAAGAAATAAGCAGTAGAGTTTGCTGTGTGGACCATCCTGTGGACAGGTGCCTTGAGGATGCTGGGGAAGTTAACTTTGTGCATTTGATGCTGGCTCCTTTCCTGTAGGGATTCACAAGCCAGCAAGACAGGACAGGAGCAATGTCACCACCAGAGTGCCAAGTTGTGGGCTGGGGATATTCAGGCTTCGTGTTTGCTGGACAAACCTTTTAGGTAGTTGTAGAAAACAAAAGGGATTGTATTGTAGAAAATGGCGAGCCTATTGTTTGGAAACCCAGATTTAGGCAGAGAATAGGGGAAATTGCAGAATAAATAGAGCTCACAGAAAGGGGGATGAGAGAGCATGCAGAAAGGGCAAGTGCAGAGGCCGCAGTGAGGCTGCAGGGCAGTCGGCCTCATCCCCGAGGCCTTGACTGAAGTGGTGTTCCTCCCTGCTTCCCTCCGTCCCTTTCCTTCCTTCCTTCCTTTCATTTAACCAATGCTACAGAATGCCCACCATGTGAGGGGTGCTGAGCTGGGTGACTGAGGGCCTGGTAGGCAACAACAGACATTTGGGGTTCTCTCTGAAGAGCACTGGGACACATTAAGGGTGTCTAAATGGGGGTCATGCATGGCCTGGTGAACATTTGTCAGATCAGCTCTGTGACCCTGTGTGACCAGTTCCTCTGCTGTGCTGGGCTGTTCATCTGTGGGTCTCGAATTCCTCAGTGCCCTGCTGGGCAGCTTGTCCAGCCAGCCTGCACGTGAGCACCGTGACCATCCCTCTCCCTGCCCCTGGCGCGCTCATTTGCCCGCTCACAGGGTTCCTGTTGGGCAGCAGCTCATGCCATTTCCAGTCACCCGTGAGCTGCCACGGCCTCTGTCCTGTGGGGTCTGGGCTCTCATGTAAAAGCATTGATTGAATCACTGTCAGTATCATTAGGGCTGGTGGGGGAGGAAAATGTCACCAGGTGAGATTTGAGGGCACCCTTAACGGTCAGGTGACCCAGCGCCTGGGGTCCGGCATCCGTTGCTGAGAGACCAGGGGCCCGGGAAATGCTGAACGCATCTGGCTCTGGATTGCCTCGTGGCATCCTGAGGCCTGGATGAAAGGTGCTGCGGGGGCTGTGGAGCCCCCAGTTCTCTTGGCGCTGTCAGGGTGGCCTGTGTGCTCAGAGGCCACGATTACCCCGGCGTCCTGGCAGTAGCCTTTGCTCATGGGCTTTACTTTTATTTCAGGGAAATATCAGCAGCAGACGAAGACAAAATTAACCCACCTCCTTACTTAACCTGTGAGAGCTTCCCGCACGCCGTGGACCACATTCTGCAGCATCTGCTGTGAACCGTTCCGTGAATCTGAAGCAACTTGAAATGCAGCTTTTCATCGACTGGAATGAATCCCTCAACACACTCAGCGCCGGCTTAGGCAGACACAGACCACTCAGCCCTGCTCACCGTTTAACCCTCTTTTATTGTGCAGTAATTAGAAAGAAAGGTATTGAATTGCAGCCAGCCACTCAGCCAGGCTAATCCCTTTTATTTTGTAAAAGAAGATGAGATCTGAAAAAAGGGAAAGCTGAGATTGCATGTCCCTTTTAAAATATTCATCAGGTTGGCTGGAGAGTCTGCTACAGGGAGCCGTGTTCTCTGCCCTCTCCTCAATGGTAAATTGGTGGGCTTCAGGCTGACTAAAGTTGAATGGTGTCTTTTTAAGTTATAAAGTACTGTACTAAAGGGTGCATTAGGCTGTAGTCTTATACTGAGTTCAGCTGTGAAATCTGTCACAAGTGCCGAGTGGAGTACAGAACAGAAGCAACAAGATAAATTGTCCTTTAGCCCAAGTGATGGAGTGGATTTGCTTTCACGGATGTTGAAAACTAGATTAGCTACTGTATTACTCCCAGCCTGGGTGACTTCTTTTTCTCTTCATTAACCAGAGATAACTAAATTTAGAACCTGATTTTAATTTAAAATAATATTTCCATTAATAACCTATTCATTGCAGATACCTATTATACTGTGTAACAGTTGTTTTGGAAATTTTATGTAAAATTAAAACTATCAGTATTTCACAGATGTTTTAATTAGACATTGTTATTAACAGGAACAGTGTAGAAACTAAAATCAAGCCTTTAATGTCTTACAGACCATGCATTTTTGAGGTTAGTGTCCACCTGGGTCCCATTAACTGTACATTTGCAAGATTTCATTATTTTTGCCTCTGACACTGTGGGAAAAATCCTTCAGAAACTATTGGGACAGATTCAAGCTTTATGTACTTGGTTACCACGGCTGTAAAATGAAATCTCGCCTTGTAGCATGGGTGATTCTTCTCGTGTTAAACCCACCAGAATGAAGGGGGCTGAGGAGGCAATGATGCTCCTTGTGCGTTTGTGTACGCTGATGATCCTGGGCCTTTGCAGTTGTTTTACTGGGCTCTTGGGCCTTGGATTATCAGCGTGTAATTGTGCATCATCTTGGTGCTCCCCGTACTGAAGCACACAGCGGTGTTGATGAGCTTCGGGTTTTCATGCTTGTTTAGAGATCAGCTTGGTCTTAGGTGGGAGGGGGCAAAGCTAAATGGCCACTCCCCCTCCTCCGGGCCCTTTGCGGCACACTGTTCTTACTGTGCAGATGCTGGACTTAGTCCTTGCACGTGCCAGAGTGTGAAAGTCAGCAGTGCGGGGACACCACCCGGATGGGAAGGAGGGGGCCAGTGGCAGGGTACAGAGCCTGGCCAGCACTGCCAGCCCGCTCCTCCATGGCCCTAGCCACTCCCCCAGCCCCTCCTGCCTCCGCTCCCTTCTCCGTAGAGATAACCATGGTGCCCACCACGTAGGCGTGTTGCGAGAGTTAAATGCACAGCCCACATATTAAGGACTTTGAATAGAATCAGGCAGATGCTAAGTATCCCGCGTTTGCGATGATGAGATGCAGGTGTAGGAGTGTCCACATCTATCCATCTGGGAAAGTTTGGTAGAAGTCATCTCTATGGCCAGTTCAGTGGGGAAGGTCTTCCTGAGAATTTAAAAAAGAGACATTCTACGATATTTGAACTCCTTCAGACCAGAGCTGCAAAGAGGGAAGCGCCTTGTGCAGGCGGAGAGGCTGCTGGTATGCTCACCTGTGGCCTGTTCCCCAGCACCTGGGACACCAGCTCCATGGCCCAGGCGTTCTCAAGTGTTCGGTCGCTGCTGTGTGTGAAGTGCCTGCTAGGACATAAGCGTATGAGAGAAGGATCTGGCCTGGGGGCCAGGAGGATGCCCAAGGCAGTGTGGAGATCCTGTGTCCCATCCTGTGATGTGGTCCTGCCCGCAGAATGGAGGAAGAGTCCCTGCCTTCGTGCTGAGCACTTGCTAGATTACACCTGGACCTTTACGCGAATCCTATCCCCACCAGACAGGACTGTGTCTGCTGCAGCACAGAACGGGTACTCAGGCAGTCACCAGGCCAATCAAACTTGGCTGTAAATATCACAAGAATTTAATGCTAGGACGTATAGCTGTGGGTAGAGAGGAGAAAATAAGTTTCACTTTAGACTTGCTGTCCATAGAAGAAGCCCATTAGACCTTAAGCAATGGCTCTGGGGACAGGTTAGAGCTAAAGCCACGCAGTGGACATGACTGACAGGTGTGTGCCAGGAGAGGGTAAGGCACCGTGTGCGCCCAGCCCCGCCAAGAGAAGTGGCTGCTCCACTTCCCTCCACTCTCACGCAGCCCTGGAGGCCATTAAACCTTAGTTCACCGTTTTATTTAACAAACGCTAAATAGGGCTTTCTAACCGACCTGTCCAGTGTTGAAATTACTGGAAACATTCCCAGCTCAGCAGGTTGGTCTGCGTTGGGCCTCGTGGAGGGGATTTAATAACCAAAGTATGTAAAAGACTATTTTCCAGCCATTACATTTAAGGACTGTCCTGTGGTACTGAGCCCAAGGATAGTGTTTGTATCAGCTTTACTGTAATCCTGTCCTGGCCCCAGAAAGGGACAAAGTGACATCTTAGGACTAGAAAGGGCATTAGAGAATGTCCACTGTCGGGAGGTGGTCATTGTGTGTCTGCTGTGAGCCAGGTGTGTGCTCGGTATGATGGGCGAAGGACCAGTCCTGGGGGAAACATAGTTGTGCCCACTTCACACTCACCATCCAGAATCAGCAAGTTCAGCAGTGACTCTGCCTACCCGCCATTCCACCCCTCCCAGAGCAGATAGTGATGCCCCGAAAGAAGGGGGCTTGCCCACCTCCTTCAGCAATGGCTCCATGAAACACCTATGGCTGTGGATGTCACAGACTCCCCTGGAGTGACAGTTGTCACCTACCCTAATTCCACATTGAAAAATTACAGGAGTGAATTGTACAGGAAAGTCAAAATATGCCTGTGTTGATGATGTTCAGTTGATTTTGGATCACTGGTGGTTCATGTAGGATGAAACTCAAGTCCTTGGGTACCTATAATAAAGAATTTTTAAAACTGCACTAATGTGTTTCATTAAAACACTTGCCTCAGGTGGCAGAGTCCCAAACAGTTATCCCTAACAGATAACTGTTAGCAGTTATCTGCATGGAGCCAAGTTTGTATCAGAGAGTTTTCTTTGACATAAATCACAAAATTTTGCCCAGAATTAATGCACAAGGCCTTTGCTAACTTTGTGTTACACCAGCCACCTACTACTCAAAAGTATGCTGCTCTCCTTGAGAGGCGAGGTGCCCGAGCACCAGAAACTGTTTATGGTAATTCAAACGGCATCTATTAAAATGAAATGGATTTCAGTATTTTTTTCCAGTATTTAATGTCATACACATCTCAGTGCCTGCTAGTTTCAATGGCTGCTGTGCCTGCGGAAATCAAAGTTCTTTCTTAAATGCCCACTGGGAGTAAAGCACCAAGGAAGACCGAGCAGACTGTAGCTCCAACTCCTAGATACAAATCCGCGAGTTGGGAAATAAAAGCATGTAAACAGTGCACCCAGAAGTCCAAGCGGCTCTGGCAAGTTCAAGGTGGTTGTGTAAGTCCTCCCAGAGAAAAGCTGATGTGCAGTGAGCGAAAGCCTTCGGAATAGTAATCACAATGTCCAGCCTCTGAAGCACATACAATGCTCAGATGGTCTGGTCTGTGTCATTTCATCCATTCAATAGCAGTGGCAGCAAGTACCACAACCATGGTGCTGACATTCAGGTAGGGTAAACCATCACCCGTACACACAGTTATGTCATGCAGTGGCGCTGCTGACAAGTGATGAGGAACAGAGCCAGGACGCACGAGGTCGCTGTTCTTCAGATAACTAGTCTGCCGTCGGGGAAGGCATCTGATGGCCAGAATGAGTGCTGTGGGTGAACTGGCAAAGAACCTGAACTGCCAGTGTCGGAATCGCCAGGAGATGGCAAACGCAAATCCATGCCTGGTTGTCCTGGGAAGGTCAGAGGGTCTGCATTTCCGTGTTCTGTTGGAGCCAGGTTGCTGCTGTGTCCTTCGCACAGTTCTGGCCTCTGCAGTTCGCCACAGTCCCCACCTCTCCTTACCTTACTTTACCCATGTGTTACTATGCTCGAAGTTCTATAGGCGTTTCAGTTTTGACCTCTGCTTTAGAAGGAAATACCACATGTGGAATTAAGTTAAAATTCCCATCAACAACAAATAGGCCGGTCTCCTGCTGCTGCTGCAGCGTCGCTTCAGTTGTGTCCAACTCTGTGCAACCCCATAGACGGCAGCCCACCAGGCTCCCCCGTCCCTGGGATTCTCCAGGCAAGAACACTGGAGTGGCTTGCCATTTCCTTCTCCAATGCATGAAAGTGAAAAGTGAAAGTGAAGTCGCTCAGTTGTGTCCGACTCTTCGCAACCCCATGGACGGCAGCCTTCCAGGCTCCTCCGTCCATGGGATTTTCCAGGCAAGAGTACTGGAGTGGGGCGCCATTGCCTTCTCCAAGCTGGTGTTCTATATCTCTATAAACTTAGACATACTTTTAGTCTACTTAAAAAAAAAATAACCAGAGACTCTCAACAGCAGATTAATCATGTATTAGTTGATATCTCTCAAAGCCCCACTCGAGAGGAAAAAAGTTGGAATAAACCTACAAGAGCAGTAGAGGAGACATCGGTAGATGAGAGTACAGTTATCTAGGATCTGTGAAGAGGTTGGAGCATTCGTGCTAAAATCAGCATAAAGAAAAATACCAGAATTCATCCTGTAAGACAACCTCAAAGACTCAAGGCTTGGAGACACTGAGCAGAGAGATATGAAGTGTGGGGCAAGTTTGAGAAGCAAGGAATTGGTTCAAAGCTGGGAAAGTGGCTGGAAGCCCAGAAACCCTCCCCACCCTAAGTAGCCAGATGAGCACCCTCAGCGAGGCAGGAGAGGAGGTTTACTCTGGGAGAGTGGACCTGTGAAAATAAAGGCCTTGGAGACTGGGGTTGGGGGTGGGCCAGGGTGAGATCCAGGGCTGAAAATGGGATTAGGTAAATCCCTGCGTATGCTGCACCGATCTCCTGGTCCCCTTCCCCTTACCTCCCGGACCAGAGCGCATGGGAATGGGCTGGAAGCTTTATCTGCTGTGTTAGGCATTTAGAAGAGAACACTGATGAAAGTGAAAGTTGCTCAGTTGTGTCTGACTCTTTGTGAGCCCATGGACTATACAGTCCATGGAATTCTCCAGGCCAGAATACTGGAGTGGGTAGCCTTTCCCTTCTCTAGGGGATCTTCCCAAACCAGGGATCAAACCCAGGTCTCCCTCTTTGCAGGTAGATTCTTCACCAGCTGAGCCACAATGGAAGCCCAAGCACACTGGAATGGGTAGCCTATCCCTTCTCCAGCAGATCTTCCCAACCCAGGAATCGAACTGGGGTCTCCTGTGTTGCAGGCGGATTCTTTACCAACTGAGCTATATCAGGGAAGCCCTCAACACTGATGGGCATCTGACAAATCTCAGAATGTTGCCAAGAAAATTAAGCAAATGAAAAAAAGGAGACAGTTATTAATTCCAAGACAGACAAAACCCATCAAGAAAGGAAATGTAACCTGATCCAATTCTTGCCTCTGCAGTGAACAATGTCATAAAAATATGATTATTGAGTTGACCTAAAACTGTAATAAAAACTACTTGAGGACGATGGGGAAAGATGTATGTGTGTGGTATAGATGGGGCAAAGGAATGAAAAAGCTACATTTCAGTTCATCCAAAGCAGGAAGTCATTAGATAATGTATAAAAGTGATGAAGAAGCCACTAAAATAAAGGGACGATCTAAGAACAGCCATGCATGATCATTTGTAGACGAACTTTCCAAGGAATGGGGAAAGGAGAATGTGACTGAATGCAGGTGGAAGTGCCCCAAAGATGAATTTGGAGATTCTCAAAAGGAATGGAGGAAGGATGTGTCGGTGGGCTTTGGAAATGGAAGGTTACATGGATTTGTGGGAAGGATGGCCAAACCACACTTACCTGAACAGAGTCAGAAACGCTCGGGCAGTAAGCCGAGGGGCCCAACTCTGTTGCCGCAAAGCATGCTGTCCACAGGGGCCCTCCTCCACTCCTTTGCCTGTTCACTCTTAAGTACACATATAGTACATGTTAAGTACACATATAGTACATGTTAAGTACCCTGTATCTTAAATACATCTTAAGTACACGTACAGTACATCTGCTTTTCAGTGGAGGTTCCACCCACTTGAGATTTTATGAAATCAGAAAGGATGGCAAAAGCCACAAGCAAATGCCCTAACAGCTATAAGAAATGTCAGCTCACAGCCAGACAAAGAAAATAACCCAAAAGCACATTAGGCAGCTCTTGGGAACTGAGCGGCGAGGCCATTGAACTTGGAGACCTCCATATCCTGGCTGTCAACAGTGCTGCTCAGGGCCTACCTAGTGACCATGAAGAAGTTTCGGCTGCGCTTCTGCTAAGATGACTGTCTTCTTGTTTCTTTCAAACTCATTTTATAAGGGTATATTTTCAATTTGATTACATTTTCCATGAAGTGATGTCTTAAGAGGCATTTGAGAATATTCTATTCCAAATGATCAATACCCCAATGTGTGTGTGTGTGTGTGTGTTTTTAAGGGTGAAATCCTTTGGACTATTTAGCCAAAATGTCCTTTTTTTTTTCCCTAGAAGTGTTTTGTGGATGAGTCTGGCTTGCAGTGATGAAGAAAACAAGGCAAGGGAGACGACAGAAGGTGGCCGCCAGGGGAAATTCCAGGTGGGGGTGGGCACAGCGTTACTTAGCGAAAGTCTTCCAAATGTACCAGCATCTGCAAGTGGATGCCTCAGATGGTGGGTTTCTGAATGAGAGGTTTCCAGCTGTTTCCAACCCCATAAGGAGATTAAGGAGGAGCCTAAGAGCAGGGGGGACTGTTCCAGAAGCTCAGGTATCCCATCCTAAGCTTTGGATCCAACGAGGAGCCGTGGCAATGGAAAGAGAAGGGCTGAACACACAGGCTGTGAGATGTGAAGATGTTAACAGGGGCCAGAACTCAAAACACTGCCACTGGTGGGTGGAGAAAGTGGTTGCTTATCCCCACTGCTATCAGCTTTATCATCTCCAGAGACGGGCTTCCCTGGGGGCTGAGATGGTAAAAATCTGCCTGCAATGCAGGAGACCTGGGTTTGATCCCTGGGTTGGGAAGATCCTCTGGAGAAGGGAACGGCAACTCACTCTAGTATTCAGGCCTGGGAATTCCATGGACTGACTAGTCCATGGGGTCGCAAAGAGTGACTTTTCACTCAGAGATGGGCCAGTGATATTCCTGAGTGGGGCTAGTCTGTTAGGAGTTGGCTCTGCTGATAGAATGGCTGGAGTCAGAATCAGGGAGAGCTGATGAGATTCAGAACATTGTCAGAGAAGCAAACTCTGCGTCCTTCTCATGTTCTCTCTCTTATCCACCCTTGAACTCTCTGCTGGTCAGATGGTCTGTCAAGCTTTGCTTCTGACTGGCTCCCCAACTCAGTGCATCCACCACCCTGTACATCCCAACACAACTTTCCTAACCACACCTTTTTCAAAATAAAAATGCCAGTTCACAAAGGAGGAACACTACAAGAAATTACTCATTAAAATTTTATGGGGTCTCACTGCGAGAAAAGTCTCCACTGCATGACCTCATAGCACATATACCTGTAATTAGAATCTTCAGTATTTTGCTGACATTGACCATGAAAATATCTATTTCCAAAGTAGTACAGCTGTCCAAATTAATCCAGTCTTCAAGGTAAATTTTGTTTTCTCTTCCAATTTTCTGTTCTTCCTGTAAACTTACACTAATCAATGAGGAGGCCTCTGTGGTTTTCTTTGAGGCCAAGTCAGGGTAAATGTGACCTCACACAGACTCGAACTCACTTTGCCAGGCTGCGTATCTCTGAGTCAGACTTTTTGCCGAAGGCTTGGTATGGGCGAGCACCTCCAAAAAGTCGGCCGTGGTCACTGTATCCAGCTGGATCCCAGGGAAATTGCTGCTCTCTAGATGGAAACACAAGAATAACAGCTCAACAATCGACTAATGGTGATCAATGCTCTTGAAACGCTAACAGATCTTCTTTCAAGACAATGCATAATGCAGCATTCTTAATGGTTAACGCAGCAACAGGCAAGGAAAGAAGGCTGGGGAAACGTCTTTAATGTACAGCCCGGCCCCTGGAGCCTGTGCACAAAATCTGACTTAAATGCATCGTTACAGAGTATTATTTAATATTTATACATGCCGCAAATAGATCCAGCCCCACATAGTGTACCAGAGAAATAAAAGCCCGAGCCCTAAGGAGTTTATCACCTAGGGGCAAAGTTGATCCAAAACAGAACAGAAGAGGAGAAAGGAGTTGGGTGCAGAAGGAAGATTTCCACCAAAGAACCAGCGCCAGTGTAGGGAGCCACGAGGAACAGAGGCGAGGCGCCACCTGCTGGCGAAAGCTAAATTTTTAAACAATTTTCTCTCCCCGAGCCCCTTGGCTGTCATCCCCACCTTACCTGACTGGTGATTTTCAAGAGCGTTGAAGATCTTCCTCACAGGCCGCATAGCTGCTTCTCTGCAGACTAGCTTAATGTCCGAGCCAGAATAGCCTTCGGTCTCCTGAAACACCCGCAGACAGAGCCATTAGGCAGCAGGCAGAACGCTGGCGGTGGTTACATCCTCACAGGCAGGACCAGGTGTCAGAGCCCCCGTTTGGATTCCGTGTCTGTCACCCATGGACACTACATAAAAGATTCCCGGATAAACAGTGGATGGGGGGAGGGAGGCTGCTAACGTGTCTGGATAACCTAAGAAGCTGGGCAACGAACGGCTTCCTAATACTATCCAAGCAAAGGTGGTGAGATGCTGGTGAAGGACTGGCCCGCCCAAGTCAGCCTAATGGGGCCTTTGTGCCCAGATCCCAGGATGATCAAATTTGGTGGACATTTTTATTCTTGTAAATAAGATTATAACCTGTCTCTAAGGAACTTCAGAGAACACCACGTTCAAGTGTCCTTTCAAGAAAGCAATGACACCAGGGCTGTGGGTAACAGTTTGTGAAAGATGTGCATTTAATCATCACAGTAACCCTCTGTGGCCTGTTACCCATTTTACAGATGAAGAAGCTGAGGCTCAGAGAGGACATGATGTCCCTGAGGGCACACAGCTAATATACGTGGCAGGGCCAGGATCTGACCGGAGGCCCTGAGTCCAAGCCCTATGCTATTTCCACTTCATCACATCCCTTTCTGCTGGAATGCTTGCAAAGGACAAAGAGCTCACTCTTTCATGAAGGAGAGGCCTGTCGGGTTGTTGGGGGTAGCTTGGATCTTTTCTAGGTGACTCCAGCCTTTGAACAGCTCACAAGATGACCCTGCCGAGAAGAGGGTCTCCGGGCGGCCTCCCCCGCGGCTCACCCGGCTCAGCAGGCTGTACTCCAGGTCCGCGCGCAGCTCGAGGGCGCTGCTCCTGCTCAGGGCGGGCAGCCAGTGGCGGATCATGGCCTCCCGGGCCTTCTGGCTCGGCAGGTCCACCAGAATCCTCTTCTCCAGGCGGCGCAGCATGGCACAGTCCAGCTCCCTGAATCACGGCCGAAACAGAGGAACTGGTTTGAGGCAGTAAACGCGCGTCGTGAGCCACAACTGTGTCTGAAGAACAAATTAGCGGGTGACAATCCTGCATCTTCCCTGTGACGCTACGTCTGTGCTTGAGCGGACAGCAGCACCACTTCGTGTTGTTTGGGAGAGAGAAATAGGTAAAAAAGAAGAAAGAGAGAGAGAGAGAAAAAGGGAGAGAGAGAGGAAAGGAGGAAGGAAGGAGAATAAGAGAAAGAAAAAAAATCCCCCAAAGAACTCATGTGAATTCTAAGCGACTTAACTTGGGGGGAAATAAATCCAGCTAACAACAACCAAACAAGTGAGCATTCCCAATGCAGTTGTAACATCAGTGTTTCAATCTGATCCTGCCAGTGAGTACATTATTCCTGACAATAACATGGGCACTCTGGGAAGGACACTAATTCTTCCAAAACTCACATCCATTCTGGAGCAGATGACAATCTCACTCCATTGTGAGTGAAAGCGAATGCTCCTTCCTGGGTGCCCAGTGCAAATGTGGCCCTTTGAAACACTGACCCTTGCTCCTCTCAAAATGCTATCAGGCCAGGTCTGTGCAACTTTGCATCTATGGGTCATTTCCTTACATTTCTTAATATATTGGTAAAATTTCAAGCAAGGTCTGTGCAACTTTGCATCTATGGGTCATTTCCTTACATTTCAAGCAGGTCTGTGCAACTTTGCATCTATGGGTCATTTCCTTACATTTCTTAATATATTGGTAAAATTTCAAGCAAGGAGAAAAATAGACTAAAATGACAAATATCCACATACCTAGCATCTTGACTTAACAGTTAACATTTTGCCATATCTGCTTCATATCTATGTATCTATTCTTGTTAGACTATTTCAATGTAAGTTCCATCATGAAATTCCACCCCCAAATGCCTCAGTGTGTATTTCCCCCAAAAAGTATTTTTTATATAACTACAGTATCATTATGACACTAATAGAATCATTACATGTCCAATGGTTATTCCATTAAAATCTCTCCAATCATCCCCCAAATATCTTTCACAGTTTTTTTCAACCAAAATTCAATCAAAGATTATGTACCATGTATGATTCTATCTCTTAGTTCTCTTGTAATCTAAAGCAGTCTTCTTGCTTTGGCCTCTTTTTGAAAAGATAAGGCTAGTTGTACAATGCCCTACATTCTGGATTCGCCTGTTTTCCTCATGGCATCAGGTAACTGGTTCCTCTATCCCCCATCCTCCAGGATGGAAGTGAGATCTCAAAACTTAATCAGACTCGGGATAAACAGTTCTGTCAAGTATATTTCATAGATGATATGTTTTCGTATTAATTACATTGGAATCCACATGTTGGTGTATCTCACTTTAATGATGTGATGTTTAACTACTGAGATTATCTGCTGACCACGGCTCTCTACATTGGATAAGAACCCTTGCAAGGAGTAAGTGATCTATGTAGACTACTTTGGCACCATATGAATACCCCTTTCCCCAGGCCATTTCAACTAGTGGTTTTAGCATCTGAAGGAGATCGGCCCTGGGATTTCTTTGGAAGGAATGATGCTAAAGCTGAAACTTCAGGTCTTTGGCCACCTCATACAAAGAGTTGACTCATTGGAAAAGACTCTGATGCTGGGAGGGATTGGGGGCAGGAGGAGAAGGGAATGACCGAGGATGAGATGGCTGGATGGCATCACCGACTCGATGGATGTGAGTTTGAGTGAACTCTGGGAGTTGGTGATGGAAAGGGAGGCCTGGCGTGCTGCGATTCATGGGGTCGCAAAGAGTCGGACACGACTGAGTGACTGAACTGAACTGATGATCTTTGAATAAATTGTTTCATGAGAGCGATGCAAAATGGCGATTTAAAAAATCTTTTCCACTCCAAATGTATTATTTGGAATTATTATGTAAAGTGGAACTTTCCCTCTTTGATTGCAGCTCTGGTTACCTTGAGTGCCTATTAAAAACATATCATTCTGAGTGTAAGTTTGTGAACTCCTTGTATGTTAAAATTTCAGTCTCCTAGATGGGAAGGAAATCTCTGTTTGATTTTCCAGTGTAAGAAATTAGGAAATGCCTGTGTGTTGGTTTGGCTGAGCCACTAATAAAAAGTAACATGGTCACCAAATTTTCTGTCCTAAAGATACCAAGACTTTGCAAAGCATCTTCCCATTTTTCTTACTCTCATTCTGAATCTATGTCATGATATTTCCTTTGAAAAGGGAATATATTGAATATATAGTTGAAAAGGAAATATATCTGAATCTAAATTGGAAGGACCAGATTTCTTAAAAAATTAAGTTTTTTTCTTTACCTATTACTCCTCCGAGCTAAGAATCTAGTCCAGGGCACTTTCCTGGCAATAATAATTACCTATTTCTTTTTCGCACTTGCTTTATCAGCTTCACTCTGTGGAAATTCATCTCATCAGAGACTCAGCCACTTGCACAACCACGCACCCTCTCTCTCAGGGCCAACATTTATATTCCAGACAGAGGGTCAAGGGAACTTTGCAGGCTTTTGAGTGAGAGAGTGAAAGTTGCTCAGTCGTGTCTGACTCTTGGCAACCCCATGGTCTCTACAATAAATAGAATTCTCCAGAATACTGGAGTGGGTAGCCTTTCCCTTCTCCAGGGGATTTTTCCCAATCCAGGGATCAAACCCAGGTTTCCCGCATTGCATGTGGATTCTTTACCAGCTGAGCCACCAGGGAAGCCCTCTAGGAGATTATTTTTTACATTTGAAATAATAATAAAAACTAATGCTTAAATAGCACTCACCAAGTGGCAGGTACTGTTCCAAGCACTTTTCAGATATTAATTCTCAGTCGTGTCTGACTCTTGACAACCCCATGGTCTCTACAATAAATAGAATTCTCCAGAATACTGGAGTGGGTAGCCTTTCCCTTCTCCAGGGGATTTTCCCAACCCAGGGATCAAACCCAGGTCTCCCGCATTGCATGTGGATTCTTTACCAGCTGAGCCAGCAGGGAAGCCCTCTAGGAGATTATTTTTTACATTTGAAATAATAATAAAAACTAACGCTTAAATAGCACTCACCAAGTGGCAGGTACTGTTCCAAGCACTTTTCAGATATTAGTTTAATTTTCAGAGCCACCCTGTGAGGTAGGCACTACCACCTCCATTAAAGATGAGGAAACAGGTACAAAGAAGAGCAGCTTGCCTGAGGCCAAAGCGAGTGAATGGAAGCCGGGGCCTTGAACCGAACAGTGAGGCTCCACAGCCTGTGCCCCAGTCATGGGACTCACAGCAGCGCAGGAGCAGCAGAGAGACCTCAAGTCACATTAAGGTGATACCTCAGAACCCTGAGAACCAAGAGAGGGTCATAAACGTTTCCAAGGAGGGAAAATGGGTTGCATCCAATGGATGGAGAATAAGATTTCTCATCAGCAAAGTGAGATAAAAAAAAAGAAGAAGGTGGTGCCTCCAAAATCCTGAGGGAAATAATTTCCAATGTAGAAACCAGTATCTTGATCAAACCAATATGCAGAGCCTAAAAAAAAATCACCTCCCATGTACCCTTTATCAGGAAAGTACTGGAGGACCCAAGGAGGAGCCGAACCAAAGGGCCACGTGGAGTCCATGAGACAGAGGGTCTGACAGAGATGACATGGGGCCCGGGTGCAGAGGGCAGCCACTCAGTTTGGAGCTGGTAAGAAGGTTCTGGAAGGTGTGCCTCCAAGAAGACGAAATGGACTGAACACTTGGTAAGTCTAGTGAATCCAGAGTCGTTTTGGACAGTTAGCAGAGAGCTGGGCCCGGACTGGCAGCAGGAGGAGGCGGGTGAGGGGCGACGAGAGGAGGGGGTCAGGGAGATCGTCTTACAGAGAAGAGAAACCATTAGACTCGCATTCAGGAGCTCAGTCCAGCAACGCTCCCCTCCTGTCAAGTGTACTGTCAGCTGCTGAGTCTCCAGGACACAGAAATGAATATGATAAACTCCCTACTTCTATGTAAATGGGCTTCCCTCGTGGTAAAGAATCCGCCTGCAATGCGGGAGACCTGGGTTCAGTCCCTGGGGTGGGAAGATCCCCTGGGGAAGGGAAAAGCTACCCACTCCATATTCTGGCCTGGAGAATTCCAGTCCATGGGGCCGCAAAGAGTCGGACACAACTGAGCGACTCTCACTTTCACTTTCTATGTAAGTAATAGGCTATAATAACAGGGAGGCCTGCGCCTTGGACTGAAGGAATGCTGGGCCCTGTAAACCCCAAAGATAAAACAAGACCTGAGCCCCTGAAAACCAAGATGGAAGAGAGAATAAGCTGGAGAAACGGCAGCGCTGGGGTGGTGGGCAGTCGCCGTATTTCCCCCAAGGCCTCCGCTTGGACCAGCTGTCCCTCTGGAAAGCGCAGGGGCTGAGGAAGGACGGCTCTTTCATGGGGGCACCTCTGGTCTCTCCATCCCAGCCGGAGGGACTTCTTAGTGAGAGGAAGACCAGATCCCCGAACGCCCCGGGAAAATGGAGGCAGCAGAGGGAGGTGGGAAAAACAATCCCTCACGACAGATGGTCTTATTGATCAGCTAATGCCCTAAAGCAAGAGATCCACCTCAAAACTGCTTGCGGGCACAAAATAAGTGCAAGTCACTGACAGCCGGGCCTGATGAATGCACTTTTAATGACATCAATAATAATATAATCATACAAGGGAGGAAACAAAGGACAAATGGAATGTACCCAGGAATCATTCTTTCTGCCAATATATTCATGTGAAAAAATTTAACCTGTGGCAACCAAAAACACTCCCTTTAGCTGCTACACTTTGATTTTTAAACCTAAATTATTCTGTTTTCACATCTCCTTTATCTTGGTCATTTCATAGTTCTATCACCTTGAAGGTCAAAAGCAACCAGCAAGAGAGAGTGTGACTCAGTGAACGCTCACAGACCTCACAGCCTGACCACTGGACTGGTGCCCACTGCCAGAGACAAGGTGGCAATGCCCACTGGCCACCTAGGCAGTTTACATGGGCCACGAGACCTCACGCCTGAGCACCTGGGCTCCTATGCCAAACTGTCAGGGCCCTTCTTCAGCCCTTGGTCTGTGTCTCCTGTTAAATCATGTTGTTCCTGGGAAAATGATCATTCCAAAATTAACAGAATTGGAAATTAAACACAATTCCAGTTTGCTCATTCCATCATGAAAACGTTAACTTCAAGCCATCTCAGTGTGGCAAGAGGAAAGCAATCTTCAGATTGTTAGGCAGAGTCTTTGCAGAATGTCCATAACGAACGTGAAGTAAGAGAGCGTGACAATCCTTAAAGAGCAGATTCCAAAACTGTCGTGGGCTTTGGCGGATGACAACCAATGAGTGAAGCTTCAAAAGCTGCCTCATCCTGCACTGAGCTCTGCAGGAGCTGACTCCTCCTACCTACACTTCCCACTTGGACCAAATTCCTTTGTCTGCTTCTGTCTGAATTTACCTTTTGCCATTCTAGTGGAGAGTCTATTCAGGCCATTTTCTTTACTGGGAACTTTCACTTTGTCTACCCAGAGCCAGGTACATTTTATAGGCCCAGTTCAAGTGCCCACTACCCCATTTTCTTTTAAGTATCTTTCATCAGAAATGGGCTCTTCCTTATATACTTTTATCCTGTGTATTGTCTGTACCAGCCATATGGCTGGCTGGCTATAGCCTTGCTGCTAAATCACTTCAGTCATATCCGACTCTGTGCGACTCCATAGACGGAAGCCCACCAGGCTCCGCCGTCCCTGGGATTCTCCAGGCAAGAACACTGGAGTGGGTTGCCATTTCCTTCTCCAATGCATAAAAGTGAAAAGAGAAAATGAAGTCGCTCAATCGTTTCCGACTCTTAGCAACCCCATGGACTGCAGCCCACCAGGCTCCTCCATCCATGGGATTCTCCAGGCAAGAGTACTGGAGTGGAGTGCCATTGCCTTCTCCAGCTATAGCCTTACTTCCTAGTTATTTGTGTTTATGTCTTATCCACTGTCCCATCAGATAGCCAGCCTCTGAACCATATACTTTGGGTTCCTCCTCCCATCAAACAGAATACTCACAATAGGTACTCAATAGACACTACTTTGGGTAAGTAAGGAAGCTTTCAGTTCAAGGTTACTGGCTTCAAGTAAAATGATCAGTTCCCTTAGAGCCTAGTCTTTATTTATGAAGGTAAATCTACTTTGTTGAAAACTAGCACTTTATAATCATCATTAGCTAGAATTAACAGAGAAAACCAAAATAGGAATAAAACATTTTGTGTTCATCTTTAGAAAAAAAAATAATGGAAATGATGATTGTAGGGAATGATTCATTCAACTCACTTGGCTGGGCAATGCTTTTGAAGATAAAGTGAAAGATGGAATCTCCATATAGGGTCTCTCATCTCCAGAGACTGTACTTCTCATTCTGAGGATAAGCTCACAAGCATTAGACAAGGGGATCCAGCAAGAAAGCCATCAGTTCAGTCCACGTCCTACTGATGTTGGGGTTAAGAGCATCACTCATTTATAATAAAGGATTGCAACTACTTCAAATTACTACAATACTGACGAAGGAAATATATTCCAGTCACTCTTGCCAGAAAATATATGATCAATAATTGAGAAAAGAAATGGGAAGCTTCTTTTTCCAACAAGATGATGAGCTAGACATTCAGAAATCTCTTGATATAAAGTCCCTTAAAAAGCTTGTTAGGACATTTTTTTTTTTTTGAATACACAACAAAAGAGTCCACAAGGAAGTGGCAACAAAATTCTCAAGCCCTAAAAATGAAGAGGAAGCCAAAACTCAAGGCTGGGCAAGTGAAATTGAAGTTGTGGTTGATTCAGGAGGGTTTGCCTCTTAGTTATCAAAAAAGTTTGAATTTTAAAGTCCACATGTGGGATGCATAGAAGGCCTTGGACCCATTCTAGATGGTACATGGAAACAAAGTCCATCACATTAAACAAACAAACAAACAAAAACTAGACGGCACATCCTTTATCACAGGGTGGGTCAGAAAAATCCCCTCACTGGAAGTGGAAGGAACAAAGGGAATTTGTCTGTCTTGTACTTTGGGAGGAGGGGGAATCTTCACTGAAAATCTTCACCCTCACAGGCATGGCTGAAGAAACCTATGCTGAGAAATCAGCTTACAGTGGCCCACAGCCTGACCCAGTCAGACATAAACTTTCTGTGGAGGCATGCGTCCAAGATCCCCCTCACTAAATGGAAGCTCACCATCCAAAATCATGAAACATAAGGAACCACCATGACAGTCTGCAGAACCAGCTGAGGACAGAACTGGACTCCACTGACTCAGACTATAGAATAACTGCATGTAAGATGTATAGAGAGAGAAAAGAGGGAATCAAAAATATGAGTGAGAGACTGCTTCTGGTCAAGATAGAGAAGATAGATAGAGAAGGTCAAGATAGAGACAGGTCAAGATAGAGAAGACCGCCCCTTTCTAGTCCATGCTCTGCAACCAAAATCCCTGCAGCATCTAAACCTGGGAAGACACTGGGAAGGAGGGTGAGGGGCTGAGGGGCAGGCGGGATGACAGGGCAGTGTGCCAGGGGTTCCCTTCTTGCCTCCCACAGCCCTCCCACGTGGGGCGCTGGAGAAACCTGCTGGCAAACTGCAGACAGGCACAGACAAGATCCCCAAGAAAATCTCCTCTTGAAGAAAGGACTGGCAAAGGGAGGTCCATCAGGACACAAAGCCTTTTTGATAATACCTCTGCTGCTTCCGCCAAACACCAAAGGGCAAACTGCCCCCCACCTCGAGTGTCCAT
The DNA here is from genome assembly GCA_006408695.1 of Aepyceros melampus. Classification (NCBI taxonomy): domain Eukaryota; kingdom Metazoa; phylum Chordata; class Mammalia; order Artiodactyla; family Bovidae; genus Aepyceros; species Aepyceros melampus. The sequence continues at coordinate 91,966 of SJXQ01011069.1, read as the reverse complement.
GCTGGGAGCCATGGTGGAAGGAGCTTGGTCTGAGGGGTTGGTGCCATATTAAAACCCTCAAGAAGAAAAGTGTAAGATAAATTGCTGGTGGGACGCTGCTATAGCACAGGGAGCTCAGCTCGGTGCTCTATGTGACCTAAAGGGGTGGGATGGGGGTGGGAGGGAGGCCCAAGAGGGACAGGATGTATGCATACTTATAGCTGATTCATGCTATTATACAAGAGGCTAACACAACATCATAAAGCAATTATTCTCCAGTCAAAAAACTCAAAAATTAATTAAAAAAACAAATTACAGCTCACTCACACATTGGGATTCTATACTGAAATAGGTAAAATTTTCAAAGTTGTCCACAATATATTAAGTGAAAGAAAAAAAAAAAAACCAGGCTGTAAAACAATATGTAACGTTTTTGTTTCTGGGGGTGGTGGTGGTATCTATGTGTACAATTATAGAGGACTGTTCACTTTCAAGCAATACCAAAGAATCTAAAATATGATTTTTATGATGAACATGTATTCTTTTTGTAAACAGATAAAATTATAAAAATGACTTCCCTCTGAGGGAAAAAAATTACCACAGAAGGATACACCGGCAATAAATGATAACAAATAACCAAAACACTTCCACCATTAGGATGCATACAAAGATGGTAATACTTAAATCACAGTGCTGAAATTATGAGTGATTTTATTCTAGCTCTGAAATTTTCTGTAAAATGGTTACATTAATTTTATATTTTTTAAAGTTTGGTCTTATGGTTCACATGTCAACCTGCACCCTAAGAAGAAAAAGTAATGCCACAGAAGGCCAGGCTAAAATGTCTGAGGGAACCAAACAGACTGAGAAGGTGTGGATGGGGCGAGACCAAGGATACTCGTAGTGACCTTCTGCTGGGTCAGCCCCGTGTCTGCCCTGCTGCACCCACCAAGTCCTGCGCCTCGCGCTTCCTTCCTGGTTATGTCAGAATCACCCAGCAGCCACATGTGGAGAATCAAAAACTCGACAGGATTGCATGGGTTAATGAAGCTTTGTATGGAGAGAAGCAACTTCAAGCAAAACAATCTGATCACCAGTAGACCTGGACATACTATTGTTAAAAAACAAAATTCAAATGAGTAAATTTAAAGATCTGACTTTTCCTGTTCAGTGACCAGGGATCCACGAGCATCTCACCTAGCAAATAGAAAGGAACGCTGAAGAGTTGCGTGCAATGGGAGACTTTCATAAGCAGGAGGAGACACAAGAAAGCGCAGAGCAGAGAGGGGACTGTTTCAGGGAAGGTCACCTTCCTTTAGGGAACAGCTGAGTCCACCTGGTGGATAAACTCACCAGTACTGACCAGATGGTGACTGCAGCCATGGAATTAAAAGACGCTTACTCCTTGGAAGAAAAGTTATGACCAACCTAGATAGTATATTCAAAAGCAGAGACATCACTTTGCCGACTAAGGTCCGTCTAGTCAAGGCTATGGTTTTTCCTGTGGTCATGTATGGATGTGAGAGTTGGACTGTGAAGAAGGCTGAGTGCCGAAGAATTGATGCTTTTGAACTGTGGTGCTGGAGAAGACTCTTGAGAGTCCCTTGGACTGCAAGGAGATCCAACCAGTCCATTCTGAAGGAGATCAGCCCTGGGATTTTTTTGGAAGGAATGATGCTAAAGCTGAAGCTCCAGTACTTTGGCCACCTCATGCGAAGAGTTGACTCATTGAAAAAAGACCCTGATGCTGGGAGGGATTGGGGGCAGGAGGAGAAGGGGACGACTGAGGATGAGATGGCAGGATGGCATCATGGACTCAATGGACGTGAGTCTGAGTGAACTCCGGGAGTTGGTGATGGACAGGGAGGCCTGGCGTGCTGCGATTCATGGGGTTGCAAAGAGTCGGACACGACTGAGTGACTGAACTGAACTGAACTGACCAGATAATTCCACACTGACTGGTTAAGATTACATTCCTGGAAGAGTTTGAAATTACAGTTAGATTATGTGTGAACAAACTGTGGAAAATTCTTCAAGAGATGGGAATACCAGACCATCTTACCTGCCTCCTGAGAAATCTGTATGCAGGTTAAGAAGCAACAGGTAAAACTGGACATGGAACAATGGACTGGTTCCAAATCGGGAAACGAGTACATCTAGACTGTATATTGTCACCCTGCTTATTTAACTTCGATGCGAGTACATCATGAGAAACACTGGGCTGGGTGAAGCACAAGGTGGAATCAAGATTGCTGGGAGAAATATCAATAACCTCAGATATGCAGAAGACACCACCCTTATGGCAGAAAGTGAAGAGGAATCAAAGAGCCTCTTGGTGAAAATGAAAGAGGAGAGTGAAAAAGCTGGCTTAAAATTCAGCATTCAGAAAACGAAGATCACGGCATGTGGTCCCATCACTTCATGGCAAACAGATGGGGAAATAATGGAAACAGTGATAGACTTTATTCTCTTGGGCTCCAAAATCACTGCAGATGGTGACTGCAGCCATGAAATTAAAAGATGCTTGCTCCTTAGAAGAAAAGCTATGACCAACCTAGACACCATATTAAAAAGCAGAGATATTACTTTGCCAACAAAGGTCCATCTAGTCAAAGCTATGGTTTTTTCCAGTAGTCATGTATGGATGTGAGAGTTGGATCATAAAGAAGGCTGAGCACTGAAGAATTGATGTTTTTGAACTGTGGTGTTGGAGAAGACTCTTGAGAGTCCCTTGGACTTCAAGGAGATCAAACCAGTCAATCCTAAAGGAAATCAACCCTGAATACTCATTGGAAGGACTGATGCTGAAGCTGAAGCTCCAATACTTTGGCCACCTGATGTGAAGAACTGACACTGGAAAAGACCCTGATGCTGGGAAAGATTGAAGGTGGGAGGAGAAGGGAGTAACAGAGAATGAGATGGTTGGATGGCATCACTGACTCAATGGACACGAGTTTGAGCAAGCTCTGGGAGTTGGTGATGGAGAGGGAAGCCTGGCGTACTGTAATCCATGGGCTCACAAAGAATCAGATACGACTCAGCAACTGAACTGAACTGACTGTGTCTTGGTTTAATGACCTGGGCTTAGAATGAGTGACTTCATTTTGGGACTGTTGCCACTTTTTTAAAAACAAAACATTTTAAATGCCTACAAGTAGGATTGAATGCCATCGCAATGAAAGATGCAATTATCGGATGAGAATGAGTTAATGCAAACCATATTTGCAAAAAGTTTTCAAATAGAACATTGATCTTATGAGATGCTCTTTAAGGTAAAGGATTCTGGGATCAAATAAATATGGAATGCACTGCTTTCTCCTAGCTTTTCTTAGAGAGTCAGAACACACAAGAGCATCTTGAAGGCACTTAAAAGTTCTGCCATGGGGAAATCAGTTGAACTGTGTTTAACTCAGTATCTCTGAGTTAAATTAGATCCCATGAAATCTCATTTTGGGGGATCTGGCCCTGTGGGAAACTATTCTTGGAGAAATGTTGGTCTAGAGGGTGACAGTCAAGATATGAGGCTGAAAGGTAGGACCTCAGAGAGCACAGTTTCTCCCTGGAGCCCAGCAGATGCATGGAGTTATTGTGGAAAAGCCCAGGGTTATGTCTGCTGACCTCTTTGATCACATGTATACACTTCTGTAGAGATCTCACACTAGACAGGAGAGAGCCCACATGTGAAGAAGTCAGTTAGCACTGGTACATTTTTGCACATTCCCAGTGTACAAACCCTTCCAAACCTTTCAGATCTTATGCTTTCTTCCACATTTTAAAAAATCTAGAGTTTGGTCATACCATGTGGGTGATTTTTTAAGAGGGATAGTGAAATGTCTAGCCCTTCTGCAAATACTGGGTTGGCCAAAAAGTTCACTAGGGTTTAACAAAGAAAAGATGAGTTTCAACATGCTTCACACATACAATTTTTGTACCTTCTTTGTACCAACTACCATCAAGTTAAATGGACATCATAAAGATGGCATTTACTTTAATAGCCCTGTTCAGTATTTTGCTTTCCTCTGGACTCCCAGGCCTGAGTTTCTGAATACTCAATAGTCGAGGCGGGTCAAATTAGCCCTAATTGTGTTTGTTAAACACTTCTTCCATGGCTATTACTTTAAGTGATAATATTAAAGACGCAACATTTGTTATTCCTCTCACTGCTAATTTACCCATCAAATAACACAGATGAACTGTTATTTCTTGCTTCTTTCTTGTCCTCTCCATGATGCTATAGATCAGGAAGGGGCTCCTTGGAGGAGAAGCACTGAATAAACAAAGATGCTGCACGCCATCTCACTGTGAGAAGGGAGAAAATGATGGATGGCCCTTTGAGACAGAACGGATTTGTCTAAGGAAAGTGATAAGTTAACAAGCAGTAGACGATAGCCTAGTGCTCTGGAAGATGTTGTGGATAAGAAACACCACTAACCAACCAGAAAGGATTTCTTTGGGGATTTTATGACTGGGTTTTTACATACTTTGGTGTGATTTAGTTACTTCCCCAAGAAGGGTAGACTGCTTTTATCAGATAAGTTTATTCCCTCATCTAAAGCCAAAATAAAGGTATGTCTCAATATTCTTTCGGAGAAGGCAATGGCACCCCACTCCAGTACTCTTGCCTGGAAAATCCCATGGACAGAGGAGCCTGGTAGGCTGCAGTCCATGAGGTTCCTAAGAGTCGGATATGACTGAGCGACTTCACTTTCATTTTTCACTTTCATGCATTTGGGAAGGAAATGGCAACCCACTCCAGTGTTCTTGCGTGGAGAATCCCAGGGACAGCGGAGCCTGGTGGGCTGCTGTCTATGGGGTCGCACAGAGTCGGACACGACTAAAGCGACTTAGCAGCAGCAGCAGCAGCAGCAATATTCTTGATAAAAATTTTTGTTGTTGTTCAGTCGCTAAGTCATGTAACTCTTGGTGATCCGGTGGACTGCAGCACGCCAGGCTTCCGTGTTCTTCACTGTTCCTGGAGTTTGCTCAGATTCATATCCTTAAGTCGGTAATGCTATCTAACCATTTTGTCCTCTGCTGCCCCCTTCTCCTTTTACCTTCAATCTTCCTGAGCTTTTCAGGGTCTTTTCCACTGAGTCGGCTCTTTGCATCAGGTGCCAAAGTATTGGAGCTTCAGCTTCAGCACCAGTCCTTCCAATGAGTATTCAGGGTTGAATTCCTTTAGGATTGACTGGTTTGATTTCCTTGTAGTCCAAGGAACTCTCAAGAGTCCTCTTCAACACCACAGTTTGAAAGTATCAATTCTTGGCTTAGCCATCTTTATGGTCCAATTCTCACATTCATATGTGACTACTGGAAAAAACATAACTTTAACTAGGTGGACCTTTGTTGGCAAAGTGATGTGTCTGCTTTTTAATACACTGTCTAGCTTTGTCATAGCTTTCCTTCTAAGGAGCAAGTGTCTTTTAATTTCGTGGTGACAGTCACCATCCACAGTGATTTTGGAGCCCAAGGAAAGAAGATCTGTCACTGTTTCCACTTTTTCCCCATTTATTTTCCATGAAGTGATGGGACCAGCTGCCATGATTTTTGTTTTTCAAATGTTGAGTTTCAAGCCAGCCTCTTCACTCTTCTCTTTCACCTTCATCAAGAGTCTGTTTAGTTCCTCTTCACTTTCTGCCATTAGAGTGGTATCATCTACATATATGAAGTTATTGATATTTCTCCCCATAATCTTGATTCTAGTTTGTGCTTCATTCAGCCCAGAATTTCACATGATGTACTCTGCATATAAGTGAAATAAGCGGGGTGATGATATACAGCCTTGACTGTCCCAATTTTGAACCAGTTTGCTGTTCCATATCCTGTTCTAACTGTTGTCTCTTGACCCACACACAGGTTTCTCAGGAGACAGGTAAGGTGGTCTGATAAAAATCCTGTTTCCTAATTTAAGAACTTGGGCAATATGTAACAAAGGACTTTTTAAAAATCAATACCCTTTGATACAGCAATCCTACTTCAAGAAATCTCTCCTCAAGAAATAACTAGATTTTGGCCAAAGATTTTTATTCAAGGAAGTTCATTTTAGTGTTATTTATAATAGAGAAAGTTGGGAGCATCATTTATGTTCAACAGGAAAGGAATGATTAAATTATAGTATATTCGCATGTGGGAATTTTGGGCAGTCATTACAAAATCCAATTTCCAAGGATTATTTAATGACATTGGAAATGTTCTTACTATAATGTTAAGTAATGAAAGCAGGACACTGGTGGGAATACAAAATGCACAACCGCTATGAGGGAAGTTTGGCAATCTCGACTACAATTCACGCACATTAACCCTCTGACCCAGCAACCTTCCAGGAACCTTCCCCAAAGAGACACTGAAAAACACACCAAGTGATGTATGTGCGTGCCATTCCTCACTGCAACGTTGTTTATAATAGCAAAGAGCAGGAATAGCCAAGTGCCCATCAGCAGGTGAAGGGGACAAACTATCATATGAACAAGATGGATACAGGCAGCTACAATGGGAAGGAGAACTTTCTGTACTTATCTGGAAGGATCTCCAACATTTTGTTATGGAAAAAATCAAAATACAGGACAGTTTCTATAATATGCCACCTTTCGTGTAAGTAAATCAAGTTCAATTATTTTACGGTTTTCTTAAAAAAAAAAACACAAAAACTCAAGAGTTTATTTGTGGAGGATGTGACAGTTTGTCTGTATGCAATTAATGTCTGTCATTCCTCCCATTAATCCAGTGAGTCTCAACTAGAGATGATTTTGCTCCCTAGGGAGCACCTGACAAAGTCTGTGGACATATTCTGGTTGCCACAACTGAGGGTGATGCTGCTAGGATCTGGTGGGGAGAGACCAAGGATACTGCTCCGCATGGCAAAGCGCACAGGCGGCCCCACAGCAGGGTTACTGGCCCCAGATGTCAGGGGCGCTGAAGATGAGAAATCTCAGATTAGCTCTTCATCTTAGTTATGTCAGGTCCATACCATTTTCTTTATAAAAATACTACTCTTATGATAGTACTGGTAATATTACTGAAAATGCTGCTATAGACACAAATATAAAATATATCTACATACTAGGATAAAGTGAATAGTAATTATACCATTAAGAACTAAAATTTTCACAAAGACACAAATATAAAATCAGGTAATTTAAGTAAAAACCTTGTAATTTAAATTTGAATGGGAAATACTAACACAAACTCATCATTTGCCCCTTTTTGACACTAGGTATGTATTTCCTAGCTCTACTCAATTGAAAGGCCATGAATCAATGACAATCCAGTAGCAAGGAACACCCATAACTGTGGGACTATGATCTTTAACAGTACTTTTCAATGAAGGGAACCAGCGCTCTGTGAATCAATGGTTGATTTCAAGTCTATAGCAGAATATTAAAATTGAGCCTGGGTCATCTTGTGAAAATAACAAAGAAACTTGGCTTTGCCACACCTAACAGCAGGGAAGACTAAGAAACAGAATTCAGAAATTGGGGTTCTATTATTACATTAGAAGGATGAAGTAAATATTGGAAGGCAGTTATCAATCTCTGCCACAGAGGTATGGGACTGACAAATTACCCTTGGATTTGCACTGTCCAAAACAGTAGCTACCAACCACATGTGGCTGTTGGGCACTTGAAATGTGGCTAGTCCAAACTGGAACAGGCCATATGTGTAAAGTATACACTGGATTTCAAAGATTTAGTATAAAAAAAATGTAAAATATCACAATAATTTTATATTGAATATATATGGAAATAATAATATTTTACATATACTGGGTTAAATAAAACATGTTAACAAAATTGTATTTTATCTGTTTTGCTATTTTTTAATATGGCTACTAGACATTTTTTAAGTCTGTATTTCTATTAGACAGAACTATTGCCAAAAAAATGGTCACAGTGTCTTCTGAAAGGCTTAGGAAATGGGATAGCCATGAAAAGTTTAGCAAGGCCATGAAAAGACAGAAAGGAACAAAAAAATTCAGAGATGGAAGGAGGGAGGGAAGTCAGATTAGTGGCCAAAGAATGGAGAAAATATCTACAAATCAATATCTGATACACAACAAAACAAATCTTATAACTCAATAACATAAAAATGGACAAAGGATTTGAAAATACATCTCACCAAAGAAGATATGCAATTGGCCAATAAGTACATGAAAAGATGCTCAATATAAATATCAGTCACCATGGAAAAGCAAAGCAAAGAGAGGAGACAGCACTTCTCACCCACTAGGATGACTACACAGAGTCGGACACGACTGAGCGACTTCACTTTCACTTTTCACTTTCATGCATTGGAGGAGGAAATGGCAACCCACTCCAGTGTTCTTGCCTGGGAATCCCAGGGATGGGGGAGCCTGCTGGGCTGCCGTCTATGGGGTCGCAGAGTCAGACACGACTCATGCGACTTAGCAGCAGCAGCAGAGCAGGATGACTACAACCAAAATGACAAATAATAACCAGTGTTGATGAGGATGTGGTGAAACTGGAAGCTTAGTGCGTGGCTAGTAGGAGTGTACAATGGTACAGCCACTTCTGAAAACAGGTTGGTCGTTCCTCAAGTAAACACGCGTGTGTATTTAGTCAGTCAGTCTTGTCAGCCTCTTTGCGACCCCATGGACTGTAGCCCACCAGGCTCCTCTGTTCATGGGAGCCTCCAGGGAAGAATACTGGAGTGGGTTGCCATGCCCTCCTCCAGGGGATCTTCCCAACCCAGGGATCGAACCTAGGTCTCTCGCACTGCATGCGGATTCTTTACCAGGTGAGCTACTCAGGAAGCCCAATTAAACACAGTTACCATAATAATTCCACTAATATGAATAGGTACAAAAGTAGGCAAATCTACAGAAACAGAAAATAGATTAGGTGGTTGCTTAGTGCTAGGAGTGGGAGATGAGGATGACTGCTAACGGGTATAGGGTTTCTTTTGGGGTAAAGAAAAATGTTCTAAAATTGATTGCAGTGATGGTTGTACAACCATATAGATATAGCTAAAACCATTGAGTTGTACACATTAAATAGGTAAAGTGTATGGTATGTGAGTTATATATCAATCAGTTCAGTTCAGTTCAGTGGCTCAGTAATGTCCGACTCTGCGATCCCATGAATCGCAGAACGCCAGGCCTCCCTGTCCATCACCAACTCCCAGAGTTCACTCAGACTCATGTCCATTGAGTCCGTGATGCCATTCAGCCATCTCATCCTCTGTCATCCCCTTCTCCTCCTGCCCCCAATCCCTCCCAGCATCAGGGTCTTTTCCAATGAGTCAACTCTTCGCATGAGGTGGCCAAAGTACTGGAGCTTCAGCTTTAGCATCATTCCTTCCAAAGAAATCCCAGGGTTGATCTCCTTCAGAATGGACTGGTTGGATCTTCTTGCAGTCCAAGGGACTCTCAAGAGTCTTCTCCAACACCACAGTTCAGAAGCATCAATTCTTCAGCCCTCAGCTTTCTTTATAGTCCAACTCTCACATCCATACATGACTACTGGAAAAACCATAGCCTTGACTAGACAGACCTT
>SJXQ01011069.1:14243-81838 GCA_006408695.1 Aepyceros melampus | reverse complement strand
AAAAAAAAAAAAAACAAATGATGTTATACCAAACAAGGCATGAGATCAGAGAGAGACAGGACTCATCAGTTACCTGGAGGTTGCTGGGCACAACACATGAGTCTAAATATCAAAGAGAAAGAGTTCTGCTTTTCTAGGATGAGCTACATTTCAGGGTTATCAAATAACCCTATTGGATGGGGGGAAGTTCTATCATAGAGAATAATTCCAGCTATCAATCAGAAGGCATCACAGAATCACACTTCTAGTGAAATAAGTGATTCAGGCAAAGATATCAATGGATGCTTCAACCATTGATGGGAACTACACAGTGGAGGACCCTGGCTGACACACCTGCACCCACGGATCAACCCTGGTATAACCAAAGGTGGGACGACGGGGCATTATATATGGCTGCATACGATGCGATGTGATATACTCAGCATCACCTATGAAGTATGTTCACTCCAAAATTCCACTGGTCCTGAATCAAATCTAATCAATCTAACCTTTAGTCTAGAGTAATTTTAAGGGCAAGGAGAACTAGCTAAACAGTACCATAGGGATACAATGAGCCACATCCAGAAAGTTTAGGCTCTGCAAGACAACTTCTCTAGCAATCAAGTCAATAGCAAGTGGGGAAGGGGTTGGGGAAGAAAGAGTCTGTTCTAGATTAAAAGATACTTAAGAGAACAGCCAATTACAAAATGCAAATTTTGTTTGGTTACCAGTTCAGTAAACCAAGTGTATAAAGACATTTTTGGAATAGTATGGGAAATCTGAATATAAACTGGGTATTAGATGATATTGAGCAATTATTGTTAATTTTGTTGGGGTTGATAATGACATTGTGATAATGTAAGAAAATGTCCTAATTTTTTAAGATGTATGCTGAAGTATACATATGTGAGCAATAACATAAGAATCTGGGATATAGTTTAAGATATTGCAGCAAAACAAGAGAGGAGGTAGAAACAGATTAAAATCAATTGGGCCAAGATGCTAGTTACTGAAACTGGAAAATGTTGAGTTCTTTGTACTCTACCTTTAGTGTTTGTCAAGAATTTTTCATCATAAAAAGTTTTTTAAACCCAGCAACGTTCAAGTGGGTAGGACAGTTCCCAGGTATGCTGTAGGGTTGCAATCTGTGATGTCAAGGAATTCAAGCTTAAAAACATATGTATTTGCCATTTGACATGATGGACTTTCACTTTTTTCATGAGAGGTAATTCTTTCAGAAAGCCCTTCTGAGCTTCTTTATTTGTGATTGCTTGCAAGCTTTTTGTTTTTCTTCTCTGAACCATTTTATCTGAGTTTACCAAAGACTGGTCGCCCAAGGGAAACTGTGGCAGCATGACAACCTCCCAGTGAAGCCCCAGGTTTCGCTGGGAGTGAAGGCTCTCCACTCCGCCCCGGCAGGCACAGCCCTTTCCAGAGCCGTGCACGAAGCTGTCCAGTTTTCACCCACCCTCCTCGGCTGGCTCTCACAGGCCCCCCGGGACAGAAGTAAAGAGATTATGATCAACCCTGTTTCAAACAGGTGAAGGAATGGAGATTCTCTCTCTAAAGGATTCTCCATGCCTAAATGACGGCTCTCTGATTTCAACTTCAACATTCTGTATAAAAACCTTTCTCCTCACAATGTAAAATGCTGATCACCTTAGCACATCAGAAAAGTCATAAATTTGAGAAGTGGTGAAGTTGGGTTGAAATTATTTAGCTAAAATAACAGACTCCACATGAACATCCTTATCTCTCTCCAGTGACTTCTTCAGGAGCCTAGATGATCAGTGTACACGAAAGGAAGCATTGCATCTTTGAATAGAGAAACAGAAATGGACGAGGTACGGGAAGGGGCAGGGTGTGGCTAGCTCAAGCTCTGTAGCAAATTGGCTATTGACTTTGGGTGGATTGACCTCCCTTGACCTTGGCCTCCTCTGCAAATGGCAAGAGCAGCCTTTCCTTATCCGTCTCCTGTCTCACCTGTAGCTCAAAACAAACAATGTGAACATATTCTTGAGAACTATAAAGGCTTTATAATTATTTTTTAAAATATTCTCTCCAATCAAAATTATTTTTCTCTAGTCAACATCTCTTATTTCCCAATTCTACTTCTAGAATTGTTCTTATATCACTCTGGGATACAGTTTAAATAACAGACTCTCTGAGTAGGTTATAGCTTCAATTAGAGATTATTTAGCTTCATATTTACTGCACAATATTAAAGATTTTCCTCGTGACTCAAAAAAAGTTTAAATTTAACACTGTTAAAATCCAAACCTATTATTTCTGGAATTTTCTTGAGTCCTGCAGACTTTAGTATTTTATGGTTCTCTGCCAAAGCCCTGCTTAAACACAGTAAATAATTTGGCTCAGAATGTCCATTTTAAACAGTCAGTGGTAGCCCTGACCTATGTTCCTTCGGTTCAGGCAAACTCTTTCACAATCCAGGTAACAAGGATTGAGGACTTGGTCCAGGAAAGCCTTCAGCTTAACCTTCCAGGGCTGGAACCAAACAAGGAGACTTTGCCTGAAGCGATCAATATGATATCCGCACCTGCACAGTGGCTCCTGAAAGTGCATTCAGAATCTACTCTTGGGATCTCTTACCACGGCAGGTTGGAGGCTGCTAAGACAAACACGAGATCCTCAGAACGAGCCAGCCCGTCCATCTGCACCAGAAGCTCCGTCTTCATCCTCAGGCTGCCTTCATGCTCTCCCCTACAGAAAGACGAGGAGGTGAGATGCTCCCAAGAGGCAGAGTTTTTGCTTCTGAGACCACAGTGACGCTCACAATGAGGAATCGGTGACTGCAGACTGAGTTCCCCTCGGACAAGTAACCCCTGCCCTGCCACGTTCTCAGGAGCTGCTCACCCCAAGGCTGGAGGAAGTGAGCAATTGGAACTCTTTTCAAACAGTACCAGAAAGGAAGTTAAATGAATACAATGATGATACCAAAAAGAAAACCAAAGGTTGGCATTGAACAGGAAAATAACACAGGCGGAGACCGTGGCACTAGAAGACTTAGAAAGGCAGCCCGGCTGTACCGACCTGCAATAACATCTACCCTTTAAAAAAAAAAAAAAGCTTCATTGAGAATCGTTTTCATTTATATAGCAGGCATGAGAGTATTTCACACACATTATTGTTTAGTGTAATCTATGGATATAAACTGTCCAAGAAGAGACATGAGCTACAACACAATCTGTTTCCTTCTCTTCTAATGAGAGACACAAGAATGACTGGGAAACTAGGCTTTCCGTGCACAGCATGGAAAATGGGTTAGAGGCCATTTTCTGTGCAAACTCACCCTCCAGTTTTGCCACCACCTCCACTGCCTGAGGCCACCCTCAGGACCCCAGAGGACCTGCACAATCGAAAGGACGCTAAGCCAGGCCACCTCCAGCAAGCTCTCCTGTAGATCAAGTTAAAGGACAATAAAAGGCCTTTCTAGCACAACACACACTCAGGGTCTCATCTCTGCACGTACATGCTGGCAGCCTAAATTAGGCTTCTGGGATTTTTTTAGGAACTGTGCCCCTTTCTACCTCAGAGGAAAGCCAGTCTCACGGTAGAGTTATATATGTATCTAGTATTAACACATAATTACTAGTCTCTTAATGTAATATGACCCCCAAAGTCTTCAGGAACACCTGCCCTTGCTCCCTGATCCTTTTGTTAGGTAGGTAGAACAGGGAAGAGGAGTTAAAAATGGCGGTGGCTACAAGACAAGGAAGGGAAAAGCCCGCGAAAATGGAACAAAAGAAGGTCCAAGGACCACCGTGAGGACCTCAGGTAAAACAACACTCCTGGCTGGCCCAATTTACATAGGACAGGCCCAGGGAGCGATAAACATATAAATAGAGGAGCCAAAGCTAGCTCTCTCTCCCGCGCTGGGGCGCTCTTCTCCTCGTGTCTTTGGATCAACGTGCCCTCACACCTCAAAGACGGATTTTCCTGCTATCTTCTAAATAAAATATAACTGTAACGCTGAGCTGTAACACTGATTTGTCTAAGAGCTATAACATGGTCCATTCGAGACCTGAGAGCTATAACACGGTCTATCCAAGACCCGAGGGCTGTGACACGCCGAGGGGGCTTTAATGTCCTCACTCCAAATCTTTGTTGTGATGAGACAAAGAACCGAGGAGCATATACTCGCGTGACACTTCAAAGCCTCCAGTTTTAGTGTTTAACTTTCAGAGGAGGAAACTGACATGCTCAAGGCTAATAGAGGAGGAGTTTCCAAATCAGCTCAGTCAGCTGTTGGGAACCCTGGGGACGGAGGCAGACAGACTGCATGTAAGGGTGAGAGTCACTGCGGAAAGGCAGGCCGCGTGCGTGGGGCTGTGCAGGCGAGTGATATGAGGGCACTCCAGGGGGCTCCCCGCCAGGCCCCGCTGCAGCTGCCTCTCCCATCAGGCCCCCTTTGGAAGGACAGAGCACCCAGTCCAGGGCTGACTAGCACCCTTTAAGCCATAGAAATAGTCACAGTCCTGAGCATCCTGGGTACATCTTGATGGCTGTTTTCTCTCTGCTGGGGAAATGGTTCTTCATAAGTAAAATTTCATAAATTAAAATTCTAGTTATACTTCCAACAAGATAATTATTTGCTTTTTATTACTATCAATTTTGTCTTGATGACAGACCGTTGGAGGCCATCAATAAATGCAGCTGTGTTGAGATTTCCCTGAGACCTGTTTTTTCAAGCCAGGGATATCAAGGTTAGTAAAACATTTCAAGGAAAAACAACTCTTAAGACACCATTCATACACACACACACACACACACACACACACACACAGGGAGAGCCTCATTACAGAGCCCTCTGAGATGCGGGCTTTCTGGCTGGGGACCCTAGTGGACACTTAATCTTTAGAGATAACGTGTGTGACATGTTCACAATCGGCCAGGCTGAGCCGCAGTCTGGTGTCACAGAGAAGCGGTGACTTCCCCGGCCTCACACACTTTATCAAGGGCCTCCTCTCCAGACTCGGCCCTGGGCAGCCCCGCTCCCCACAGGCAGCCCCTCTGGCTCCAGTGGAGGCGCTTACAGGCAGCTATTTTGAGCTAGCAGAACGGTTATGGCGGCCTGGGATCAGGGGCTGGGTGATCTTTGGGCCTGAAAACCCTCTGTGGGCAAGGGGGGAAGGGAGGAGGACATTTCCTCCGGTTATAAAAACTACTTAAATCAGCTACTCAGTTAACAGGATCTAATTTAAAGACCTTTCCGTGTGTCTGCAGAAAATTTGTGGGCTTATTAATAGGCTCATTCTGCTGGTAAATGTCGATGGGCTTCCGACCATCAAACACACTTACAGGAGGGGAAGAGTGAGGACCAAAAAAAACCTGATCTGTTACCCAGGAGCCGTGCCTCTTTGGCTCATCACTGACTCCAGCTCGTCCAGGAAGATGGTGGAGGGGGCGTGATAGCGGGCAAGTTCAAATAACACCTGGGTGGGAGAAAACCAACATGTTCAAATCCATATACTTAAAGTTCTCAGATGGCCCCAGAGATTAAAAGATTAGGATGGCTGTAATATTAAGCATCTATGCTGCACTTGATCTCACAACAACTTTATAATCATTAGTTATTTCTCCCTCGCACTACCCCATGGGGTTGGATGGTCCAAGCCAGAGAGAATAAGTGGTGAGCTCAAGGTTACTAATCTTAAGGGGGAAAGCTTAAGACAAAACTCAGTTCCTGAACTTCCAGTCAGTTAGTTAGCCCTTGAGACCCCCTGCCAATGACATGTTCCATATGGACACAAAAGCTGTAGAAGATGTAAAATCATTTAACAATTTTTTTTGTTTAACAAAATAAGAAGGTAATTCTCGGAAGAAAGAACTTCAGAAAAAGAATAGAGTTCCAGTTGTGAATAACAAGGCTGAAGAATTCTGCCCTTTTCTGCTCCTCAAATTACTCCCCAGGACCCCCCACACTGCTCAGGTACTTCGAGGCAATTCCCAATTGAAAAAATTGTTCAATTCCAGAGTAAAATTTTATAGACTGAACAGGAACAGGAAAGCAACCAGCAAAAGAATAGACATATAAAAACAAACTCAAGAGCTCTAGAGGGAGATGTGGTGGTGAGGAAAAGAGTAAAAGAAACTATACCTTTTTTCAAAAAACTCTGAAACTGATCTCTTGAGACCATATACAGTTTTTCCCTGGTTGATCAGAGAAAGCATTAGAGATTTAGAAAAGAATAGATGTTCTTAAATAGGCATAGGGGATTTATTCTCCACGTCACTTAGCACTAGCAAAGCATCACAGAGTAAAGAAGAGGGGAAGGGCTCAAGAAAGGCCAGATTGTGGTTTTTGTGGTAGTAGCCAGGCATCTTTCACAGGCCTCGCTGTCACTGAATGGAAACAGCCTCATCTTCACCATTGCTGTGCATGTGGTCCCTGCCTGTTCATGTGCGTGCATGCTAAGTTGCTTTAGTCGTGTCCAACTCTCTGCAACCCTATGGACCATAGCCTGCCAGGCTCCTCTGTCCATGGGATTCTCCAGGCAAGAATACTGGAGTGGGTCGCCATTCTCTTCTCCAGGCAATTTTCCCAACCCAGGGATTGAACCCACGTCTCTTATGTCTCCTTCACGGACAGATGGGTTCTTTACCGCTAGCGCCCCTTCCATGCTCATATGCACTAGTGTTTTCCTTTCACAGAATCCTATTTTATGTGGCCAGGACAACTGGCTCAGTCCAAGGAGCTTACAAGAACAGTGTCAATGCTGGTACACTCATCACAAACGCCCTTTAGAGAGACAACAGATACCACCTCATTAGAGGCAGGTAATCTCTCTTCCTGTCACGAACAGGAAGGTTCAAATAGACCTGATAATAAGGATGATTACAGGAGCAGCAGTCTACCCAATGAAAACTGGCATACTCAGACTCTTTTGGAACCATACACATTTTAAGGACTCCCCAAGTTGCAGAGAGGCCATCAGGTTCAATAAGACCAAACATCCCGGTGGAAGGAGAACCACTTCTGAAGCCACGTCTCCACGTGGACCACTACTCTCCCATGGCCAGAGAACATATGGAATCCTGGGTAAGCACTCGGGAAGCATTAGTCTCAAATTTTTCAGAAGTACTTGGAGGAAGTTAGATCATGCAATTGGTAGGGGGGAAGGGGGGGCGGGGCATGGCAGTGAAATGTTGAAGGAGTAAGCACCAACAGGTGTGTGCATTTGCTAAAGAGACCACTCAACTACTCAATCACATCAACTCCTAAGAGGCATAAACATTAGGAGGGAAGGGAGAAACAAAAGGGTTCCCTATAAATAACTCCTTAATTGGAGTAGAAAAAGATGCAAATGGTAGGAAAGCATCTCTGCTTTAGGTGAAGGCCTTGAAGGGCTTTCTTTATCTGAAAGCTTCACAATAAGAATCTTGAGAGCATGACCAAGATTTTCCAGGTGTGGCTCTTTCCAGGAGCTCAGAAAATAGAGTAATTTCAGAAAGCACAGAAGATGGGTTCCTTCCAGGTTGCGTGATTGTGTGTGCACCTAGTTGTTCGGTCATGTCTGACTCTTTGTGACCCTATGGACTATAGCCCACCAGGCTCCTCTGTCCAAGGAATTTTCCAGGCAAGAATACTGGAATGTGTACCCATTTCCTTCTCCAGGATCTTTTCCACCCAGGGATTGAACCAGGGTCTCTTGCATTTCCTGCACTACAAGCTGACTCTGTTTTCCTTTTGAATTATTTTTAATATCCAAAATAAAAATGTATTTCACAGAAAGAAATATGAATATCTTCTAAACCTATAAAAAGATGTTCAGATTCATTCAGAATGAAAGAAATGCAAATCTGAGCACTGAAATGTTACTTTCACTGTCAGACTGGCAAAGATTTTTAAATTTGGGGGCTACATGGTGTTGGCTGTGGAAACCCACACACACACATTGACGGGAGTGTAAGCTGGTGCAACCCTGTCGGCAGGGAATTTGTCCATCGGTGGTTTTCCTTCCTTCTGATCAGTGACTCTACTTCAAAGAAACTGTCCTACACTATACTATGTGCAGACAGGAGCATAGAGAGCTTTCTTCATAATAGCAAGAGACTGGGAACAGCGGAAATGTCCATTGAGAAAAGGCTGGTTAAACACATTTTGCCTTTAACCATGCAACAAAATGGCATGCAGACATATAAAAACCATGTTAGGGCTGTCTATAAAACTGTAAAGAACATCCAAGTTACATTGTTAAGTGTGAAAAAAAATCACAAGGTACAGAAGAGTACATGTATTATGTTCCTACTTGTATTTTAAAAGGAAGGGAAAATAGAGATATGGTTGTTGAGGTTAATGTAAATATAAATAAATGCTCTGGAAAGCTGCACCAGCAACTGTTCTGGTTTCCTCTGGAAAGATAGCTCAGGAGTCTTTTTACTATTAATATTGTTTTAAAGACAACTTTTAAAATATTTGGTAAAGGAAAGGGGAGAAATTGGGGGTGGAACTGTTTCCTCATTCTCAGAAGTCTTCCTGAAGCAGAGGAAAATTGGAGTTAAATAAAACGCTCCCAGAGAATGGAGGATTCTAGTTAAATGACTTTTCTGGCTGTTCAACACTAAACAAGAAAATCCATATTCATAAACATCTGAATTTTTTTTTCTGCTTAGGTGAGTCCTGTCCAAGGAATCTGATGGAATCTTTTCTCTGAACACCTTACAGTGTTTTTTGCTCACTGATTCGAAGCTGATTCTGAGGGCACCTTGTAAGTTTTGCTGTTCCTCAGCCCATAGAAATGGAATGTTAAAAAGAAGTCTTCAGGCTGATAAGAATTCTAGTTAGTTGGATTTAAGCTAATTGAAATCTAGCTAACTAGAATCAAATGAAACCCATAAATTTAGGAGCATTAAGTTTAAATCTCATCTGGCACTGAGTTAGACTCAAGATGAAGAACAATGAAACAGATGTCAGCATAGATTTCCAAAAATTACAATCTGATAGGGGTGATAAAAATTTATAAAAATATATATTTTGAAGTAACTTGAGGACAATCACAACGTAATAAATAGGTTATTTTAGGTATTTTAGGTAAATCAATCTTTTAAAAATATTTTATAATCACTTTCAAATAAGCCATAATATTTTGAAGATGAGCCTCTCCAAGAAAATGTAACTTAAGTGTAATATTTTAAAGGAATTTTTTTTCAGAAACTATATTTACATTCACTTTGTATTGATTACTTACCAGTCACCCGCAGACTGCAATAGTTTAACAGGATTTCTGAGCAGGACCCACCTTACATTGAGGCATAAATTAAAACAAGTATTTTCTTAAGGTGACTGGAAGATATAATAAAATTTTATAATATACCATATACTATGGTAAATGGGATTGATTCCTTAATTTCTTTCTGATTTGTCATTGTTAGTATATAGGAATGCAAGTGATTTCTGTGTATTGATTCTGTATCCTGCAACTTTACTAAATTCACTGATTAGTTCTAGTAATTTTCTGATAGTATTTTTAGGGTTTTTATATATAGTATCATGTAATCGGCAAATAGAGTTTTACTTCTTCCTTTAGACTCTGGATTTCTTTTGTTTCTTTCTCTTCTCTGATTGCTGTTGAGAGACCTAAGTTAAAATTTTAAGTCCCTTTAATGTTAAAACCCGGAGGCAGGCCATGCCTCACAGGAGATGACTTACTTCTTATCTGGTGACTCAGAGCCCCCTGGTCCTTAACAAAGCTCCATTCTATTAATTCTTATCTGATGACTTGTAACCTAGTTTCCTGACCTTGTAGGAAAAACCCCCCTCCCAAGAAAATGTATTTACGATCGAAATTTTCCTAGGTAATTGTTCTTCTAAGAACTGGCCAAGCGCTGCAGAGTGGTCAGTCAACTGTTTCGACTTAATTGTCTGCAGACCTATCCCACCAATCAAATGTCCTCACCCCACCTATACCTGCCTATGGCCCCCTACCACATTGTTCCCAATATCCTGACCCCTCCCACACCTGCCTGTGATTTTTGGGTATAAAAGTTCCTCACAATTGATGTTCGGGGTTCATCTCCCTGCGTGGAGACTGGACCCCGGTGCGCCGGCCTAATAAATCCTCTTGCTGATTGCATCGAATTCTAGTCACTGTGGTCTTTGGAGTGACAGATTCTGAGAAAAGGCCATGAGGTCTTACACTGTAACTGGGCTTCCAAAGCTATGTTGAATAATCGTGGTGAGAATGGACATCCTGACATCAGAGGGAATGTCTTCAGTTACTACCACTGAGAAGGTTTGCTGCGCATTTGTTGTATATGGCCTTTATTATGTTAAGGTAGGTTCCTTCTATGCCCATTTTTTGAAGAGTTTTTACCATAAATGGGTGCTGAATTTTGTCAAAATCTTTTTATGCATCTATTGAGGTTATCATGGTGGGGTTTTTATTTCTCAATTTGTTAATATGGTATATCACATTAACTGATTTGTGTATACTGAAGTATCCTTGCATCTCTGGGATAAACCCAACTTGATCATGGTGTATGATCTTTTTAATGTGTTGTTAAATTCTGCATGCTAGAATTTTGTTGAAGATTTTTGTATCTGTATTCATCATTGATATTGGCCTACAACTTTCTTTTTTCATGATATCTTTGTCTGGTTTTGGTATCAGGGTTATTGTGGCCTCGTAGAATGAGTCTGTGAGTGTCCCTTCCTCTGCAATTTTTGGACAGACTTTCAGAAGGGCAGGGATTAGCTCTTCTCTAAATGTTTGATAGAACTCCCCTATGAAGCCATCTGGTCCTAAGTTTTTGTTTTTTGGGAGATTTCGATCACAGTTTCAACTTCAGTGTTTGTAATCAGCTTGTTCAGACTTTCTATTTCTTTCAGCTTCAGTCTTGGGAGCTTGAACTTTCCTAAGAATCTGTCCATTTCCTCTAAAGTGTCCATTTTATTAGCATATAGTTCATAATATTCTCTTACAATCCTTTGTATTTCTACGTTGTCTGTTGTAACCTCTCCTTTTTTGTTGATTTGATTTTTCTCCACCTTTTTCTTGATGAGTCTGGCTAATGGTTTGTCAATGCTGTTTATCTCCTCAAAGTTTTTAGTTTTATTAATCCTTACTATTGTTTCTTTCTCTTTTTTTCATTTATTTCTGCTCTGATCATTATGATTTCTTCCCTTCTTCTGACTTTGGGATTTTTTTGGTTCTTCTTTTTCCAGCTGCTTTAGATGTAGAGTTAGATTATCTATTCAATGTTTTTCTTGTTTTTTGAGGTAGGGTTGCACTGCTATAAACTTCCTTTTAGAACCGCTCTTTTTGCATCCCATAGGTTTTGGGTCATCGTGATTTTGTTGTCATAAAAGAAGCAAGAATATAAAACATGAAAAAGATAGTCTCTTTAATAAGCTGTGCTGGAAGAACCGGATAACTATGTGCAAAAGAATTAAATTACAATACTTCCTAATCCCATCATTTCAGTTCAGTTCAGTCACTTAGTCATGTCTGACTCTTTGCGACCCCATGAACCATAGCACGCCAGGCCTCTCTGTCTATCACCAACTCCTGGAGTTTACCCAAACTCCTGTCCATTGACTCGGTGAGGCCATCCAACCATCTGATCTTCTGTCGTCCCCTTCTCCTCCTGCCCCCAATCCCTGCCAGCATCAGGGATGAGTCAGCTCTTCTGCGACTGCGAAGTCAGCTCTTCGCATCAGGTGGCCAAAGTATTGGAGTTTCAGCTTCAACATCAGTCCTTCGAATGAACACCCAGGACCGATCTTCTTTAGGATGGACTAGTTGGATCTCCTTGCAGTCCAAGGGACTCTCAGGAGTCTTCTCCAACACCACAGTTCAAAAGCATCAATTCTTTGGTGCTCAGGTTTCTTAGAGTCCAACTCTCACATCCATACATGACCACTGGAAAAACCATAGCTTGACTATTTTGTTGACAAAGTAATGTCTCTGCTTTTTAATATGGTGTCTAGATTGGTCATAACTTTCCTTCCAAGGAGTAAGCATCTTTTAATTTCATGGCTGCCATCACCATCTGCAGTGATTTTGGGAGCCCAAAAAATAAAGTCTGACACTGTTTCCACTGTTTCTCCATCTATTTGCCATGAAGTGATGGGACCAGATGCCATGATCTTAGTTTTCTGACTATTGAGCTTTAAGCCAACCTTTTCACTCTCCTCTTTCACTTTCATCAAGAGGCTCTTTATTTCTTCTTCGCTTTCTGTCCTAAGGGTAGTGTTATCTGCATATCTGAGGTTATTGATATTTCTCCCAGCAATCTTGAGTCCAGCTTGTGCTTCTTCCAGCCAGTGTTTCTCATGATGTACTCTGCATAGAAGTTAAATAAGCAAGGTGACAATATACAGCCTTGACGTACTCCTTTTCCTATTTGGAACCAGTCTGTTGTTCCATGTCCAATTTTAACTGTTGCTTCCTGACCTGCATACAGGTTTCTCAAGAGGCAGGTCAGGTGGTCTGGTATTCCCATCTCTTTCAGAATTTTCCACAGTTTATTGTGATCCACACAGTCAAAGGCTTTAGCATAGTCAATAAAGCAGAAATAGATATTTTTCTGGAACTCTCCTGCTTTTTTGATGATCTAGTGGATGTTGGCAATTTGATCTCTGGTTCCTCTGCCCTTTCTAAAACCAGCTTGAACATCTGGAATTTCACAGTTCACATACTGTTGAAGCATAGCTTGAAGAATTTTGAGCATTACTTTACTAGCGTGTGAGATGAGTGCAATTGTGCGGTAGTTTGAGCATTCTTTGGCATTGCCTTTCTTTGGGATTGGAATGAAAACTGACCTTTTCCAGTCCTGTGGCCACTGCTGAGTTCTCCAGATTTGCTGACATATTGAGTGCAACACTTTCACAGCACCATCTTTTAGGATCAGAAATAGCTCAAGTGGAATTCCATCACCTCCACTAGCTTTGTTTGTAGTGATGCTTCCTAAGGCCCATTTGACTTCACATTCCAGGATGTCTGGCTCTAGATGAGTGATCACACCATCGTGATTATCTGTGTCATGAAGATTTTTTTTGTACAGTACTTTTGTGTATTCTTGCCACTTCTTCTTAATATCTTCTGCTTCTGTTAGGTCCATACCATTTCTGTCCTTTATTGAGCCCATCTTTGCATGAAATGTTCCCTTGGTATCTCTAATTCTCTTGAAGAGATCTCTAGTCTTTCCCATTCTATTGTTTTCCTCTATTTCTTTGCACTGATCATTGAGGAAGACTTTCTTATCTCTCCTTGCTATTCTTTGGAACTCTGCATTCAAATGGGTATACCTTCCTTTTCTCCTTTGCTTTTCACTTCTCTTCTTTTCACAGCTATTTGTCAGGCCTCCTCAGACAGCCATTTTGCTTTTTTGCATTTCTTTTCCTTGGGGATGGTCTTGATCCCTGTCTCCTGTACAATGTCAAGAACCTCATTCCATAGTTCATCAGGTACTCTATCTATCAGATCTAGTCCTTAACACCATACACAAAGATAAACTTGAAATATATTAAAGACCAAAATGTAAGACCAGAAACTATAAAACTCTTAGATGAAAACATAAGCAGAACACTGTATGACATAAATAATAGCAAGATCATTTATGACCCACCTCCTAGAATGGAAATAAAAACAAGAATTAATAAATAAATGGGACATAATTAAACTTCAAAGCTTTTACACAGCAAAAGAAACTATAAACAAGGTGAAAAGACAACCCTTAGAATGGGAGAAAATAATAGCAAATTAAACAACTGACAGAGAATTAATTTCCAAAATATACAAGCAACTCAAACAACTCAATACCAGAAAAACAAACAACCCAATCACAAAGTGGGCAGAAGACCTAAACAGATATTTCTCCAAAGAAGACATACGGATGGTAATAAACATATAAAAAGATGCTCAACATCACTCATGATCAGAGAAATGCAAATCAGAACTACAATGAGGTATCACTTCACTCCAGACAGAATGGCCAGAATCAAAAATCCACAAAGAGCAAGTTCTGGAGAGGATGTGGAGAAAAGGGCACCCTCCTACACTGCTGGTGAGAATGTAAATTGAGACAGCCACTATGGAAAACAGTATGGGATTCCTTTAAAAACTAGGAATAAAGACAGCATGTGACCCAGCAATACCACTTCTAGGCATTACCCTGAGGAAATCAAGACTGAAAAAGACACATATACCCCAATGTTAATTGCAGCACTACTTACAGTAGCCAAGACTTGGAAGCAACCTAGATGTCCATTGACAGATGAATGGATTAAGAAGCTGTGGTACATATATATAATGGAATATTACTCAGTCATAAAAAGGAACACATTTGAGTCAGTTCTAATGAGGTAGATGAACCTAGAGACCATTATACAGTGAAGTAAGTCAGAAAGAGAAAAAAATATCCTATATTAACACATATACATGTCATCTAGAAGGATGGTACTGATGAATCTGTTCATAGAACAGCAATGCAGATGCAGACATAGAGAAAAGACTCATGGACAAGGGTGGGGGAGAAGAGGGACACGGGAAGAGAAATGGGGGAGACGGTGAGATAAATGGAGAGAGTAGGGTGGATGCCTATACACTAACATATGTAAATAGACAGCCAATGAAATTTTGCTATGTGACTCAGGGAACTCATACTGGGGCTCTGTAATAACCTAGTGGGGTGGGAACAGGCGGGAGGTGGGACGGACATTCAAGAGGGAGGAGACATACATATACCTATGGCTTCCCTGATAGCTCAGTTGGTAAAGAATTTGCCTGTAATGCAGGAGACCCCAGTTTGATTCCTGGGTTGTAAGATCCACTGGAGAAGGGATAGGCTACCCACTCTAGTATTCTTGGGCTTCCCTTGTGGCTCAGCTGTAAAGAATCTGCCTGCAATGTGGGAGACCTGGGTTCGATTCCTGGGTTGGGAAGATCCCCTGGGGAAGGGAAAGGCTACCCACTCCAGTATTCTGGCTGGAGAATTCCATGGACAGAGGAGCCTGGTGGGCTACAGTCCATGGGGTCACAAAGAGTCAGACACAACTGAGCAACTTTCACTTTCATGGTTAATTCATGTGGATGTATGACAGAAATCAAAGCAATATTGTAAACCAATCATAATCAATTAAAAATGAATATTTTTTAAAATATATACCATATACTCTTAGAAACGATATATTATAAAGATAAAAACAATCTCCTAAGGGAATAAAAAAAAATCCCTACAGCCTATGGCACTGTGGAGGAAAGTTGGTTGGAGCATCTGAAAGAGTAAGTTTTAAGTTTCTTGATTCTTCCTTAGAGTATCTAGTATAAGGACAAGCATACTGCAGTAGCCTCTCAGTAAATCTTAACTGAATATACTGAACATGCTTAATAATAAATGTTTCCTGAATAAAAGAAAAATAGGCCACTACAAAGACAATTTTTTTCATGGTTCTATTTCTATGTCACGTGAATTGAAAAGGGGCTGTTGGCCAAATTCCCAAAGAAGGGAGATCATGTTTGCTGATAGAGGCACCACTAGCAGCTACATAGTAGTCAATCCACCTCCCGGGCTTTTGCTCATTAAGATCCAGGACAAATTTGAACATTTAAATCACTTAAGAACAAATAAGACCACTGTCATCATTTTGTACCACTGTCTTCTGTCAGAATTCATTCTAAAGAAACAAAATCAAGAAATCCTACCCGAACAAGCTTTTCTGAGTCTCCTCTCCATTTGCTGACAATAGTAGATGCAGAAATATTAAAGAAGGTGGTTTTGCATTCCGTAGCTACAGCTTTGGCCAGTAAAGTCTTTCCTGTACCTGGAGACAGATGTGGGTAAAACACGAGTGACTCTCGAACTCCATCCCTCTGCTGACAGACACAAGACAGTCACACAAGCAACACAGGAGGTGGGCACACTGCGCGCGCTGCCCCAGTCCCGAAGGGAAGACAGATGGGGCAACTCATCCCCTGCACACTCGCTTCACACCAAGATCACAGCAGAAAGATCCCTTTACCTGGAGGTCCGTAGAGCAGCAGTCCTTTCCAGGGGGAAAGAATTCCTGTAAACAGCTGTGGATACTGTGGGAGCAAGGAACAATGAAGAGGTTTGGTACCTGCAGGGCAGCCTGCACACCCTCAACTCAGGCAGCTAAAGGAGCTAGGGTGAAACACAAGCAACTCTGGGCCAGCCCCTCCTTTTTTAAGACTGGCTCTCTCTCTCTCTGTGAACACACACACACACATACACACGAGTATCTAATTTATCACAATTTGACTTTCACTCTTGATAGGATACATGGCTGAATTTTTTTTGCTTTTTAAAAGAACAGTTATTTTAAGGAGAAGAAAGGCATGTATAGGTACCACCCCCTCCATTGCAGTAGTCATTGCTCACATGCAAGACATTATCTCCCCCCAGAGTTCAAGCAGTCTTTTGAATGTTGTGAAGCAGGTACGCTCTTTAAGAAGCCAACTTTTTAAAACCAATATAGAAAGGTGTATGTGAGTAAAGTTCAATGTTATGGTGAAGCCTGGTTTGGAAGTTGAGAATGTGCAACGCATAATACATAATGAGATACCGACTCCAAACAGGACACACGTGGACTTCAGTGAAATCTCTCCTGTTAGTTCAAATTCAAACCATCTGGAGTTGGTAAAGGACAAGAGAAGGAAAAGGAACAGTAAAATTATAACTAGCCATTAACCTCTTGCTGATGCTAATTCAAAGTCTTGACACCATATGAAACTTCAAATACCATGGCGACAACACATCCAGAGAGTCTCAATGAATGCTCTAAGCCTTTTGCACAAGAAGACTTGAACAATGGAGCCACTCAGAGGAAGCAGGGAATACCTTTCTACTTACTCGGACCACCACTGTAGTTCCTCCCCCACGTGTCTGAACACGGGAAGGAAGAAAGGAAAGACAGTCCAAACTGACTGATTTTGTCTCATTTGAATAGAAGCATCCAAAAATCAGGGGCTGCAAGGGCTCATGGGTAAGAATAAATAGGTTATTCAAGAAAGTAAATTTGTAATCCTGACTGCAGGAGATCACCAAAACTGGCCACTAATTATTTGCAGTTCCTTACATCAAGAGGCAGAAGATATTTCTCCACCACTTGAATCTGGACTTGGCCTCATGAGTTTGGCCAGTAGGGTATTAGCACAAGAGACTTGAAAATATAAGGTATGTGAAAAGAGGCATGGGAAAGGCTCAGCAATTGGGCCCTTTCTTGCTTCTGTCTGGGAACTCGCTAACACCACGTGAATACGACTGGGCTCTCCTGCTGGAGGATGAGAGGCAGAGAGAGGTCTCAGGTGGCCTGGTGACCCCAGCTTTCCCAGCATCTCCATCTTCGCCAGCCAGACTGGCTGATACCCCAGACATGTGAGTGAGCCCAACCAACATCATGCAGAAAAGCATAAGCTGGCCCTGCCGAGCCCAGCCCCAACTGCCCACCCACAGACCTGCTGCAAACAGGGAAATGATTGTGTTTCTAAGGCACTAAGTGTTGGGGTGGTCTGTTATACAGCAAAAGCCATATGGTACACTGACCTCATCACCACTGCTGTAAACCAAACATGTAGTCTTGCTTTCTATTTTTCTTCCTGTTTAGTATCAAACCAGTTTGCTTTCATGCTTTGGAGAAGGAAATGGTAACCCACTCCAGTGTTCTTGCCTGGAGAATCCCAGGGACGGGGGAGCGTGATGGGCTGCCATCTATGGGGTTGCACAGAGCTGGACATAACTGAAGTGACTTAGCAGCAGCAGTCAGTCCTAAAGGAAATCAACCCTGAATATCCATTAGAAGGACTGATGCAGAAGCTGAAACTTCAATATTTTGGCCACCTGATGCAAAGCACCAACTCATTGGAAAAGACCCTGATGCTGGGAAAGATCGAGGGCAGGAGAATGAGGAGGCAGAAGATGGGATGGTTGGATGGCATCATTGACTCAATGGACCTGAGTCTGAGCAAACTCCAGGAGATAGTGGAAGATAGGGAAGCCTGGCGTGCTACAGTCCATGGGGTCGCAAAGTCAGACATGACTTAGTGACCGAACAACACTAACCTCTCTGCCAGTGGTATAAACCAAACATGGAGTCTTGTTTTTCTATTTTTCTTCCTGTTTAGTGAGCCACTCTGCACAAAGATTTGTCAGCAGTAAGCAATGAGAACAACTCAATGGTCTACTAGCTGGTGCCCTGGAAGGGGCTGTCTAGTTTTTACAACCAGCCGAAAGCAAAGCCCTCAATGATGGGAGTACTAGGGGCAAGGCGGGGGGAAATCCTTGCACACACAGTCAGATGCTCTCTCCTATGGCAGGTATTTTTACTATAATAAGTATATTTAGGGAGGCAGGCTAATAGTAACTGACTAATCATATATACTACGGAGTCTTAGATCTTAAATTACCTCTTAGAGGAGACACCTGCCTTCAACCACTATGTAACATGATTTCAAATGGCCTAGAATGGATAGAGCCTTGGTGCTCCCATGTTGACAAAATATTGTGACATAGGCAAAAAGTGAATGTATGACCAGTAAACACATGAAAAGATGCTCAGCATCACTAATTATTAGAGACATGCAAATCAAAAGTATAATGAGGTATCACCTCACACCAGGCAGAATGGCCATCATCAAAAAATCTACAAACAATAAATGCTGGAGAAGATGTGGAGAAAAGGGAACCCTCCACTGTTGGTGGGAATGTAAAATGAGAATGGATACAGCCTTATGGAGAACAGTATGCGGATTCCTTAAAAAACTAGGGATAAATCTACCATATAACCCAACAACCCCACAACTGGGTATGTACCATGTGAAAACCATAATCAAAAGACAATGTACTCCAATGTTCACAGCAGCACTATTGACAATAGCCAGGACATGGAAGCAGCCCAAATGCCCATCGACAGATGAATAGATAAAGATGTGGTATATATTATTCTTAGTCATAAAGAATGAATTTGAGTCAGTTCTAGTGAGGTATATGAACTTAGAGCTTGTTATACAGAGTGAAGTATGTCAGAAAGAGAAACACGAAATATAGGATATTAATGCATGTATATGGAATCTAAAAAATGGTACTGAATAATCTATCTGTAGGGAAGGAATGGAGATGCGGATGTAGAGAATGGACTTGTCGACACAGTGGGGGAGAGAGAGTGGAACAAAAGGCGAAAAGCTAACATGAGCATATATACGTATCAGCTGTAAGAAGGATAGCTGGTGAGAAGCTGCCGTGTAGCACAGGGAGCCGTCTGGTGCTCTGTGATGACCTGGAGGAATGGGATGGGGGGAAGGTGGGGAAACTCAGGAGGGAGGGGATGTATGTATAATTAAGGCTGATTCACATCGTTGTACGGCAGAAATCAATACAACATTGTAAAAATTTTTTAATATACTTGAATTTTAAAAAAAGAAAAAAAAAAGTCAACTTATGAACAGAAAATCACCCTGTCTTTCTCTTCCTGATAGGGGAGCTTGCCCCATGGATAATGAACAGAAATTGGGCCTCCCAAGAGGCCTCACATCCTTACCCTTATAGGATACACAACAGCTTCTTTGACTAACTGCTTGGCTGCATCGAGTCCAATAATGTCATTCCACTTTATGTTTGGATTATGGAGATAAATGTCCTGCAATGCACATTTGATCATTCTGTTAAAACTAATGTTCTCCTTCACAGCTGTAATAAACACAGGAGCAGCAGAATACTTGACTTGCAATAGAACATAAAGTGCTTGTGATAAAAAAACTTTTCATATTAGATACATATGCCATTTCCTTCTCCAACTACATACACACACACAAAATAAAGGGCTTCCCAGGTAGGTCAGTGAAGAATCCAACTGCCAATGCAGGAGATGTGGGTTCAATCCCTGAGTTCGATCCCTGAGGTCAGGAAGATCCCCTGGAGAAGGAAATAGCAACCCACTCCAGTATTCTTGCCTGGAAAATCCCATGGACAGAAGAGCCTGGCAGGCTACAGTCCATGGAGTTGCAAAAGAGTAGGACATGACTTAGTGACTAAACAACAACAATAATACCACATAAAATTTACCAAAAAGAAAAAATCTCTGAACAATGGACTATACCTGTCTTCAGTCAATAACAAACCATGCTGATTTACGACGGTAATCAAAGAGGCTACAGAACATGCCTACAAATTACATTAGCTTTCAATCTGAAACATAGTTCCTAGCTGGTGCCTGGACTCTCTTCTGTCCTTGATTTCAACAGCACTTCCTAATTTGCTACATAAAAGAGATAATGCTCCTCTGAAACCAATTTCTCTTTTTCCCTAGTGATTGCTCCCTACTTCCATCAGGAGCAATTGCTTCTACAAAATCCAAGGAAGCCAACAACCAAGTGAAAGCACAGGTTTCCCCTCACAGAGTAGAGCCCCCTAGCAACCACGGAGGACCCATAGCAACCACGGAGGATAATCAATTAAGGTACCTTGTACTGATAACTAATTTGCAGTCTCCAAACTTCAATTTCACAAGATGCTCAGAACAGTCACTCAGGGGCTTTTCTCAGTGGAGCTGTTTTGGGCAAACTTGTCTAGAGTGTTATAGCAAAAAGAAAAAAAAAAAAAAAACCACCTCCCTTCCACAGTTATTCTGAGTGACTATAGAACAATCTGGAAACTAATTTTATATTTATTTAATTTTTTAAAAAGTGATACATGCACACAATTAAAAAAACATAAAACCGGGGACTTTCTTGGTGGTCTAGTGGTTAGGAATCACCTTCTCAATGCAGGGGACGTGGGCTTGATCCCTGGTCTGGGACTGAGATCCCACGTGCCTAGGGGCAACTGAGCCCAAGTGCTAGCTAAGCCCCCAAGCGTCGCTACTGAGCCCTCACACTGCAACGAAAGATCGCTCATAATGCAGTGGATCCTGTGTGCTGCAGCTGCGACCTGGCGCAACCTAATAAACCTGTATAATACGTAAAAACATATTTTTAAAATGCTGGTGCGATGCTATGCCCCCATTCAGGGCCCCATCCTCCCAGGTCTCTCCACAAGGGGTGACAACGCTTCTTAGAGAAACTCTTTACGCAGGTGATTTTGATACTGCGTGATATGTAGGATCCATTCCTGGGTGAGAAGACAAAGGTCTCAGTCTTCCCAAATCTTGGGAGAACCACCCCGTCTTGAAGGGACCAGCCACTCACTCTTATTACCACACCTTCTTAGGAAAAGCTTTGCACACAATGGGCATTCATTGGAGTTCAAGGCTCCATCGGTAACAGCAGTATCTCTTGTCCTCATCAAGCATTGACACTGAATTCCACATGGTGGTGTTTATAATTTCCCAATAGGAAGTTCCTCCTTATCTCAGACAAAAGTTACCAGAACTCAGTAGAGCTGCCTCAGCGGGAGGTGAGCTCCCCAGCCCTGCCGGCTTTCAAGCAGAGTCTGTATGACTGCCTCTCACAGTTCCGTAGAAAGGACTCCAGGTGGAATCATTCCAGGCCACTTCTACTCCACAACTTCATCATCACTAGTCATGGTATCCATTTGCAAAGACAGTAACAAGACTTGATTTCGGGGTATAACAATATTTTTCTCTGCTCTCTTATGTATCCTAATTACCATAGCCTGGCTCAACCCCTTATCCTCTCACTGATAATAACTTCTGAGCTGGTCTTCCTATCTCCATTTCTTTGATGGCCTTCTACACTGTCATTAGAATAAGCTGTCTAAAAGCACATTTGATTATCCCGTTCTCCTGATGGACACCTTTCAGAGATTCTCCATCTGATATAGACTGAGCCCAGCCTTGGGTACTGTTCACAGCGCCCTAACACGCAGGAACCCCAGCCTCGCTCTCCAGTCCCTTCTCCCACCGTTTCTAATGGTGTTTCAGCTGGTTCCCCAGAAACACTGCATAAGCGCTACAACTCACTTGTCTGTACCTCTGCCCAGAATGCCTCCCCTCCGCCCTCCTACCCTCTCTCACGGGCTATTTCCTGTGTCTCTTCTTCCCTAAGAAGATATAGATCCTTCCCAGCTACCGTTCACCTTTGTGTTTCCAGCTGCCAGCACATGCCTGACACAACAGAGGCATGCAGAGGACACCCGCTGGGCTAAATGGAGACCTGGGGACCTTAATGACCTCAGAGCAGCTGGACAATTTTTGCATCATTTTAAACATCCAGGAAGGAGCCTGCCTAGGTTTCAGTCTTTCATTAAATATGAGATCACTGGAGATTAGAAAAATCTCCTATAACTCAGGCATCTATTCTGTTACCAAGGAATTGCCCCAAGACACTGAGTGAAAAAGAGGAGGATCTAGAAATCAAATCCAGGTCAACCTATTCCCGAGCTTGTGTGTCATCAACCACTAGATTTCACTGCCTTTAGGTCCTGGGGGACCGAGCTTGAAAAAAATCAGTCGTGTAGATGGTAAGATCTTTCCTACTAATCTGTTTCTTCATGAAAATTTCCAATTATAAAACCAGATTCCCGACATCTCTATTTCTAGGCGTAGACTGTTTAAACAAAACACAGACGTCCTCTCTCCTTCTCTAAGAAGCTTTCTTTCCTTAAATCTTGGCTTAGCTCTAAAACCTTTCACCTGTCCCTTCCTATCTAAGTCCTTTTCTCTTTGGGTTTTCTTGGCCTCTATAGTGAGATGGTGGGCTTTTTGTATTGTAATTTTATGATTCTATAATTTATTCATCATGCATTATTGTGCCTCTAAACAATATGAGTGCCTTCGCAAGTGGGGGCACTTTATAAATAAATGATCATATTTATTGTTATTAATAAAAGCAGCAGCCCACAATGCTCCTGGAGCCCCAGTCTGCCTCCGTAAATTTGTGAATTGAATATCAGATCTTACCCGGCTCACCACGGCTGCCAATTCTCGCATCTCACTGTTCATGCCAATAAATGCACTCAGAGGTTTCAACAGTCGTTCCTGATGATGAGAGTAGAAAGCCTCATGTTACAATATTGCTTCATCACTTAGGAAGGAAAACAGAGCACGGAGCTCCATGGCACAAATGATGGCAGATCGCTGTGACCTTTAACCGGATCTCAAGGCTCCTCTGGACTCAAAATTGTATTCCAGGATTTCATCTGGATTTTGACAGTTTGCAAGATGAATGTCCCATCCTAGCCACTTACTGAGGGGTCTGGGTTACAGTCAAAGCTGTTCAAGCCAAGTTCACTGGTTGCTCCTTTGATGGCATCTGTGAGCAGCCCTCGGAAGTCAATGATTGGGCCCTGAAAGGGAATAATAGTTATTGCAGCGGCCATTAAAACAGGAGGGGAGCTATCCTTAATAGCTCAGCTTCATTAAATCAAGACACATTTATGTACCACGGTCTGCAGTGCAAACTTAAAGTAAAGCTTTAAGAGGAAGCTATGCTAATAATGAATAAGATGATTTCCTCAGGTTGGGGCACTCCAGGAAAAAAAGAAAAAAACACGTTATAAATAAATTTTTCACAATGAAGTTGGCTTGAATAAAATTCCCGAGCATTTTTCAGTTCCTGATGCACCACCAGTTTTCTATGTGTCCAATTCCCCTGTATCATCTTTCTTTTAAAATATTCCACACATGGGAAGAACTCATTGGCACAAGAATAATGATGGTTCCTATCTACTGACTACACTGTACCTTCACCACTCAGGAGAGTGCCTGGCACAAATCAGGTGTGTGAGGCACCTGCTGTGGATTACTGCCAATTCTTATAACCCTTCTGCTAGTCGGGAGTGGCATCCTAGTTTCACAGATGTGGAGGTAAGCCTAGAGAAGTGAAATGATCTACCCAGGGTCCCACAGCTAACACGGACCTTAAGACCAGGATTCAAACCCAGATATCTATCTTCCATACCCAGACTCCTTCTGATGCCACTGTCCCCCCTAGAGGAAGAAGGAAAAAGCAAGAATACATGTCAAAATTAAATAACAGTAACAGTAGCCAACACTTACTGTTTATTGTGTGCTCTCTGTACATTATGACATTGGAGGTGGACACTATGATTATTTCCATTTCACAGATGAGAGAAATGAGGCTTGGAGAGATCTAAAAACTTGCCCAAGAATCACAGTCAGGAAGGTGAGATGTGGGATTTGAACCTAGGCAGGCTGACTTCAAAGCTGGTGCCTTGAGAACAGTACACCTAGTAAATTTGCAAGGGGACTTGGGTATCGGGAGCTTTGGAGGCTCTCAGATTGGGCACCTCTGAGAAGGCAATGAAGCACCCGTTTTTGGAGATGGGCCCCTGACTATAAGCCCTTCTTCAGCTCATGAAATGCTAGGCAGAAACTGTCCACAGCTTAACCTGAGGCATTTCTGCTGCAAACAGAATTTATAGCCAGATTCTTTCAAAGGTTAAGTGTAGGATTAAATAGTCCCTTCCTTGACCTGATTAGAAATACCTATTCATATCAATGTGAGATGCTCCTAAGAGCAACTAAAGCTGCAACACTGCCGGGCACAAAAGTGACTGGAAAATGTGATGAAGGTAGCAACGGTGAGCAGGGAAGTACTTTTTTGTGGGCAGCACTGATCGGAATGTGTCACCTCCAGCAATCACTCATATAATTGAGGCCCTAAAAGGAGCCAATTCCCCTTGATTTCCAGGGAGATGCTCCCCATTTCCCTCCAGACACACACACCCAGAGTTTAGTTTGCCTGAGAAGCGCTGGCTAGAGGTGAGTCAGCAGTCCCATAGGATCGAAAAAAGAAAGGTAACTCTGAACGCAATTCAGTCCTCAAAGTTACAGTCAAGAGCAACACACTGGTGTCAATGCTGCTTTTATAAAGGCATTTTTACCTACATTTAGCCTACAGCTACCCAAACTGGGTCTTTTCTGTTTGAGAGACTCTTACGCACGAATCAGGACATGAAGTTCATTAGGAAAGCAGTAGAAATAGCTATCGAAGACAAGATCAACCTTATATCAACTGAGGTTCAAATGAAATTACATTCAAATCTGGAGCCATATCTGCAAGGAGAGAGGGACGCTGCTAGTCAACTCCCACTGACAGGGCAGAAAGGAGTGAATGTGAGGCCACAACTCCTTAAATAATGCGGGAGAGTTAATCACTGTAATCACAGGATTTTTAAGCTGAAAGGAACCAAGCCATCTTTCCAGACTCTGCAGTTTACAAATGGAAAACCGAGCCCCCTGGAGATGGAGCCACTCATTCAAATCCACCGATCCAGAAGGGAGACCCGGTCCAGGACTTCAGGGTTTCATCCTCAGCCCATCTCTTCCCAGTTCACCCTATAGCCAACCCTTGATCATCACATATTACCTTACCTATTTGACAAGTGTAACATTCAAAATTTTTCATTTTCAGAAAAAAATGGAAATTCCCCATTCAGTGTTCGGTTCATGAGTCCCACTTACTTTCTGTGGACGGACGTTTTCTTCTCCTCTGCCTTTGTTGATTCCAGATATACTTAAGCCGAAGTCAGCACTCTCCTTGTGAGTGTGATTGACAACCTCCTGGAGAAAGAGGAAGAGAAGTGAGAAGTCAGCGACAGAAAGCAATTTGAGATGCTGGCTGCAGCTGCCTGTCCCGTCGTCCCAAATCCTTCTACAATGGGGACCTCCATGTGTGATTCCACCACTTTTGTGCAGATCCAACAAGATGAATAAATGCTTGTGCTAGGTGGGAGGAGCTGTCCCAGGAAGCCACAGGCTCTAAGCCCCACAAACAGTAGAGGAAATGGCTGGGCCTCCACTCACCTCCACTCATAGGCCTGTCTTTTCTCCTGGGACCAGAGGTGTTTATGGCCAGCGGTGGCTGAGTTTGGAAACATAGCAGAGTCAACAGTCGGCCAGCCTCCTGTGGGATTCATCCTGACCCCTCCTGCTTTATATCGCTTCCACCTGAGCCAGTCTACAATGGCCAGGACCACACAACCCCCTTGAAGATGAGAGATTCCCTCTGACCAATTAAGATAATGACTTTCTATCCCCCTGGACAGCTTTGACATGCATTCTTCCCTTTCCTCTTCACCATTTCCATTGGTTCTCTTTCCTTTAAACCTGGTTGGTATGTTTTATCCTGGACTGAAGGTTCTCAGCATGGGTTTCACTCGCCTGCCAGGCTCTCTCTCCTCTTGCTTGCCCATCTCTCCCCCTAGAAAGCCCAGTGTGGAGGTCTGGGTTAGCGACCCACCATATGTACCTTGGAGAAACCCAGCAGGAGACTTGGAGCCCAGCCACACCAAGACCACCTCAATCTACACTTAGGACCCCAGGGAAACCCTGTGGGATGGGAAGAGCTGGCACCTCCAGCTTCCTCAAGAGGAAGACTGAGCCTTGTGGGAACCAGGCCCTCCTGCTCTGACTAGGCCTAGGATTCACCCCTCAAGGCTGTTGCCCAGCACTCAGGCCAGCGGAAAGTTTGTGGGGAGGAAGGAGTCCTCCACCAAGTGCTGGAAGACACTCTTAACTGAACGAAATCAAACTGTCCTCGATGAACAAATAAACGTGACTATTTCCTTGGGGCTGTTTCTCAGCCACCTGCAATGGGACCGGCGCCAAGCAGAGCCATCCTGACCTGTTTAAGATGCTCCGTGTGGAGGGCCCTGGCGTCCCCGGGCTTTCCCACCATGGTTTTGGACCGCGGCCTCTGCTGGTTGATCTTGGGAAGATTCTGACAACTGTCGGTCATCACCCTAGGGCAGGGAACAAAGACCTTGGAGGAAATACTGTTAACTGAATCTGAGATCGCAAACACCTCACACAGTGCATTTAAAGAGAGTTCTGGAAAGATCTGCAGGCACAAATCCATCTGGACCGTCCTCCCACTGTCTGGCCCAGCCCTGCCCATCTTCAGTCTACCTCCCAGGTCTAAGGCGGGGCTAGAGAGTCCACTGCCTCCTCTCATGACACAACCTCTCATTTCAATAACGGTTTACAGTATAAGATTATACACAAATGCCATGCATTATTTTTCTAGCTATCTTTCTTACAGCCAACAATTTGCCACCTAAACTCGATGGTTGCCGTGTATAAACAGCTACCCAGAGAGGAGCTGAAGAACCCCCAGCTGCCCCGTGCCACCCTGCCCCAGGGCTAAAGGAGCAAGGAGCTCCCAGACAGTCGCTCCCAGTCGCTCCCTCCAGAGCATTCCGCCAGATACAGAGTGCTGAGGTAGTTCCAGGGATGAACCTGCGGCTGAAAAGCAATCAGGTTTCCTTATGCATTCTGAAGCTGCCTCTTAAAATGCTCCTCACTGTTTCTGTTCACAAGTAGTTATCATTTATTACCGGAGTCTGACTAGCTTTATGGAAACTATAAAGGAAAGAAGAACACTTTGGTGAAAACAAAGTGACTGTTTGGAAAGAACTGCACAAAAGCAAAGGTAGCCTCAGGCTGAGGGACCCCGTGACGTCATGCTGAAGTAGGCTCAGGCTCCGCAGCTCTTCTTTAGACGCCGCCAAAGGTCTTCACTTATAAAAGATGAGGCAAGAGGGTGGGATGACTTGGGAGAATGGCATTGAAACATGTATAATATCATATATGAAACAAATCGCCAGTCCAGGTTCAATGCATGATACAGGATGCTTGGGGCTGGTGCATTGGCATGACCCAGAGGGATGGTACGTGGAGTGAGTTGGGAGGGGGGTTCAGGATGGGGAACACGTGTATACCCATGGTGGATTCATGTTGATGTATGGCAAAACGAATACAATATTGTAAAGTAATTAGCCTCTAATTAAAATAAATAAATTTATATTAAAAAAAATAATAATAAAAGATGAGGCGGCTAAGTCCCTTCCTTCTCAGGCTGCAGACAAGGGACTTGGAGTCACAGAGCAGGGAATCCAGAGGGGCTCACAGAAGCTACCTAAGATCACAATCTAAGTTTCCTTCTTTTAATTGTGTCCTAAGATTTTTTTTTAAACTTTGCTCACGGCCTGAGTGATTGTGTGGTCTCCACTGGAAGCCCACTGCCACTTTCCCCTGAGGTCTGGGCTTTCCTGTAATAGCAAAGAGCCACAGGCCTTGATGCCCCGCAGCTGTGTGGTCCTGGGCACTTTGTGAACAGGCTCTGCTGACAGGCGTGTGGCCCGGATTGGGAGGAGGGGAACGCGGGGGACCCTGAGGGAAGCGTCAACCCAGAAGAGTCAGGAGACGGAGGGGCTCCAGTCAGATACCACGACTCCCAAATGAGACTGGGATTTGAGAAAGCTGGAGAAAGAAATACAAGATGAGTGTGAGAAAAGGAGAGGAAGAGAAAGACCCGATTCCCTCCAGACTGTCAGGACGTGATCTGGGGTTCACAGAGAAATGACCTTTATGATTCAGAAAGGAAAAATATTTCTGGGGAGGTGCTTACTATGTTCTGGGAACTCACTATGTGTCAGACTCTTGCTCCAAGCTTCTAAGTGGCAGAGCCAGGAATTGAACCGGATCTTTCGGTCTCTGGGGTCCATACTTTTCATACCACCTAGCCTAGAAAGACAAAGCATGGCGGAGGCAATCCTTGGTGATAAAAGCAGAGAGCCGACAGACAGTGGTCCACGCCCTGGCCGTCTGTAACATAAGGAGAGCCCATGCCGGCCCCCCGGGGTCACAGGACCATGGTCTGATATTGCTGCTTGGCAGACATGGTGCCGCACTGGAGAATCTTCTGGAAACAGATCCCACAAACTCTTAAGGGTTGAGTTGGTCAAGATGAATTACCATTTACTTTACCTTCTGGTCTTCCCTCCACTTCTTTGAGGTAAACTGTTTTCTGCTGTGGCAAAACAAATATCAAGAGGAGAAGGACATTTAAATTTTTAAGAGAAAGTGATTTTTCAGGTATGTTTGTCCTTTTATATTGTTCTTAAAATTTGTGCTACATGCAGAAACTGTAAGCTATTCTCATCTAGAGAGGAATGAAATTACTTGCAAAGAGAAAGAACCCCATGCTTCCCAAGCATTTCCACACAAAGACCCCAAAGGCCTCAGAAGATATTAAATGTGTCGGGAGACCACAGACTCGGTGGCAGCTCCAGTGTGGGCTGCTTTATAGTTACCATTTCATTAAGTTTTCATGAATTTGACACTATTTTGCTGTGGTCCCTGGGACATGGCTCAGACGGTAAAGAATCTGCCTGCAGTGCAGGAGACCTGGGTTCGATCCTTGGGTCAGGAAGACCCCTGGAGAAGGGAATGGCCTCCGGTATTCCTGCCTGGAGAATTCCATGGACAGAGGAGCCTGACGGGCTACAGTCCATGAGGTTGCAAAGAATTGGACACAACTGAGCAACTGAGACTTTCACTCTCACTTTCTAGGACGCCAGAATGGAATACTTATCAGTCAAACCCTTTCTGTTTACCTTAAACTAAAGACACTGTGTCCAATATCCCAGGAGAGTGTGGTTCCAAGCTAGAACTAGCCTTAAAATCAAGTCATGTCAGTAACAGTCCTGTGGCCCAGTGGTTGGAGTCTCTGCTTTTTTCTGCCAAAACTCAGATCCAACAACCAGCCACGGATGTAGAGCTATGAACACTGTACTGGAAGGGAGAGCAGATAAAACCTCTCTTGCTCTCTCAGACCCCTTCCAGCTCTGTGATTCAGCCCTGGCTATTTTTAATTGACGTTCCTTTTGGTTTCCTGGTCCCTACATGAAATGTTAAAGTCTGTGGCTTAACAAGTGCCTTGTAAACAGGACAATGATCTCCCTTGGTTTATAATTACTTCCCCCACTTACAGACTTCTAAGTCAATGTCACTACAAAGCACAGGGCCCTAACTTTAGATCTTGCCTCCAGCCAGCCTCCTTGACTGTGAACCTATACTGGGTCCTTGCATTATATTGATCATTATCTGGATTGATGGCTTTCAAAAGCATTTCATTATCTATACATGAGCTATTAGCCTCACCAATACTCATTTTCATGTTATTTTCAAGATAGATAATAGGTCTTCCCAACAAGAAAAAAAGTCTTCTGTCATTTATTGTCTTCCAACAGCTCTTTCCATCTCTGAAGAAAAGAAAGAAAGTACCTGTGACCTGCCGGGGTTTTGTTTTCATTGCCCTGAATCATACAGTCCTCAAGCAAATGCCGAGAAGACAAAAAGGGACATAAATTGTCTCCACTGGATCTAAAAGAGGCTACAGAATCCTTCTGGTCTATTCTTTCAGTGGAGAGTGGGGGACATCCTCTATCTGGGAATAAAATGAGGAAGACACATGGAACTTAAAGATGAGATAGCGCCTTCTAGAAAATAGCCATGTACCTGTGTCTGATGCCTTTTTGACAATTTTGGGGTATTTCTGAAATTTTACAAAATAATAGCTCTCATATTCCATCAAAATAGTTTCAAGATCAACGTTGTCACAAACTTGAAAGCGTCGTAACCCCATTTTAGTTTCTTGCTCCAAAGCATTGGCTGCATCAATATATCTGGCCATTTCACAAAAGAAAGAAAAAAAAATTAACTCTACGTAAAGAAAATAAAGGAAAGTCCAAAGAAACTCAATACAAATAGTAAGTGTATATTAAAGAGTACATTAAACAAAAACTAGAATATACAAGGTTGCCTGTATAGTAAAGAGCTCTACCACATAAGTTAAGTACATCCAAACACTGTCTTTCAAAACATTTGGGGGACTTCTGTAGTGGTCCAGCAGCTAAGACTCTGCACCCCCAATCAGGGGGCCTGGGTTTGATCCCTGGTCAGGGAACTAGGTCCCACATGCTGCAACTAAGGGTTCACATGCCACAGCTAAAGATCCCACATGCCTCAACGCAGATGGAAGATTCCAGGCGCCAAAACTAAGACATAGCACGGCCAAGTAAATACATAAATAAGAACTAAAAAGACATTTTGGAAGTACTTAAAAGTCAAATAAGTAAATCAACTAAGAAAATATCTTGCAATTTACTTTTATTCATGTTTAGCCAAAGATGGTTATTTGTCCAACTTGCTTGCTTCTTTATTTACTAGTATTCATTTCAGGTAACATTTGACGAGTGATAAAACCCCAGTTTAACCACAATAGGCAAGGCTTGCCATCATTGAAGTAGCTGAAAAGAAGATGTCATGTGCTCTGAAGGGGATTCCAAAAATCTGTTGATCGACCTCACTAAGGAAATTTAGTATAAGAAAATGTCATCTGCTTGGATGTATTGTTTCTCATCATTTCTTCACTGGTCACAGATGATACCAGCAGGTTCCTCCGTATGCATGTAGTGTCAGCAGCGTGGGTCCCTCACTCATTTTAACCTGGTCAGTCGGAAGGCCGTCTGACTTAAGTGGTCTCAGCAATAAAAGCAAGCTCCTTGTCTCACAATCCTCCGAAAGTGGAAAAACTCTCTGGTTTTAATCTGAGTCCTCAACCTCTTTGAAAACCAAAAACTCTCTCCTGAAAAACATGCAAATACGTACAAATTAGCATATACTTTCAGGAACTCATCCAAAGACCTCAGATTATGGACTCCAGTGAGAGTTCTTTCTCTTTGATTTCAAACCTGGGAACATAAGAGGAGAAAATGTTCCTTTTTATTATGCTTCCTCTGTGTTCCAGATTCAGATCAGTTAGAGGACTAAACTTTCTTAAAAGAGGTTGCCATGACTATTTCCAGTACCTTGCTTATTTTAAAGAATTTGCAAATGTGAATTGATCAGGTCAGTCAGCTTCTATACTTATTAATGGCTCATCAGGCTTCTATCCTATGTCTTAATCCCCATTTTATATAGAAAAAAAACTAAATTCATTTTTATTAATAATTTTTTGTTTAGTATGATGTAATACATGCTCATTTAAGAAAAAAATTAGAAAATATAGATAAGTCAAAAGAAAACTGCACTACTCAGAGACAATGTTAACATTTTCTCTCTTTCCAAACATTTTTAAATGACTTAAATACACATATACTTACATACATACACTAGTTTAAAAAAAAAAAAAAAAGATGGGAACATACATTAGAGATTGCCTGAATATAAAGATTGCTCTCCTGACATCACATTCTGAACACTTTCCAGGATCATAGAGTTTGGGCTTAAAAATGATAACAATGGATGATGGCAGGCCCCGTATTACCTAAACTAATTGATCAGGAAAACAGGATTTTTTTTTTCTTTGCCATTCCATGGGGCATGTGGGATCATAGTTCCCCTACCAGGGACTGAACTTGTACCCCCTGCACTGGGAGCGCAAGGCCTTAACCACTGGACCACCAGTGAAGACGTAGCTCCCCAGAGCTACGTCTCTGTGCTCCAGTTCCATTGCTTGGGGTTGAACGAGGTCTCAATTTAACAGAGTTGGTAGGAGGAGCTACTGGAAATTCTTAACCAACAGAGTGACAGGACAGGACTTATAAAAGAGGTGTGAGCAGTAAGGAGAAAGCTAAAGTAGAAAAGACGAGGGAGAGGCTGGTTACAGGCACTGGGGCCAGGGGAGGCACACGTGCGGAGCTAGAGGAACCGCCTCACTGTCTGCTCTCACTCTCCCTCATGCATTTGATCTCTGCTCTTTGTTTACCTAGTGGTTCACTTATGCCTGCCCCTGCTTGCTCTGTGCCCCTGTCTAAAACGTCCTTGTCCATCACAACTGTCTATCCACATTTTATACACCTTTCAAGACCAGCTCACATGGACTTCCCTACAGTGCTTTCTCTATTTAATGTAATACACAAAAATCAATCCTCTCAGCTGTTCGTCAAAGGCAGGTCTACTTTAGTGACACTAACATGTCCTTAAACATTTTTCAATTTGATAATTCATTCATTTCTCCCCTTCCCAGCAGGTCTCTGGAAAGGATCAACTTTAGCATAACTTCTATCAATTACAGATGGAAGAGGCCATCTCGTGGCAGAAAGGGGAAATGCATGCTTTGTAAACTCGATCCTTGAGGCCCTAATAGCACCTGCAGGAGAAAGGATAGCTATGTGACTTTGGTCTTTTTGTTTTCGCAGTTCTCCTTTCTGATATAGTTTCTAGAATACAAAAAAAAAAAAAAAAAGTAATTGCCTGTGTGGATGGCTGTGTCTTTCTTTCCAATTATTTCATCCATCTACCTGCTAGTAAGTTCTTCAATGGCTGCTCAAATAACACTTATCAAGCATCTATTAATACAATGCTCATGGTGTTGGGGTCCTATAAGGTGAGTTCAGGTTTATAAGGGTCAGTGAATCTGTGAAGGCAGCATTTCTCAGAGTGTTCCATGAAAAACTAGTCCCTAAAGATTGCCAGGAGAAATATCAATCACCTCAGATATGCAGATGACATCACCCTTATGGCAGAAAGTGAAGAGGAGCTAAAAAGCCTCTTGATGAAAGTGAAAGAAGAGAGTGAAAAAGTCGGCTTAAAGCTCAACATTCAGAAAACGAAGATCATGGCATCTGGCCCCATCACTTCATGGGAAATAGATGGGGAAACATTGGAAACAGTGTCAGACTTTATTTTGGGGGGGCTCCAAAATCACTGTAGATGGTGACTGCAACCATGAAATTAAAAGACGCTTACTCCTTGGAAGAAAAGTTATGACCAACCTAGATAGCATGTTGAAAAGCAGAGACATTCTTTGCCAAGAAAAGTCTGTCTAGTCGAGGCTATGGTTTATCCTGTGGTCATGTATGGATGTGAGAGATGGACTGTGAAGAAAGCTGAGTGCCGAAGAATTGATGCTTTTGAACTGTGGTGTTGGAGAAGACTCTTGAGAGTCCCTTGGACTGCAAGGAGATCCAACCAGTCCATTCTGAAGGAGATCAGCCCTGAGATTTCTTTGGAGGGAATGATGCTAAAGCTGAAACTCCAGTACTTTGGCCACCTCATGGGAAGAGCTGACTCATTGGAAAAGACCCTGATGCTAGGAAAGATTGAGGGCAGGAGGAGAAGGGGATGACAGAGGATAAGATGGTTGGATAGCATCACCAACTCAATGGATGTGGGTTTGGGTGGACTCTGGGAGTTGGTGATGGACAGGGAGGCCTGGCGTGCTGTAGTTCATGGGGTCACAAAGAGTCAGACATGACTGAGTGACTGAACTGAACTGAACTGAACCCAATGTTTGCCAAGCTTACTTGACCATAAAGCTCATTTGAAGTCATATCAATTAGCATTCTGCAGAATGACTGTTGTAGAGTTCCAGGAGCTTAGAAAACACTGTCTTGAGGTAATTTAGCTCAGAGTTTTTTGAATGGAGCTGAGACTTTTCTCAAAAGATAATGAAAAATGGGCCAAACCCACATTTTTAACTGCTGGAAGTCCTTTGCTGATCCAGGTCATGTATTAGAAGAATAAAATCCAGCTCGTACCCCCTCCACAGTAAAAGTAAGCAAGGACTCATATATGCTTACTTGGTGTCAGGCGCTACTCTAAGCATGTCATACATTTAATCCTCATAATAAAAACATGTGCCTGACACTCATTATCTTCCATTTTACAAGCAAGGGAACTGAGAGACAAAGGAAGTAAGTAGATTGCGCAAGGTCACTGGTTAGCAAAGAGTAGACTGGGCATTTGAACCAAGGCAGATTGGCTCCTGCATCAAGGCAGAATCTCTTGATGAAGGCAAAAAAGGAGAGTGACAAAGCTGGCTTAAAGTCAACATTCAAAAAACCAAGATGATGTCATCTGCTCCCATCACTTCATGGCAAATAAATGGGGAAAAAGTGGAAACAGTGCATATTTTATTTTCTTGGGTTCCAAAATCACTGCAGACAGTGACTAAAGCCATGAAATTAAAAAAAGCTTGCTGCTTGGACGAAAAGCTACGACAAACCTAGACAGAGTATTAAAAAGCAGACATCACTTTGCCGACAA
This sequence comes from Aepyceros melampus, assembly GCA_006408695.1. Lineage (NCBI taxonomy): Eukaryota > Metazoa > Chordata > Mammalia > Artiodactyla > Bovidae > Aepyceros > Aepyceros melampus. The sequence continues at coordinate 47,127 of SJXQ01011069.1, read as the reverse complement.
AGGTCCTATAGTTAGAGCCATAGTTTTTTCGGTTGTCATGTGAGTGTTGGATCAAAAAGGCTGAGCACTGAAGAACTGATGCTTGAGAACTTGATGCTCAAGAACTGGTTCTTGAGAGTCCCTTGGACACAAGGAGATCAAACCAGTCTATCCAGTCATTCCTAAAGGACACAAACCCTGAATATTAATTGGAAGGACTGATCTTGAAGCTGAAGCTCCAATACTCTGTCCACCTGATGCGAAGAGCTGACTCATTGGGAAAGACCCTGATGCTGGGAAAGATTGAGAGCATCAGGAGAAGGGAGTGACAGAGGGTGAGATGGTTGATTAGCATCACTGACTCAGTGGACATGAGTTTGAGCAAACTCCAGAGATAGTGAAGGATAGGGAAGCCTGGTGTGCTGCAGGCCATAAGTGACAAAGAGTTGGACATGACTTAGCTACTGAACACAATACTGGCTCCCGAGTCTGTGTTTCTACCCTGCAAGCCCTTCCTACCACACCAACCCACCAGCCCTGGTTTTAGAGCAGACACTGGGCACTATGCTGCCCTTGGAAGTGCTTTTCATCAATGAATGGCGAAAAGTGCAGAGCAACCCACTGCCCACATGCAGACTGCCTGGCTCAGCAATTGTTCTTCTCTGGCTCTGGTGTCCACTCCCTTGCTACCTGGGGACACAAAGATTTAGCAGTTGAGCATCACCTGATTGGTCTGCCTGCCAACTAGGAGTGGGGGCCAGGGATTCATTTCTCTGGCCAGAGAGTTGTGATGATGTGGAAAGAATGAGCCATTTTCTCAATAAATTTAAACCCCCAACACCAAAAAGAGGAGTGTCTGATAAAACTGTGTGTTTCAAAGTAAGTGGACTAAAAAATATTTGCTAAGATGACGCAGTTCATCATGATTCAGTTCAGTTCAGTCGCTTGGTCGTGTCTGACTCTTTATGACCCCATGGACCGCAGCACGCCAGGCCTCCCTGTCCATCACCAACTCCCAGGGTTTACCCAAACTCATGTCCATCGAGTCGGTGATGCCATCCAGCCATCTCATTCCCTATCGCCCCCTTCTCCTCCCGCCTTCAATCTTTCCCAGCATCAGGGTCTTTTTAAATGAGTCAGCTCTTCACATGAGGTGGCCAAAGTATTGGAGTTTCAGCTTCAACATCAGTCCTTCCAGTGAACACTCAGGACTCATCTCCTTTAGGATGGACTGGTTGGATCTCCTTGCAGTCCAAGGGACTCTCAAGAGTCTTCTCCAACACCACAGTTCAAAAGCATCAATTCTTTGGCGTTCAGCTTTCTTTAGAGTCCAACCCTCACATTCATACATGACCACAGGAAAAACCATAGCCTTGACTAGACAGACCTTTGTTGGTAAAGTAATGTCTCTGCGTTTTAATATGCTGTCTAGGTTGGTCATAACTTTCCTTCCAAGGAGTGAGCATCTTTTAATTTCATGGCTGCAGTCACCATCTGCAGTGATGTTTACCATGTTCATCATGTTTACTATGAGAAAAAAGGCCATTTCCAAAATTCTGATGTTAAGGTATTATGAGAAAGGCCACATTTTGTCACTGAAGATCTACTGTGGTCAGTCCAGGGGAGAAATCATATTACTCAGTAACAGAGTTTGTTCAAAAGGGCTGTTTAAAAAAAAAAAAAATTGTCGGGACTTCCCTGGTAGCACAGTGGGATAAGAATCTGCCTGCCAATGCAGGGGACTCAGGTTTGATCCCTGCTCTGGGAAGATTCCATGTGCCATGGAGCAACAAAGCCCATGTGCCACAAATACTGAGCCTGTGTACAGCAACGACTGAAGCCTCTCTGCAACACAAGAAGCCACTTTCGTGAAAAGCCCACGCACCGCAACAAAGAGGAGCCCCTGCTTGCCGCAACTAGAAAAAGCCCTCCTAAAGCAATGAAGACCCAATGCAACCAGAAATAAATAAGTAAACAAAAAGAATTTTTAAATACTGTTGTTGACTTAGTGAACGAACTTATGGTTGCTGCGGGGAGGGGGAGAGGGATAATTCGGGAGTTTGTGATGGACATGTACACACTGCTATATTTAAAATGGATAACCAACAAGGAACTACTGTATGGTACATGGAACTCTGCTCAGTGTTATGTGGTACCCTGGATGGGAGAGGAGTTTGGGGAGACTGGAGATATGTATAACAGAGGGCTGAGTCCCCTTTGATGTTCATCTGAAACTATTACAACTTTGTTAATCAGCTCTACTCCAATATAAGATAAAAAGGTTTTTAAAAATGCTGTGTTATAATCCATCACCAAAAAGGATGTCTTTGAAATTTTGGCAAAAAAAAAAAAAAAAAAAACCTCTACGACAAAAATTAAAATCTCTCAGTAACAAAAGAATGCTTCACTACAGTTGCAGAGATTTCATTTTCTGACTTTAAAAAGCCATCTTTTTTTTAACAAAAAATATGCCACACATACATTTTGATTTTCCTGAGGTAATCCTCAAACAAAAACAAGTCTACACCAGAGCAGAGGAATCAGACCCTGAAAGACTTTGGGGGCGAGAAAGGCTTGCAAAGTGCCCCCACTTAGACCCAGGAGACTTCCAGCAAGTTCCTAGATGCCCCTAAGCCTCAATTTCTTCAAATATAAAAGGGGGACCTTAATACTATTTCCCTTAGACCTTAAAAGAAAAATTCCTCAAGGTCGCTAGAATGGTCGGTCATTCCCCTTGGGAGGGCGCTGCTGCTGCTGCTGCTGCTGCTGCTTCTAAGTCACTTCAGTTGTGTCTGACTCTGTGTGACCCCATAGACAGCAGCCCACCAGGCTCCCCCGTCCCTGGGATTCTCCAGGCAAGAACACTGAGTGGGTTGCCATTTCCTTCTCCAAAACATGAAAGTGAAAAGTGAAAGTGAAGTTGCTCACTCGTGTCCGACTCTTAGTGACCCCGTGGACTGCAGCCTACCAGGCTCCTCCATTACTGGAGTTGGGGTGCCATTGCCTTCCCCGTGGGAGGGCGATAGATTTATTTATGTAAAACAGCTGCTGCTGGCACAGATCAGAGAAACAGGCATCAGCTCTCACTTCCATCCCAGCCACCTCCTACCCTCCAGCTTGCCCTCCTACCTCAACACGAGGGTTACTAGACTCTCAGCTACAGCAGATCTCCTATTTCACAGACAGCTACGACATTTATCGGAGGAAGAGATGCTCATTCAGTCTTTTGGGAAAATACCAGCAGCCGGCTGGTTCTTTGTGCTCTAAGGAAAAGTTTCTCCGTAGGGCGTGATTGACAGTCGGGGCTGTCCTGTGCATCTGAAGGGCGTTCAGCAGCATCCCGGCCTCTTCCCACTAGATGCCAGCACCCCACTCAGAAGGACTCCAGACGCTGCCAAATGTCCTCTCAGTGGTTCTCAGTGGTTCTCCAGGCTGAGAACCAGAACCACTGCTTTAATGCAAATGTTTCAGCCCTAATCCTGAAACCCGAATATTTTCTTCCAGGCTGAAAATTAAAAGGAAAGGAAACTCTCAAGAGTAGCCTTCAGGGACTTCCCTGGTGGGCCAGTGGTTAAGACTCCGAGTTTCCAATGCAGGGGGCGAGGGTTTGATCCCTTGTTGGAGAACTAAGATCCCACATGCAGTGCAGTGCACCAGTCAAAATAAAATAAAAAATAAATTTAAAAGAGGAGCCTTCAGATACTTTGTAGTCTCTCTTCCTCTCCCAACACCCAGCATGCCAGCAGTCTTCACTGTAAGTGTTTGCACATTTTTTTTCTAGTTGCACAGTCATGTGACCCCATGGACTGTAGCCCGCCAGGCTCCTCTGTCCATGGAATTCTGCAGGCAGGAGTACTGGAGTGGGTTGCCATTTCCTTCTCCAATGCTTCACATTTTTAAATGAGGTAGGTGGCCAATTCAAACGCTTCCCAATTTCCTCAGGAAAGAGAGTTGAGTACAAGTCATCCAGGTAAATGCAAAACCTTTATTTTGAGGGAAGGAAAACTGAGGAGTAAGAAAGTTGTCTTTGTGTGCCAGCAATGGGACTTCAGAAATCTTATTAAAAGGCCTACACCATCTTCAAACCTGAATGGGAAAGGGCAAGTATCCCATGAACTGGGTAGCTTTGTTAATAAAAATTTTTTAAATGCACAATGTGAAAAATATCTAGACGAATGAGACAATAAAAATATGTGTCTAGATTGCTGGAGGTGGGGTTGGGACATTGATAGGTAGGGCACAAGAGATTTTCAAAGCAGAGAAGCTATTCTGTACGATACTACAAGGGTGGATATGTGACATCACGCCTTTGTCAAAACTTGTAGAACTATATGACACAAAAGTGAACTCTGACATAAACTACAGACTTTAGTAATAATATATCAATATCGACGCATCAATTGCAATAAATGTACACACCAATGTAAGCTTAACAGGGGACACTAGGCAGGGCGGGGGATTGCTGATATATGGGAGTTCTCACCCATATACCAGAAATTTCTGCTCAATTTTTCAGTAAATCGAAAACTGCTCTAAAAAAAAAAGTTATTAATTGCTTTTAAAAGTGTGTATCTGGAAAAGCAGAGGTCAGAGACAGAGAGGAATCATCTCTGTAAGTATCTGTAATGTAACATACCCTTCTTGTGTTAAGTAATGCAAAATCAAAATCAGAAGATTTTTTCGTCGTGCTTCTGTCCTCATCTCGCACTGTGAACAAAAAAGAAAATGCAGATGGGATGACAATGAAATATAACACTCCTTGTGTAACAGTAAACCCTTGAATGTAACTGTAACCTGTCAAAAGCAAGAAGCATAACTTAAAGCCTGCAAGGTAATTTGAGGTCTCTAAGGATATATCAAGTTGTTTTTCCATTGTTATTTTCTTCTCAGAGCTGCCTTCTCAATTGTAACTGAAGGACAATGATCTCAATTGGGATTGCACTTGACTAGTTCACTTATTACTGCCAAACTAATTGGCATTTTATTGCTTATCACTAAAGGAACAAATATACACACATTTATTTGGACCAGGTGAAGGAAAATGATGTTAAAAGATAAACTCTTTTGCAACCTTATGGACTGTAGTTTGTCAGGCTCCTCTGTCCATGAGATTTCCCAGGCCAAAATACTGGAGTGGGTTGCTACTTCCTTCTCCAGGGGATATTTGAGACTGATGGATCAAACCCGCATCTCCTGAATTGGCAGGCAGATTCTTTACCACTGAGCCACGAGGGAAGCCCTTAAATTCACCCAGAATCCCACCCAGACCCTGCACAAACATAGAGATGATGTGAGAAGGAAATGGCAACCACTCCAGTGTTCTTGCCTGGAGAATCCCAGGGACGGGGGAGCCTGGTGGGCTGCCGTCTATGGGGTCACACAGAGTCGGACACGACTGAAGTGACTTAGCAGCAGCAGCAGCAGCAGCAGCAGCTACGCACTATTGTAAATCAATTATCCTTCAATTAAAAATAAATAAATTTTTTTTAAAAATTGTGGAGGTAAGTTCAAACAAACCACTCAGGAGAACCCCACCCAGGCATTTAGAATATCCTCTTGAGTAGCAGGGGCCATAAAGGGGACATTCCCGAATAACAATGTCCTTATTCAAACTGACTGAAGCTGTACTTTTATTCATAGTATTAATGTGCATTATCAGTATTAATTACATTATCTGGTATCTCACATTCCCTTAAAATGTATTCATAAAATATTTACTTTCACTAACACTTCCCTTATTTGAAAATGCTTACCTTTATCTAAAGAGAACACAGGTAAGAACTGGATAAAAGCAAGAAAGGCACGAGTGGCCCAAATTATATCATAAAATCTAGGCACAAACACAATGATGACACATAGAAACTTTACAGGCATTCATGCAAACTTTCTAAAAATTAATGTAATAAAATTGAAACATGCATTGTTGTTGTTCGTTGCCCAACCGTGTCCGACTCTTTGGGACCCCGTGGACTGCAGCATTCCAGGCCCCACCATCTCCCAGAGTTTGCCCAAGTTCATGTTCATTGCATTGGAGATGCCGTCCAGCCATCTCATCCACTGACACTCTCTTCCTCTGCCCTCAGTCTTTCTCAGCATCAGGTACTTTTCCAATGAGTCATCTGTTCGCATCAGATGACCAAAATACTGGAGCTTCAGCTTCAGCATCAGTCCTTCCAGTGAATATTTAGGGTTGATCTCCCTTAAGATTGACTGGTTTGATCCCCTTGCTGTCCAAGGGACTTTCAGGAGTCTTCTCCAGCACCACAGTTCGAAGGCATCAATTCTTTGGTGTTCTGCCTTCTTTATGGTCCGGCTCTCACAACCATACATGACCACTGGGGAAGACCATAGCCTTGACTATCCGCATCTTTGTTGGCAGAGTAATGTCTCTGCTTTTAAACACACTATCTAGGTTTGTCATCCCTTTCCTGACAAGAAGCAATCATCTTCTGATTTCATGGCTGCAGTCATTGTCCCCAGTGATTTTGGAGACCAAGAAGAGGAAATCTCTCACCACATCCACCTTTTCCCCTTCTATCTGCCATGCAGTAATGTAGCCAGATGCCATGACCTTAGTTTTTTAAATATTTAGTCTTAAGCCAACTCTTTTGAAAAAGGGACAGAGAATAAGAACAAACTCTTGGAAGTTAAAAATATTATTGTCTAAATAAATTCTGTAGAATGGTTTAAAGACAAGGCCAAGAAAACTGCCCAGAAAATATTAAAAAAAAAAAAAAGGCCAAAAAATGGGACACTATAGGGGAAAAAAATCTTAAAAAATCAATCCAGGTTATGCCTCATTAATAGAGGTTCTTAAAAATAAACTGGAGAAAGCATAGGGGAATCATTATCAAAGAAATAATAAAAGACATTTTATTTTAGAATGGAAGCATGAGAATGTCTGGTTTGACAATGGCAAGCACAGCGAATGGAAAAAGGCTGGCATAAACAAAGTGTGTATTTTCAGAACACCAGAGTTAAAAAGATTCTAACAGTTTCCTGGGAAGCAAAGATCCTTTACCTTCAAACAATCAGGAATAAGAAGGTTTGCCTTTTCAAAGGATCACATTTTTAAATAGAACAAAGACACTTTTAGCCATGCAAATTCTCAACTACATCTCCACGTGCCTTGCCTTTGCTTTCCCGGTGGTCTAGTGGTTAAGAATCCGCCTGCCACTGCAGGGGACACGGGCTCGACCCCTGGTCTGAGAAGATCCCACACACCAAGGGACTGCTAAGCCTTTGCACCACGACTGTTGAGCCTATGCTCTAGAGCCCACGACCTGCAACTACGGAAACACGTGGTCTGCACAGGGGAGGCCGCTGCAGTGAGACGCCTACACACCTCAGCGAAGAGGAGCCCCCACTTGCTGCAACTGAAGAAAGCCCACAGGCAGCAATGAAGACCCAGTATCGCCAAAAATAAACAAATAAACCTTTAAAAAAATTAGCCAAAAATGGTAAAATTTATGCAATGTGTATTTTATCACAATGAAAAAGAAACTTAAAAAGGGATAAAATATAGTATTATTTGATTTTTAAGTACCTGTATGCATGTTTTACATGATTTTTTTTTTCCCCCTATAGTGTCCCATTGTTTGGTCTCTTTTTTTCTATTCTCTGGGCAATTTCCTTGGCCTTGTTTTCAAACTATTCTACAGAATTTATTTAGACAATAACATTTTTAATTTTCAAGAGCTTTTTCTTATGCTTTTTCAAAACATCTTGTTTTTGTTTTTTGAATACACTATTCTCTTATGATTCGGAGAAGGCAATGGCACCCCACTCCAGTACTCTTGCCTGGAAGATCCCATGGACTTAGGCTGTGGTCCATAGGGTTGCGAAGAGTCGGACACAACTGAGCAACTTCCCTTTCACTTTTCACTTTCATGCATTGGAGAAGGAAATGGCAACCCACTCCAGTGTTCTTGCCTGGAGAATCCCAGGGACCTGGGAGCTTGGTGGGGTGCCATCTAGGGGTCGCACAGAGTTGGAAACGACTGAAGTGACTTAGCAGCAGCAGCATTCTCTTATGATTCAAAGTCAGTTATGTTCAATATTTGCTGTTTATGTAGGCAAGTAAAACACTATTTTATAAAGATATCCACCCAAAATGATTCAAATAAAGTTTTGTTGCTTAAGGTGACAAGTTTTTATTCAGATTGCCAGAAAATACAGAAAATGAAGCAACCTGTGTTTCAAAGACCTTGTGAAGGAATCACAGTAAGTACTATCTTTTCAACCAAAATTTGTTTTCTGACATTCAGAGATAATTATTGCTTTTTTTAAATATTAATTTGCATTTTATCACCCAGTTTATACACATTTTGTTGCCTTTTTTTTTTAGTTAAACTTTTTTTCTTTGAATTCAGGGTAAAATAAATAAAGCAAAAGTCCCCAGAAGTCTAAGAGAAAAGGAGATTAAAGGAAAACTATAATCCCTGGTGGCTCAGAGGTTAAAGCGTTTGCCTCCAATGTGGGAGACCCAGGTTCGATCCCTGGGTTGGGAAGATTTCCCTGGAGAAGGAAATGGCAATCCACTCCAGTATTCTTGCCTGGAGAATCCCATGGATGGAGAAGCCTAGTAGGTTACAGTCCATGGGGTCGCAAAGAGTCGGACACGACTGAGTGACTTCACCATAATCCTTGAAGTAATAAAATATTTAACACAAAAAGTAGTGATTTAAACTGGGAGAAAATATTTACAAATCACACATTTGATAAAGAACTATTATTAAAAATATACAAAGAGCTCCTAAAACTCAACAATAAGAAAACAAAAAAATACAATTGAAAATGGGCAAAAAAAAAAAATGAACAAACACCTCACAAAAGAAGATACATGGATGGTCTAAACAAATATATGAACAGATGCTTAACAACATATGTCACCAAGAAGTGGCAAATTAAAACAAGAAGATAGCACTGCACACCTATTAGAACGGTGAAAATCCAAAACACTAACACCACGAATCCTGATGAAGACGTAGAGCCATGGAACTCTCATTCACTGATGGTGGGAATGCAGAATGGTACAGCCACTTTGGAAGACAGTTTGGTGGTTTCTTACAAAACTAAACATACACTTACCATATGATCCAGCTGTCATGCTCCTTGGAATTTACTCCAAAGAATTAAAAACACATCTACACACAAACTTTCACTCTGAAGCTGCCGATGCACCTTTATTCATAATTGCCAGAAACAATCAAAATACCCTTTCAGTATGGGAATCAATAAAGTGCAGTACATCTACACAATGGATTATCAGTACTAAAAAAAAAAAAATACCAAGCCATAAAAAGGCATGAAGGAAACATGCATATTACTAAGTGAAAGAAGCCAATCTGAAAAGGTAACAGTGGGAGAAACTTTCAAATATTGAGTTACAGAGAAGTCATTCTAACACATGATTTGGCTTAATCTAGAATAGCCAGTCTATAGCCTATCAAATATAAACTGTACGTCTGCTTTAACCATTAAAGAAAAGAATGCTTTTAAAAATCAGAATGGAGTAACTGTGGTTCAAGCATCCAAAATGGAGCCTGGTGGCCATTGTGAATGTGGTTTCAGACAGGTTCTACATTACTAAGAACCTGAGTTTCTGAACAGTATCAGACTCAACATCACCACTAGCTATCCTCAAACCAGTATCTGCTAACAGCTGCAACCATGTGGACCTCAACCAATCCTTACTCCACAAGCACAGTTACTTCCTGCCAGCTCCAGTTATAATTCTTGATAAACAGCTCATATAACTAGTTGTAACCTTCCAGTTTTTGCCTTTAAAAGCCTGCCCCATTTTGGTCCTGCAGAACATAATTCAAATGCTTCTTGAATCTGTGTCTCCCAGGCTATAGTCCTTGGCTTGGTTCAAATAAACGTTCTCTACTCTTATTATGGGATTGGCCAGGTGGCTCAGACAGTAAAGAATCTGCCTGCAATGCAGGAGACCAGGATTTGATCCCTGAGTTAGGAAGATCCCCTGGAGAAGGAAATGGCGATCCACTCCAGCATTCTACCTACATGCATTCTTGCCTACAGCAATCTACAGTCCATGGAGTAGCAAAGAGTCTAACACAGCTGAGCAACTAACACTTCATTTCACTCCTATTATAGGTTGTTTATTGATTATTTATATCAACAGTTTCATACTGTATGATTTCACCTACGACATTCTGGAAAAAAAGCAAAACTATGAAAACAATAAGAAGATCAGTGGTGGGGAGAGACAGGGAGACAGAACACAGAGGCTTTCAGAGAGGTGAACTATTCTACATGACACGATCAAGACAGCCACGTTGTCAAAACCGATAGGGTGTGCACCAAAGTGACTTTTAATGCAATGCAAACTATGTACTCTGAGTGATAAAGACGTGTCAATGTAGATTCATCTGATGCAAGATATTGATGATACGGGAGTTGTGGACATGTAAGGTGGGAGATATACACAAATTCTCTACCACTCAATTTTGCTGTGAACCCAAAACTACTCTTTAAAAAAAAAAATCTTTTTTTTAATATGAATTGATTTTTAAACAAATATATCATATAGAATACTGGGTTGGCCAAAAGTTCATTCTTTTTTTTTTTGTTGTTCTCTGTAAACTGGATCTAAATAGCACTCAGTCGTCTTTAACTTCATTTGAAACAATTTTGTCAGACTGTATTTTAACAGCAGTCATATCTGTGTGCAATTTTTTTAAAAAAGCATCAAAATTGGTGAATTTTTGTGTAGCCATTTTAATACTGAAGATGTATGAAAAAAGCAACATTTTTGGCATGTTATGCTTTATTATTTTGAGAAAGGTAAAAACTCAACTGAAACAAATAAAAAAAGATTTTTGAAGTGTTTGGAGAAGGTGAAAAAACATGTCAAAGGTGCTTTGTGGAGTTTTTTGCTAGACGATGCTCCACAGTCAAGTAGACCAGTTGAAGCTGATAGAGATCAAATCAAGACATTAATTGTGAACTATCAATGTTCCATCATACAGGAGACAGCGGATATACTCAAAATATCCAAATCAAGCATTGAAAATAATTGCACCAGCTTGGTTATGTTAATCACTTTGGTGATTGGGTTCCACATAAGTCAAGTGGAAAAAAACCCTTCTTGCCCATATTTCTGCATGCGATTCTCTACTTAAATGTAATGAAAACTGTCCATTTTAAAAAACAAACTGTGACGGGCAATGAAAAGTGGATACTGTACAATAATGTAGAACGGAAGAGATGGTGGGGCAAGTGAAATGAACCACCCTCTACTATACCAAAGGCCAGTCTTCAACCCAAGAAGGTGCTGTTGTGTATATGGTGGGATCAGAAGGGAGTCCTTTATTAAGAGCTCCTTGTCAAAAACCTAACAATTAACTACAACAAGTACTGCTCCCAATTAGACCAACTGAAAGCAGCACTCAACAAAAAGTGTCCAGCATCAGTCAACAGAAAACACATAATCTTCCATCAAGATAACAAAAGACCACATATTTCTCTCACGACCAGGCAAAAACTATTAGAGCTTGGCTGGGAGTTCTGATTCATCCAATGTATTCACCAGACATTGTACCTTTGGATTTCTATTTATTTTGGTCTTTACAAAATTCTCTTAATAGAAAAAAATTCAATTCCCTAGAACTGTAAAAAGCACCTAGAAGAGTTCTTTGCTCAAAAAGAGAAAAAGTTTTGGGAATATGGAATTATGAAGCTGTCTGGAAAATGGCAGAAGGTAGTGGAAGAAAACAGTGAGTACATTGTTCAATAAAGTTCCTGGTGAAAATGAAGAATATGTCTTTTATTTTTACTTTAAAATTGAAGGAAATTTTTGGCCAACTCAATATATTTAAACTGAGTCACCCTTCAAAACAGTCACCTTAGTAGGTCATGCTTTTATTCCATTGCTCAAAACATTTCTGAAACTCTTCTTTTAAAATCATCTTCAATGTAGACTCATCCCTGTTAGCACAGATGGTAAAGCATCTGCCTGCAATGCAGGAGACCTGAGTTTGATCCCTGGGTCAGGAAGATCCCCTGGAGAAGGAAATGGCAACCCACTCCAGTACTCTTGCTGGAAAATCCCATGGACGGTGGAGCCTGGTGGGCTACAGTCCAAGAAGTAACAAGGAATCGGATACGACTGAGTGACTTTACTTCACTTCACTTTATCCTCCCCCAACCCACATTTACAAAAATAATATGTGGCCCTGTATAAAACTGGAACAATGCATAAATGCACAAGAAAAAAAATAAGATATTTTGGTTACGTTCTTTCCATCTTCTTACAAAATAGGCTTCTCATGTGTTTTGATTAGCTGTGTTTTTTTCCTTAGAAATACTTTGTAAATATTTTTCCCAGTTATTAAAAGTTTTAATGACTGCACAGAAAGCATTATAACTTAATCACCCCTCAGCTGTTGGAGAGTCCTCTTGTTTGAAGTTGGGCCTCACCAAATTTAAGAACACCCTTTATTAGCAGCTTTGACTGTTTCTAATGTCCAAATTTGCTCTCAGGGACAGATCTGATAACATTAAGAGAGTTTTAAAAGCAGATGACAGGCCACTCTTTAAAAATGACCCTGGGTACATCTCCCTCTCTGTCCTTGAAGAAATCTGTAGCATCAGGGTGAGTTAAAAAACTGGAAAGCAACTTACCAAGGCAAGATAAAGAATCAAGAAGGGAATTACAGTAATCTTTGCTATGCTTTTATCTGTTATTACAAAATATATAATTCATATAGAAGAGTATAAAACATCCATTCCTTTTTAATAATAACAGGCTTCACCCTGGTTAGAGCCCAGAGCACATTCTATGTCTTAGAAACCCCCTCACTGTTCCTTTCAGACGTTTCCCCTCCTCCCAACAGAGGTAACTTCCATCCCAATTTTTATGCTCAGCATTCTCTTTTTCTTTATGGTTTTACCAACTATGTGAAAGTGAAGGTCGCTCAGTCGTGTCCGACTCTTTGTGACCCGGTGGACTATACAGTCCATGGAATTCTCCAGGCCGGAATACTGGCGTGGGTAGCCTTTCCCTTCTCCAGGGGATCTTCCTGACCCAGGAATCGAACCAGGGTCTTCTGCATTGCATGATCTTTACCAACTGAGCTATCAGGGAAGCCTGCCGTACATCCTTAAAAAAACACTGTAGATCGTTTTCACATTTTTTAACATTCAAAAATATTTACTCATGATCACATTTTAAAGAACTGAAGAGTCTATTACTAAGAGAATGAATAAACATTGTGTGACACATTCTTCTTTTAACTTAACTTTTGTGTGTGTGTTAGTCCCTCAGTCATGTCCGACTCTTTGTGACTCCACAAACTAACCCGCTAGGCTTCTCTGTCCATGGAATTCTCCAGGCAAGAACACTAGAGTGGATTGCCATTCCCTTCTCCAGAGGATCTTCCCAACCCAGGCTTCGAACACTGGTCTCCTGTATCGCAGGCAGATTCTTTACTGTTTGAGTTACAGGGAAGTCCTTTAAATGTATACAGCCTCCCTGTCGGGGGATCAAACCCTCGTTTCCCACATGACAGGTGCAGATACTCATCGCTATACTAACGAGGAAGGACTTTTTTATTGGAAGATAATTGCTTTTATTGGAGGATAATTCACTTTTTTATTGGAGGAGAATTGCTTTACAATGTTGTGGTGGTTGCTGCTGTACATCAATATGAATCAGTCATAATTTTACCCATCTCCCCTCTCTAAAGCCTCTCTCTCTCCCCATTCCACCCCTAGAGGCTGTCACAGAGCACCAGGCTGGGCTCTGTGTGTTACAGAGCAGTTTCCTGCTAGTTATCTATTTCGCACATGATAGTGAACAGATGTCAATGTTACTTTCTCGATTTCTCCTAGCCTCTCCATCCCCAGCTGTGTCCATAAGTCCATTCTTTAGGTCTGCGTCTCCATTTCTTCCCTGTAGACAGGTTCATCAGTACTATTCTTCTAGAGTATATTGTTTAGATATCAGGTACATATACATATTGTGTGTATATATATATATATGTGTGTGTGTGTGTCTGGAGAATTCCACGGATAGAGAAGCCTGGCAGGTTAGTTTGTGGGGTCGCAAAGTGTCAGACACGACTGAGGGACTAGCACACACAAAAAGTTAAATTAAAAAAAGAATATATCACACAATGTTATTTATTCTCTTAGTAATAGACTCCTCAGTTCATTAAAATGTGATCATGAGTAAATATTTTTGGCTTCCTTGGTGGCTCAGTCAGTAAAGAGTCTGCCTGCAAGGTGGGAGACCTGGGTTCGATCCCTGGGTTGGGAAGATCCCCTGGAGAAGGGAATGGCAACCCACTCCAGTATTCTTGCCTGGAGAATTCCATGGACAGAGGAGCCTGGTGGGCTATAGTCCATGGGGTCACAAAGAGTCGGACACGACTGAGTAGCTAACTTTATATATGATATTTGTTTTTCTCTTTACTTCACTCTGTATAACAGACTCTAGGTTTAGGTTTTCATATTTTTTAACATTATGTGAATAGAATTTACATTTATTTCTTGTGACTACTTTTATTTCACAGTATGTAATTTCTCCTCCCACCAAAAAAAGTTCATATCAAAGTAAGAGCTTAGGTATAATGCAGCTAATTCATAATATCTTCATTCAATTATCTGCTTCCACTGCTTTCTAATCTGTGGGCATAATTTTAGTGTCTTAGAGGGTTGCTATCTTAAGGTTTCTTAAGGTAACTCTTCTGTTTCCCAGAAAATAGAAGTATCCTGGAGTGCTAAGCTTTTCTAATTTACCAAAATTAGTCTTGGTTATCCAAGGCTCTTTTTTGGTAAATCGATTTGCCTCACCTATAGTGCCATCTAGTGTATGACGAGGGGAAGCACTTCCTGAATTTTGCTCTTTAGTGGCTAAATCGTATTTGACTCAGAGAGCCCACAGACTAGAGTAGGCCAGTCTTCCTCGTCCTTCACTCAGACTTAAGTCGGTGATGCCATCCAACCATTTCATCCTCTGTCCCCTCCTCCTCTTCTTGCCCTTGATCCTTCCCAGCATTAGGGTCCTTTCATGAAATTTGGGTAGTTCCGAAGGATTTACAGAATAAAGATGATCAGCATAAAATTCAGTTCAAATCAAGCTTGCAAAATAAAAACTAAACCTCATTATCAAACAAGCAAGATTGATGGAAGATGTTTCTAAATCTCCACATCCTCAAACTCACACTTGAGGGTTTGACTCAGAACCTAGGTCTCTGGCTCCCAGGGCAATGACCTTCCCTCCATCAATTCCTCCCCTGCATTAACCCCTACTCATCAATGTCCATTCCCACTTCCACACATTCACGAGACCAAACAGAAATTGCTGTTCTAATTTGTCAAAAATGGTGTGCCAAATTTGCCAAAATCAAACAACTATGGTTACCAGTAACTCTTGGCTGACTTAACATTAGTAACAAATGGTGTCCCTTACAGGTCCTCAAGCTGAATCTCACAATTTTAGTGACCATTTCAGAGCAACTACTGGCCAAGCCTCAGTTAGTCACTCTGCTGCGCCGGGAGAAGTGTATCTCGAAAAGTCACAGTCCTGCTGTACCTGAAGCTCATCTGTTTCATTTGTAAGCAAAGGTTTTTGAGAACAAAAGGATCTGAATTAAAGAGCCATGAAAGCCACAGACATCCCCAGAGGGACTGCACTGGACACTGACTATGACCATGTCTACCTGGGCAGGGTTTTGCAAAACTGTGGGTGTTCTGCCAGCATCAGGCTCAGCGTTTGGTGGCTACTCAACAGCTTTAGTTACTTTGTTCATAGAGTTCAGAGTCCCTCCATGCTACACTCTGGAAGTACAAGCTTCTTCCTAATCTAAACACGCACTCGTGTTCTCTTATGACTAAGATGCTTAAAAAAGACAGGAGTGTTTTCCTTGTGCTCCTCAGTATGACACACACTGCTCTGGCTTTGGCTGGTAGCCCTGAATTTCCTAAAGGTGCTCACCTGGGTAGAGCCCATGTTTATTTACAGATTTATACCACAATCACTATAATAATCTTAAAATATCTTCATTTCTCTCCAAAGAAACTCTGCACCCCTTAGCCGTCACCCTCTGTCCTTAAAAGCCATAGAACTGTACATTTGAAATGGGTGAGTTGCATGGTATGTGAATTATCTCAACAAAGCTGTCTAAAATATATAAAAACAGGGAGAGGTAGGGAGAAAAAGGCTAAAATGAATGTAAATAATTTGAGTAATTTTTTTAGTAATATAAAATAAATGATATGACTGGAAATACAAATGATTTCATGTCATATTCTGAAGTTATTCAAAATGGAAATGGGGGGCTGCTTATCACCCACACGATTATGAGGGTCTCCTTACTGCCCTGATGGCAGAGCCGGGTCAAATCTTAGAATATGGCAATGATGCTCCTTTACTTGTTCTGATGAATTGGCTGTAACAATCTTGCTAAGTCAATGTGACTACAGGATAGAGTCCTCAGAAAGAAAAGAACACACAAAATCATCTAAGCAGATATTCCCTTCATATGTTTTCTTTTTGGTTGTATCAAAAAGCTTGCTGTGCACAGAAAATTGAAGAAACCACCTTAAGTAGTATTAGTATTTCTTCAGTGCATTTGGACAAAAATATTAGCTTCTTTCAAAAAGAATCTCAAAAATTTTTAATGCAGAAATTTTAAAGATTTTACCCAGCTAATATTTAGAGCAGGCAAGATATGAAAGAATATGTACTCAGATACAGCTGGTAGGAATATAAACTAGTACAACATTTTTACAGAGCGAAATGAAACACATGCCCACCAACTCACAATTCCACACCTCACCACTCATGAAAGATCAATTACAGTATATTATAGAAATGGTTCACATGTGCAAAATAATGTTCAAGGATATCTAATAAAGCATTATGCATATTCTCCTCTGAAGTTAGAATATCTAAAATGCTAGTGGTAAAGAATCCACCTGCCAGTGCAGGAGATACAAAAGATTTAGGTTCAATCCCTGGGTCAGGAAGAGCCACTGGAGTAGAAAATGACAACCTGCTATGGTATTCTTGCCTAGAAAATTCCATGGGCAGAAGAGCCTGACAAGTTACAGTCCATGGGGTCACACTGAGTCGGACATGATAGAGCGCGCACACACACACAGAAAATGTCCATCAGAGGTTAAATAAATGATGATGCAGGCTTCCAAGGATTACTATGCCCCAGTACAAAGAACAAAGTAGATCTATATACACTGACAAGGAAAGATTTTGAAGACATAGTGTTTTCTCCCCACCCACGTACTGTCTGTCCACTCCCAAGTAGAAAGAAAGTTTGAATTAAAGGTAGTGTTTGGACTTCCTCAGTGGTACAGTGGTTAAGAATCTGCCTGCCAGCCCAGGGCACACAGGTTCGATCCCTGGTCCAGGGAGATTCCACATACTGCGGGACACCACAGCTACAGAAGCCCGTGCCCTAGAGCCTGTGCTCTCAACAAGAGTATCTGAAATGAGAAGCCCTCTCACCTCAACGAAGAGTAGTCCCCACTCGCCTCAACTAGAGAAAGGCATCGTGCAGCAACGAGGACTCAACGCAGCCAAAACTAAATAAATAACTTTTTAAAATATAAAGGTAATGTTTAAATTGGACAAAGAAAAACTTCGATTAATACAAAGTTTAAGAAGAAACGTTTAGCTTTCCACCCAACCACTACTGCTAATTTCTCGTGTAATTGTCCTGAATATATCAATATATATGTCAATATATCAATGATTCCATTTTTGCAAATACTCTTTTAAATTTGCAAAAATAGAATCATTTTGTGTATACTGTTTGGCATCTTGCCTTTTCCCCCCATTTAATAATATGTCTTAAACATCTCTGTATGTAAGCAAATGCAGATCTACCTAATTCTAAGACATATGTAATGAAAGTGAAAGTTAAGTCACTCAGTTGTGTCTGACTTTTTGCGACCTCATGGACTGTAGCCTATTTTCCAGGCAAGAGTACTGGAGTGGGTTGTCATTTCCTTCTTCAGGGTCTCTTCCTGACCCAGGGATTGAACCTGGGTCTCCAGCATTGCAGGCAGACGCTTTACTGTCTGAGCTACCAGGGAAGCCCAAGACATATGTAAGGTGAAAAGGTATCTACATATTTAATTGTTTTTTTCCTTTCTTTCTCTCTGAGTGAAAGAGTGTGGATGTGTATGTCTCTGATTTGGTGAAAAATTAGATATGTAGTAACTCTGGGTAGAGGAATGGGATGAGGGTACAGCAACTCAATTTTTTCTTTTTATCCAGAGGTTTCTGAATTGTTTAATACTTTGGCAAGTACAAAGCAAGGAAAGCCAATAGGCTGGATTCTACTGTTCACAGATCAAAAAATTTCTATGCTATGGAATTCCATCACCACCTTGGCAGATGAGCCACTCTGCTATCAGGGTCCCTCCCCTCTTCTGCATCAGTAGGTACGGGAGCGGGAAATGTCCTGACACTGATGCTGGCCTGGGGTGTTCATTCAGTAGGAGGGAAAGATCCAGACAAAGGCACCCACAGGCATCTCCTCCTCCACACTTCCTACTCCCTGTCCCCCTGACCTCGCATGCCTAAACACTGAATATACAGATGCCTTTCATGTACATATACACTAAGGCAGAGAAATCTAGGAATCCAATTATCCACACACATATGGAGAGCCTTGGGTTTCACAGCTGCCCTCACCAAATGAGCTGAAGGATTTGTTAGAATAATTTCCCTCAAATTCCTTTTAGAATCCCTGCAGTCACTTAATCAGTGAATCACCGACCTAGTGAAATCCTGGTATACCAAGATGAATAGGAAGGCAAAGCTCTATCTAACTCTTGGAATGGAGGGACTTCCGGATCCTGAGCTGATTTGAGCAATGTTGACCATATTCTTGAAAGACTATAAATGACCTGTCAAGAGGTGCCTGCACAAAGTTTTACTACATTCCTGGAAAACGTTGAGATGTCTCAACTCCAGTCAAGAGTATTTCTAGGGTTTTACGGCTGGAATCACAAAGTCTGGCAAGTAGTCTTGCTCTCTACAGCAGATAATGGGGACTTAAGGACACACTGTGGCTCAGTAACTTCGAATTCTTTGATCATGGGGTTGCTTCAAAAATGGCTTTCTTTCTATGCAGATTGTGAAACAGCTTATACTTGAGGTGCCCAGGCCTTAAAATATAATCACTACTTTTTCTTTGAGATAAGTTTGATGGAAATTCAGAATTGTTAAGAGCTAAAAAGAGAGCTAAGAAAACTCTATGCAAATACCTAGTATTAACTATTTAAGATATGTAATTACTTGAAACACAGAATGTCATCTTATAAATTTGTTAATTAAAAGTATAAAGTTTGCCAAATCTGTAACATCTTCTATTCATGTCATTCAAATGAACATAGAAAACTGTCTTTTGGATTAAAAGACTAAGAATAGGGCCACCGCCAATGGTCAATTTAAACTGTAAAAGGTAATGTGCCCCCGAAATGGACACAATTAGATGCTCAATTAATTTCTGTCTACCAAAGAAAGGAAGCCCAGAACTGAGCATCTAACCGAGGCGTCTCATTTGTCTCTGCTTCAATAATCTGCCTGTTTTCTACTTTCTTCATTTCCTTTGTGGGCTATTGTGCAACAAAAGTGCCTCCATTATCAGATTCAAAATTGAATCCTATGATACTGTAGCCTGAGGAAAAGGAAGCATTGAATATCATTCCTAGCTTTAGACCCAGAAGATATTTAGGAAATGTTACTGTATATACACTACAAGCAGCATTAGTGCTTTTAATTTCTTTTTTACGGGTGCAATGGAGATTAATTTGCATGAGCTCGTTTCAGTTTCTGTAATAAGATCCAAATTTTGCATTAAGCTTTCCATCTCAAAAACAAACAGTTAAAAAGTACACATTTCTTCTTTCAAATGTTTTTATTATAGTTCTCTTTTACAGTCTTTGCATCTAAAATTCACTTAAAAGCTTGAATATATATACCCATAAGTTCTAATTTGTTTTTTGTTTGTTTCCTGATTACCTCCTGTTTCTACCAGGAAACTTCCCAACTTTCAAATGCTGCTCAACTTGATAAAGCACTAGAACTACCAAAAGTGGTGTCTACAGATCCAAGAAAGGCATTTACTATACTTAATAAAAAATCAGAACCGGTCAATTATGCTCAGGAACAGTGTTCCATGAAGGGAGCATGTACAGTCAATCCTGAATATGAATTGGTTATAAAATTGGGGATTTCGGGGAGTATAAAGCCTATTGAAATACAGAGGACTTTCTGTGCCATGCCATTGTTATAAACACAGAGCCAGATTATGGAATCACAAGGTTTATGTTCTTGTCAAAAGCTCATGCTCAGACTACTTTCTAGTTGCAACATAGCTGCATGATGGAAGGATCAGACTGCCATCCTGGTAAGCTGACATCACAGTCTGACCAGGCGTAAAAAAAGCAGATGAAACCTTGAGGAAACAATCAGACAACTACAGAAAGGGAGATGTTCTGCAGGACAATTGACATGGCTTCTTGAACAAGTCAATGTCATTAAAAATAAAGGAGAATGGCCAAAATGGTGGAGTAGGAAGACCCTGCACCCACCTCCTCCCAAGGGCACATCAAAATTACAACTACTTACAGAGCAACTATTGATAAGACCAGAAGAAGAGCAGGAAATGTTTTCTATAACTAAAGATAGAAAAGAAGGAACCACAATGAGACAGGCTGGAGGAGTGGAGATGCTATATAGTCAAGACCCATATTCATGGGTGGGCAGCCCACAAATGGGGGGATAATTACAACTGCTGTGGTTTTCCACAAGGAGTAAGGGGTTCAAGCTCCACATCATAATCTTTAGCCTGGGAGTCCTGCACTAAGAAGATGAGGCCTTAGAACGTTTGGCTTTGAAGGCCAATGGGGCTTACTTTCAAGAGAGCCAGAGGGCTGTGGAAAATAGAGACCTCATCTCTATTTTTTTTTTTCCTTTGTGCACACAAAATCCCATATGTGCTGGGATCCAGGGCAGAAGCAATAATATGAAAGAAGCCTGGGTCAGACCTCCCCGGTGATCTCTGAGAGCCTCCTGGAGAGGCAGGAAGACATGGGAGTTCACCTTATGGACATAGACGCTGGTAGCAGCCATTATTGGAAGCTCATTCTATCACAAGGACACTGTTGCTGACTAGTACCATTTCAGAATCCTCCCTGCAGCTTGTTAGCATTGAGACTGGCCTCAGCCACAAGCCTGTAAGCACCAGTACTGGGACACCTCGGCCAAGTAGCTAGACAGGCGGGGATAAAACCCTACCCACCTTGCCCCAGGACCTGTCCCCCAGAACCCTCACCCCAGTGAACCTGCGCAAGCCCCAGGACTCCAAGGGCCTCAGTCCCACCCATGGCAGGCTAGCATTAGCCCTGGGAAACCCCTGGCTCTGGGCCCATCCACCAGCAGGTCAACACCCAGCCCTAGGACCGCCAAGCCCCAGGATTCAGCCCCACTCACCAGCAAGCCAACACCTGTTTTCGGACACCCTGGACTCCACAGATAGCTGTGTCAGGAACAGGCCCCACACTAGCAGGCCATCTAGTGGCCAGCCCTGCAACCACCCCTCCTAGGACCTGGCTCCACCCATCTTTGGACTAGCACTAGCCCCAGAATCCCTCATGGCTCTGTACCCAGCTGCTTTGGGTCCCAGCCTCACCCACCAGTAGCTAGCCACCTCAGCACAGGCAATGAAACAATATGGTGTATAGCTCTTTACATTGCTATATATATAGGATTGCCATTTCCTTCTATAGGGCATCTTCCTGACCCAGGGTTTGAACGTGGGTCTCCTGCATTCTAGGTAGACTCTCTACCATCTGAGCCACCAGGGAAGCTCTATATATGAAGCACCCAGGCCTAGCAGACAACCCACAGTAGTCAGCCTGTCACAACATAAGGACCCATACAGGAGATAACCCTAAAGCATACAGCTCTTGCAACCAGAGGGAAGTGCACTGCTGGGAAACACAGGACATCTCCTACAAAAGTCTGCTTCTCCAAGGTCAGGAAATATAGCCAACCTACCAAAGACACAGAAATAAAAATAGGAAATTAGGCGAAATGAAGTGACACAGGAATAAGTTCCAAATGAAGGAACATGATAAAACTCCAGATGAACTAAGTGAGGTGGAGATCATCAATCAACTCAATAAAGAGCTCAAGGTTATAACTGTAAAGATGCTCAGAGAACTCAGGAGAAGATTAGGTGAGCAGAGTAAGAAGTTGAAAGTTATTAATAAGGGGTTAGAATAAAGAAGAACCAAAGAAAGATAAAAACTACAATAAGTGAAATTTTAAAATATACTAGAAGTAATCAATAGTAGATTAAATGATACAGAGGAATGAATCCGTGAGCTGAAAAACAGAGTAGTAGAAATCATCCAAGTGGAACAGAAAAAAAAGAAAATTTAATGAAGAGAGTTTAAGAGAACTCTTAAACATTAAGGTACTAACATTTGCATTATAGAGTCTCAGAAATAGGAGAGAGAGTGTGGTAGATAACTTATGTGAAGAAATAATAGCAGAAAACTTCCTTATGTAAAGAAATGGACACCAGGTCCAGGAATCACAGAGACTCCCAAACAGGATCAACCCAAAGAGGACCACACCAACACAAACTATAATAAAAGTTGAAAAAATTAAAGATAAAGAGAGAGATTAAAAATAGCAAGAGAAAAAAACAAAAAGTTAAGTACAAGGAAACTCCCATAATGTTATCAACTGACTTTTCAGCAAAAACTTTGCAGGCCAGAAGGGAGTGGCACAATATATTTAAAGAGATGAAAGGGGAAAACCTATAACCAAGAATACTTTCTCAGGCAATGCTTTCATTCAAATCTGATAGAATGATCAAAAAGTTTATAGACAAGCAAATGCTAAAGGAGCTCAGCCCTCCCAAAACAGCTTTACAAGAAATGTTAAAGAGACTTCTTTAAGTGAAAAAGAAAAGACTGCTACTAGAACTAGGAAAATCATGAAAGGAAAAACCTCATTGGTAAAGGCACATAGACAATAAAGGCAGTGAATCAACCATGTGTAAACCTAGTAGGAAGGTTAAAAGACAAGGGTTGAGTCTACCTGCCCATGCAGGGGAAATGGGTTTAACCCCTGGTTCAGGAAGATTCCACATGCTGTGAGGGGCAGCTAAGCCCGTGCACCACAGCTACTGAGCCCACGCACCGCAAGTACAGAAGCCTGTGTGCCCTAGAGCCGATGATCCACAAGAGAAACTACCACACGAGGAGCCCGTGCACAACGACAAGGAGCCCCCCTTGCTGCAACTAGAGAAAGCCCGTATGCAGCAGCAAAGACCCAATACAGCCAAAAGTTAGTAAATACATAAATCTCAACAAAAAGACAAGTGTAGTAAACGCATCTATATCCACACGAAATAGTTAAGGGATAAAAATGATGTCAATCAATGCATGAGACAGGGTACTCAGGGTCAGTGCACTGTGATGACACTGAGGGATGGGATGCGGGGCTGGTGGGAGGGGAGTTCAGGATGGGCGACACATGTACACCCATGGCTGATTCATGTGAATGTATGGCAAAAACCACCACAATATTGTAAAGTAATTAATTAAAATAAATAAATTAACTTACAAAAAAAAAATGTCAAAAGCAATAAACATGGGAAAGTAAAAATGCAGGATTGTTAAAATGCATTTGAACTTAAAAGACCAGCATCTTAAAATATTTATTTCTATATATATAAACTTCATGATGACCACAAACCAAAATCTATAATAAATACACTATGCAAAAAGAGAAAGGAATTCAAATATAACACTAAAGGTGGTCATCAAATTACAAGGGAAGAGAGCAAAAGAAGAACAAAAGAAAAAATACACTAACAATCACAAAACAATTTACAAAATTTCAATAAATATATATAATTACTCCAAATGTAAATGAACTAAATGTTGTAATCAAAATACACAGAGTGGCTGAATGCACATAAAAATAAGACCCATATATACACTGCCCACAAGAAACTCACTTTAGATCTAAAGACACACATGGACTGAAAGTGAAGAGATTGAAAAGGGTATCCCATGCAGACTACAACGAAAAAAAAACCAGCCAGGGTAGCAATACTTATATCAGATGAAAGACTTTAAAACAAAGACTGTAACAGACAAAGAAGAACATTACCTAATGATCAAAGGATCGATCCAAGAAGACAATTATAAATATATACGCTCCCCAGATAAGAGCACTTAAATACATAAAGCAAACATCAACTGATAGAAATGGAGAAACTGACAGTATTACAATGATAGTTAGGGATTTTTAACAGCCCTCACTTACATCAGTGGCAGATCATCCAGAGAGAAAATTAATAAGGAAACACTGACCTTAAAAGACACATTAGGCCAAATGGATCACATTCATTTATATGAAACATTCCATCCCAAAGCAGTAGAATACACATTCTCTTCAGGTGTACATGGAACATTCTCCAGGATAGATCACATGCTGGGTCACAAAACAAGTCTCAGTAAATTTAAGAAAACTGAAATCATATCAAGCATCTTTTCAAATCATAATACTATGAGACTAGAAATCAAATACAACAAAAAATATGCAAAAACACAAACACGTAGAGGCTAAACAATATGTTACTAAACAACCAAGAAGTTGTTAAAAAAATCAAAGGCAAAATTTTTAAAACACAGAGAAAATGAAAACAAAAACACATGATTGAAAATCTATGAGATAAAGCAAAAGTAATTCAGGGAAGTTTATAAGTAAACTTATAAGTAAGTTTATAAGTAAAACAGGGAAGTTTATAGCAGTACAAGCTTACCTCAGGAGACAAGAAAACTCAAACAACCTAACTTCACATCTAAAGGAACTAGAGAAAGAAAAAAAACATAAAGTTAGGAAAAGGAAAGAAATAATAAAGATCAGAGCAGAAATAAATGAAATAAAGACTAAAAAATGAAACAGAAAAGATCAATGAATCTAAGAGCTGGTTATTTGAAAAAATAAACAAAACTGATAAACCTGTAGCCAGACTCATCAAAAAAAAAAAAGAGGGCCCAAATCAATTAAGTCAGAAATGAAATAGGAGAATTTATCACCAATGCCACTGAAATACATAGGATCATAAGAGAGTACTACAATTATATGCCAATAAAATAGACAACCTAGAAGAAATGGATAAATTCACAAAAATGTACAATCTTTCAAGACTGAATCAGGAAGAAATAGAAAATATGAACAGAACAATTGCCAGTAATGAAATCAAATCAGTAACAAATAAAAACAAAAAACTTTTCAACAAACAAAAGTCCATGACTAGATGGTATACAGGTGAATTACACCAAGCATTTAGAAAATAGTTAAACTGATACTTTACCAACTATTTAAAAAACCTGCAAAGGGACAATCACTTCCAAACATATTCTTCCAAACATGAGGCCAGGAGTACCCTGATGCCAAATCAGACAAAGACATTACACAAAAAATTACAGGCCAGTATCACTGATGGGCATAGATGTAAAAATCTTCAACAAAATATTAGCAAACTGAATTCAATAGTACATTAAAAGGATCATACACAATAATCAATTGGGATTTATCTCCAGGGAAGAAAGGATTGTTCAATATCTGCATCTCAATCAATGTGACATGCCATATTAAAAAATTGAAGACTAAAAGTCATATAATCACTTCAACAGATGTAGAATAAGTTTTTGACAAAATTCAACATCCATTTATGGTAACAACAACAACAACAACAAAAACTCTCAACAAAGTAGGCACCAAAGGAACATAATAAAGGCCATATATGACAAGCCTACAACTAACATCATACTCAATGGTGAAAAGCTACAAGCATTTCATCGGAGATCAGGAACAATACAAGGATGCCCAACCTCACCACTTCTATTCAACATAGCACTGGAAATCCTAGGTACTACTATCAGAGAAAAAAGAATAAAAGGAATCCAACTGGAAACAAAAAAATAAAACTATCACTGTTTGCAGATGACACAATACTATACATAAAAATTCTAAGGATGCCACCAAAATCTACTAGAACTCATCAGTTAATTTGGTAAAGTTGCAGGATACAAAAATTAATATATAGAAATATGTTGCATTTCTGTATACTAACAATGAATTATCAGAAAGAGAAATTAAGAAAAAATTCCACATATCATCACATTAAAAATAAAAAATACTGAAGAACAAATCTAACTAAGGAGATAAAAGGTCTGTACTTGGAAAACTATGACACTGATTAAAGAAATTGAAGACAACACAAACAGATAGAACAATACACCATGTTCATAGATGGGAAGAAGGAAAATTATTAAAATGACATGCTATCCAAAGCAATCTACAAATTCAATGTAATCCCTATTGAAATATCAACAGCATTTTTCACAAAACTAGAACAAAAAATTCTGAAATTTGTATGAAACCACAAAACAAGCAGTCAAAACACTCTTGAGAAAGAACAAAGCTGAAGGTATCGTACTCCCAGATTTCAAACTATACTACAAAGCCACAGTCATCAAAATAGTATAGTACTGGCACAAAAACAGACACATAGATCAATGGAACAGAATAGAGAACCCAGAGATGAAACCACACTTATCTATAGTAGCTAATCTACAACAAGGGAGGCTAGAATATACAATGTGGAAAAGACAGCCTCTTTAATAAATGGTGTTGAGAAAACTGTATGTGAAGTGAAGTCACTCAGTTGTGTCTGACTCTTTGCAACCCCATGGACTGTAGCCTACCAGGCTCCTCCATCCATGGGATTTTCCAGGCAAGAATGCTGGAGTGGATTGCCATTTCCTTCTCCATGGGATCTTCCCGACCCAGGGATCGAACCTGGGTCTCCTGCATTGTAGGCAGACGCTTCACCATCTGAACCACCAGGGAAAACTGTACAGCACATGCAAAAGTATCAAACTGGAATACTCTCACACCATGATCAAAAGTAAATTAAAAATGGATTAAAGACTTAAATGCAAGCCCTGAATCTATAAAACTTCTAGAAGAAAACGTAAGCAATATGCTCTTTGACATTTGTCTTTGTAATATTTTTTGAATGTGCTTTCTCAGGTAAGGGAAACAAAAGCAAAAATCAACAAATAGGATTACATTAAAGTAAAAGACTTGCACAGTAAAGGAAATCATCAACAAATGAAAAGGCCACATACCAAATGGGAGACTATATTTGCAAACAGTATATCCAACAAAGTTAATATCCAAAATATACAAAGAACTCACACAACTCAACATCAAAAAACAACCAGATTAAAAAAGAGGGAGAGAATCTGAATAGATAGTTTTCAAGAGACATACAGATGGCCAAGAGGCAGATAAAAAATATTCAACATCACTAATCGTTCAGTTCAGTTCAGTCGCTCAGTCGTGTCCGACTCTTTGTGACCCCATGAATCACAGCACGCCAGGCCTCCCTGTCCATCACCAACTCCCAGAGTTCACTCAGACTCACGTCCATCGAGTCCATGATGCCATCCAGCCATCTCATCCTCGGTCGTCCCCTTCTCCTCCTGCCCCCAATCCCTTCCAGCATCAGAGTCTTTTCCAATGAGTCAACTCTTTACATGAGGTGGCCAAAGTACTGGAGTTTCAGCTTTAGCATCATTCCCTCCGAAGAAATCCCAAGGCTGATCTTCAGAATGGACTGGTTGGATCTCCTTGCAGTCCAAGGGACTCTCAGAGTCTTCTCCAACACCACAGCTCAAAAGCATCAATTCTTCGGCGCTCAGCTTTCTTCACAGTCCAACTCTCACATCCATACATGACCACAGGAAAAACCATAGCCTTGACTAGACGGACCTTAGTCGGCAAAGTAATGTCTCTGCTTCTAGATAATGCAAGTCAAAACCATAATGAGATATCACCTCCTACCTATCACAATGTGTGTTATGTTCTGTGTTTAGTCACTCAGTTGTATTCAACTCTCTGTGACTCTTTGGACTACAGCTCATCAGGCTCCTCTGTCCATGGGATTTTTCAGGCAAGGCTTGTCACAATGGCTATTACCAAAAAAATAACAAATATCAAGTGTTGCTGAGGATATGCAGAAGAGAATCCTCTAGCACCATTGATGGGAATATAAATTGGTATGCTGCTGCTAAGTCGTTTCAGTCGTGTCCGACTCTGTGCGACCCCAGAGACGGCAGCCCACCAGGTTCCCCCATCCCTGGGATTCTCAAGACAAGAACACTGGAATGGGTTGCCATTTCCTTCTCCAATGCATGAAAGTGAAAAGTGAAAGTGAAGTCGCTCAGTCGTGTCCGATTCTTAGCGACCCCATGGACTGCAGCCCACCAGGCTCCTCCATCCATGGGATTTTCCAGGCAAGAGTACTGGAGTGGGGTCCATTACCTTCTTCCTAAATTGGTACAGACACTATGAAAAACAGTATGGAGATTTCTCAAAAATTAACAATAGAACTACCATATGATCCAGTAATTCTACCACTGGGTATTTATTCAGAGAAAATGAAAACACTAATTAGAAAAGATCTACGCACCTCTATGTTCACCGAAGTATTATTTACAATAGTCAAGATATGGAAGCAACCTAATTGCCCAACAATAAGTGAATGGATAAAGAAGATGTGGCATATATATACAACTGAATATTACATAGCCATCAGTTCAGTTCAGTCGCTCAGTCGTGTCCGACTCTTTGCGACCCCATGAATCACAGCACGCCAGGCCTCCCTGTCCATCACCAACTCCCAGAGTTCACTCAGACTCACGTCCATTGAGTCCGTGATACCATCCAGCCATCTCATCCTCGGTCGTCCCCTTCTCCTCCTGCCCCCAATCCCTCCCAGCATCAGGGTCTTTTCCAATGAGTCAACTCTTCGTATGAGGTGGCCAAAGTACTGGAGCTTCAGTTTAGCATCATTCCTTCCAAAGAAATCCCAGTTGAGCTTTAAGCCAACTTTTTCACTCTCCTCTTTCACTTTCAACAAGAGGCTTTTTAGCTCCTCTTCACTTTCTGCCATAAGGGGGGTGTCATCTGCATATCTGAGGTGATTGATGTTTCTCCCGGCAATCTTGATTCCAGCTTGTGTTTCTTCCAGTCCACCGTTTCTCATGATGTACTCTGCAGAGAAGTTAAATAAGCAGGGTGACAATATACAGCCTTGATGTACTCCTTTTCCTATTTGGAACCAGTCTGTTGTTCCATGTCCAGTTCTAACTGTTGCTTCCTGACCTGCATACAGATTTCTCAAGAGGCAGGTCAGGTGGTCTGGTATTCCCATCTCTTTCAGAATTTTCCAGAGTTTATTGTGATCCATACAGTCAAAGGCTTTGGCATAATCAAGAAAGCAGAAATAGATGTTTTTCTGGAACTCTCTTGCTTTTTCCATGATCCAGCGGATGTTGGCAATTTGATCTCTGGTTCCTCTGCCTTTTCTAAAACCAGCTTGAACATCAGGGAGTTCACGGTTCACGTATTGCTAAAGTCTGACTTGGAGAATTTTGAGCATAGAAAGAATAAAATATTTCCATTTACAATGACATGGATGGACCTAGAGGGTATTATGCTAAGGGAAATAAATCCAACTGAGAAGGACAAATGCCATATGGTTTCACATGCATGTGTAATCTAAAAAACAAAACAAATTAACAAAACAGAAAAATAATGAAAAATACAGAGACCAAACAGGTGACTTGCCAGAGGGGAGTGAGAGGTAGGAAAGAAATAGGTGAGGGAGATTAAGGGGTACAAACTTCTGGTTGCAAAATAAATGTACAATATGGAGAAAATAGTCAATAACTATGTAATATCTTTGTATGACGATAGATTAAAACTAACTTATTGTGTTGATCATTTAAATTATATAAATCAAATGTATACCAAATCATTATGTCATAAAACAGGAACTAACATAGTGTGGTAAGTGAATTATACTTCAAAAACAAACAAACTCATAAAAAAAAGACAGATCAGATTTGGGGCTACCAGAGGCAGTAGGTGGAGGAGGAGGAATTAGATGAAAGTGGTCAAAAACTACAAACTCCCAGTTATAAGGTAAATAAGTACTAGGAATATAACATACAACATGATAAATATAATTAATACTGCTGTATGTTATATGTGAACACAGTTAACAGAGCAAATTCCAAGAGTTCTTATTACAAGGAAAAATTTTTTTCTATGTCTTTAATTTTGTATCTACACGGGATGCTAGATGTTCACTAACGCTCACTAAACTTATAATAATCATTTCACAGTGTATTAAGTTAGATCATTAGGTTATATACCTTAAACATATATAGTACTATATGTCAATTATATCTCAATAAAACTAGAAGATTAAATAAATAAAATAGAAATAGAGAAAGTAGGGACGGGGGGAGCTGTGAAAATTCAGAGATATTTAGGGGATACAATGAGGTACAATGAATGACCCTGTTTTAGACCTAGATTACAGAACTAGTTGGTTAAAGAATACATGTACTGTACAATTTTGTTTTTATAAAACATGTTTTTGTGCATGTATGTGTATACACACATATGCCAAAGCATCTGGAAAGATATATGGATATATATCAAGGTTCACCATTGGGTAATACACTAGTATATCTGGGTTGTGGGAATATTTTGGTTTTACTTATTTATTCTTTTACCTATTATTTCTTTAAGTTTGACTTATTATTATGTAAGTAACCATTAGAACTGCCAACTTATACTACTGAGAACCTTGAAAACAAAATAAACAAAACTGTCAGGAATTCTTAGATTAATAAATTCTAAGACTCTAGGAGCTGGCCTAGCGTGCTGCAGTCCATGGGGTCGCAAAGAGTCGGACATGACTAAATGACTGAACTGAACTGAACTGAAGAACTGGGAAATCTTTAAAACCTAGAATGATGAGAGAAATATAGATTATTCATTGTTATCCATAACAAGAAGGAAAAAATTTAAAGCTGAACCATAGCTCACAATGAATACTTATAGAATTGTTCAACAGATTAAAAAATTTTTTAATGTAAAAAACAAAGACAGCAATCACTGGTCTGTCCTTATTTGGGCAAGAGGTCAGGCCAGGTGCATTCTTAAGAGTTCTTATTGTTCAGTCACTAAGTCATGTCCCACTTTTTGTGACCCCATAGGCTGCAGCATGCCAGGAGAAAGTTACTGTAAAGAGGAAATTAGGCACAGAATCTTGGTCCTCTTCTGACCCTAGAATCCCAACCACTTGGGCTCATTGAAGACACAAAACTCTCTGTTTTTGTCAATGACAGGATCCTGCTTTCAGATCCAGTCTGGTTGGCAAGGAGAAGGTCACTTCTCTGCTTACAAAGGGAAGAAGATAACATCAGTGACTTGGAATTTCTTTAAGTACAAGATCGATGAGGAGACCAAAGGTAATCAGATAGCCTTGGGCTATCTAAGAGACGAACCAAGCTCTTTGAAGAGCCTGGCATCTATACCAAAGTTGTTGTTGTTCATTTGCTAAGTCGTGTCCCACTCTTGCCATCCCATATGCTGCAACATGGCAGGCTTCCCTGTCCTTCACCACCTCCAGGAGTTTGCTCAAATTCATGTCCCTTAGTCAATGACACTATCCAATCATCTTATCCTCTGCCTCCCTCTTCTTCTGCCTTCAATCTTTCCCAGCATCAGAGTCTTTTCCAATGAGTGGGTTATTAGAGTTCTAGCCAGAATCTAATAATCTAATAAGATCTGATCTAATCAAATAAGATGTAATCAATGATGACATTTTAAGTTGTCTATTTAGTTGTGCCTTTTAGTAGCCTGTCCTAGTAGCTCAAATGGTAAAGCGTCTGCCGACAATGCGGGTGACCGGGGTTTGATCCCTGGGTCGGAAAGATCCCCTGGAGAAGGAAATGGCAACCCACTCCAGTGTTCTTGCCTGGAAAATCCCATGGACCGAGGAGCCTGGTAGGCTACAGTGCATGGGGTCGCAAAGAGTCGGACGCGACTAAGTGACTTCACTTTCACTTTCGTAGTAATAATAGTAACAATAAATTTCGGCCTTCCAAGATAAGGGTTTGTTTCCAGGAGCACACTTGGGTCTAAGGCACCACCATGAACTGATCCAACTCAAGCCCTACTGCTGACGTTTGGTGATCAGAGCAAACAACATTCATTCCTCTCAGAATTATTGATACTTTTGTTAGATATTGCTTGAGGGTAAGTCAGACACTGCTGCTGCTGCTGCTAAGTCGCATCAGTCGGGTTCGACTCTGTGCGACCCCATAGATGGCAGCCCACCAGGCTCCCCTGTCCCTGGGATTCTCCAGGCAAGAACACTGGAGTGGGTTGCCATTTCCTTCTCCAATGCATGGAAGTGAAAAGTGAAAGGGAAGTCGCTTGGCGGTGTCCGACTCTTCGCGACCCCATGGACTGCAGCCTACCAGGCTCCTCCGTCCATGGGATTTTCCAGGCAAGAGTACTGGAGTGGGTTGCCATTTCCTCCTCCAAAATCAGACACAGGGACTATTATTGCCCTCACGGGCTTAATCTGTCGATTTTAGGCAAATCCCTTTCTCTCGGGAGGCCTCAGGTCCTCGGCGTATTCAGAGCTGGGACTCTGGACCTCAACTACTTGCCGTCAAAGTGCGGCTGCACCGCTTCCTGTTTCGTGATCACAGGCAAGTTACTTTGTTCTAAGCCTCACCCATAAAATGGGGATAATATAACTCTTCTTTGGTTCTTACAGGCTGGAATTACTCGACAGCAGGCGTCCAGCGCTAGGGTGGTCGTCGCTATTGCTGCTCTGGGGACGGGAGCGGGGCGAGGTGGCCCGGGGTTCCTGGCAGGTGGTGATGTAATGTGGGCACCGCTCGCAGCCCCCGCAGGAAGGGGGCGCTGGGGTTT
>SJXQ01011069.1:0-14074 GCA_006408695.1 Aepyceros melampus | reverse complement strand
GGGTTTCCTCGCGTCCAGGACGCAGCGCAGGCAGCGTTCCCGCGGGCACGCTGCGTCCTGAGCGCCGGAGGCGGGGTCGCGCGCTGTGTGCTCCAGGGGGAGCTCGAGGCAGAGCCGGGCGGCGGCGGCGGCTCCGGGCAGCAGGTTGCTGAGGAGCCGCGGGGCCTGGCCGCCCCCATCCTCACACCAAGGAGGTCGTGGAGAGACGAGAAGTGCCCTCGGTCTCGCCTGGTCCCGTGGCGGTTCTAGCGGAGAGCCGGGTCTGCCCGACGGCAGTGGCGGGCGCAAACGCCATCGCGTCGGAAGCTTGGCCGGGACCTAGCAGCGCAGTGGAGGAGGCTGGCTCCGGGGGACTGAAAGCCTGAGAGGAACCTGCCCCAGGGAAGCTCCTCAGGAGGAGACGATGGAGGGAGACGGCCGCGCACACCTCGCAGACCGCAGCGGTCGCTCGCATGGGCGCGAGCACAGACGGCAACAACACAGACACCCCTCAGAGCCCGCGAGGCCCCGTCATGAGTCCCGCGGCCGGGAGAGGGACGAGGACAGAAGGCAGTGTCGCAGAGGTTCCCCAGCTTATTCCTCAGAGCGGGCATACTGTGGTTACAGCCGGTCCCCCCGACCGTCTACACGTCCTCGTCTGATGTCCGGGGGCCGTCACAGACGCCCCTCGGAGGTCTACATTGTACAGCGGGGACCTGGAGGAGGCCCCTATAATGCTCCTCGGGCCAGACTGGCTTTCAGTCAAGACCACCACCTTTGTGCCCCCCACGGGAGGGAGGCTGGGAGCCTAAGCTGGGGGTACCAGTCTCCCCACAATGACAAACACTCTTTGGGTGCCAAAGAATACGAGAAGTCTTCTACTTTGACCAGCCAAAAATCAGTCCTGGCCTTCTCCAGAGAGGAAAACCCGCGGCCTGTCCCCAGGGACAGAGCAAAGGAGAATCGGCCTTCCACTAGCGTCAAAGAGGAGGAAAGAAGGCGCCGCGGGATCCACTTTTCACCTTCCTTCGGGCACCCTTCAGCTTTAAAAAGCAAAAGCAGGAAGACTCAGAGAAAACCAAACTGGACAAAAACAAGCAAAGTCTCAACCTCTTGGACATAGCAGAGGGGACAAAAGGCCTGTTACCCATGGTGAAAGAGAAGGCTACCAATAACCAAAAGATTCAAGAAGGGAAAGTAAGGCCTCCCCATTTGGATGGAAAGCCAGATGGCTCTCTCCTTGAAGTTGAGGAGACAGATACGGATAATGAATGCAAGCCGCCCACCATGTTTTTTCATTCATTCTTCAACCAGGACCAGCCTAGGGAGAAAAAGATTATGAAAACTTCAGCCACTGCTCTTGAAGAGAAAGGACCTAAAAAAAATGACTCAAGTCAAAATTTGGACTTGGTTCAGGAACTGCCTGAGGTGAATGAAAACAGATCAGAGAAGCTGCAACCATCTGGAAACGTCTGGGCCAAGCTGGAAAAGATCCCCACCGATGCACCAGTGTGGCCAGATCTTCCATTACCCAGGATCTCTGCCAAATACCATCCACTTCCTGCCTCTAGATTGATGTCCTCCTTCCGACCAAAGCAAAAAGCACTGTCTTCATCCCAGAAAGTGGAAGAAGTTGGATTTACTGGATGCAGAATGAATTCTAAAATGCAAGTGTTTTCTGGCTCTAAGTGTGCCTATCTCGCCAAAATGATGACCCTGCGCCAACAGTGCATCTGGGTACTTAAAAACAACATCAATTCAATCTTTAAAGTGGGAGGAGTCCCATATTCAGTTCTTGAACCCATCTTGAAGAGCTGTGTACCCGATCAGCTGTATCGCATAGAGAAATACAATCATACACTAGTTCAAGAAACAGATCAACTATGGAAAATTCACTGTCACCAAAACTTTAGGAAAGAAAGGCCACAAGAGCATGAGTCATGGCGAGAGATGTACATGCGGCTTCAGGATGCCCAAGAGCAGCGGCTTCGAGCACTAACAGTGAATATCCAGACTGCACACGCCAATAAACCCAAAGGCCGACAAGCAAAAATGATCCTACTCACTCTCTGGCCCGGCCACCTTCTGATGTCCAGAGGAGGCAGCAGTTTGAAACACAAGAAGCAGCTGTCCCTGAAAAAGTCAAGATCAAGCCAGCCCCATACCCCAGAGAAACCAGCCATACTCCCTCCAGCAGCAACGGCCTTAACCTTACCCATGAGAAGCCGGCCCACACATGCTCAAGCACTACCAGTACCCACTTGCCACAGGTGGTCAACAGCAGGAAACCTGTGAAGAAAATTGCTCCCATGATGGCCAAGACAATTAAAGATTTCAAGAACAGATTCTCCCGACGATAAATTGAGGCCTTGCCTTGGAGGTGCAATTCAAGGAGAGAAATACAAGGGCAGTGGGGGTTATGGAATGCAACTTTCAAAGGAGACCAGCAACTTTTGCTTTGTAGAAACTTTTGGACTTGGACTCCTATAGTTTTCAAGTGTTGTACCTGTAAGCCTGTACACCAAGCCCCTGCCTCCCTGCCTAGAGAACACTTTAGAATTCTGAAGATGAGAAACCTCATTCTCATTGACAATTTTAAGATCCATTATACTTTTGTTCTTAATTAACCTTTGTAAACAGTAAGACATAATCTTAATTAAAAAATATTATCTTCAGGTTGTATTTATATAAATAAAAATACGTAAACATGGGATTTTTTTTTTAAATCTCAGAGTAGATGAGGCCTTTTTGAACACAAACCCAGAAGCCATTAATTTAAAAAGCTGATATATTTGACCACATAAAAAATTCTAAATATATAAAAAAGGTCAAGAGACAATAACTGAGAAAGATATTTACAACTCAATTAACATTCAAAAGGCCAGTTTCCTTTATAAATAATAAGTGCCCACAAAGCAAAGAAAAAAAGATCAATAATTTACTATAAAAGTGGACAAGTATAGGAAAAGATGGTTCACACAAAAAGAAACACAAATGACTATATGAGGAGATGCTCAATCTTACAAAAATGCAAATTTGAAACATAATACAAATTTCCACATATCAGTTGAGTAAAATTCAAAAAATAATAGCCTGCTATGTTGGAGCAGATGATCATACATTACTAGTAAGATGATAAGTTGATACAACTTCTGCTGAAGGTAAAAGGCAAATTTATATACACTCTTTGGTACTACAGTATCACTTAGTATGAGAAATTGAATATATAAATGGATAATGGCCAGACCCACATAAGCTCAGAAAGCCAAACCACAACCTCTGTAAGCAACCATCTCAGAAAACCAAATCAGAGACCATAGCAATCTGTCCAAGAAACTAAATCACAACCTCCATAGCAACTGGCCCAGAATGGTCAAGATTTGCTCAACAACTGCCAGCCTCCCTATTTTTGCTCTTAGCCTCCAAGTCAGGACCAACCAAGAAAGCCAAATATGACCTCCAAATCAATCACATAAGATGACCCACTTCTAGGTAGCCCAACTCCAGATTTCCCAAGTCAACAGCCTCCAATCAGAAAATGTTAAAATCTTCCCTTTTTTTCACTATAAAGCTTTCCTACTCCCCTGCCTGCCAAATGCAAGTGATGACAGTTGACTGTCTTACTATAGCAAGCACTCAATAAATAGTCTGTTTCCTCAATATGGTGGTTTTTATTTATTTCCACAGAATTGCACTCTTCAGATGCACACATGTCAAATATACACATATACAAACTGATATAGCAATTTCACTGATAGGATTTTATTCTACAGACAAAACTGTGTGTGTGTGTGTGTGTGTATTTAATTAATACAAAGACATAACCATGGCATGTGAATCCACTT
The DNA here is from genome assembly GCA_006408695.1 of Aepyceros melampus. Taxonomy (NCBI): domain Eukaryota; kingdom Metazoa; phylum Chordata; class Mammalia; order Artiodactyla; family Bovidae; genus Aepyceros; species Aepyceros melampus. The sequence continues at coordinate 10,250 of SJXQ01011069.1, read as the reverse complement.
TTCTCTAGAACATCTGCCTGCCTCTAAAAGGCTAAGAAGCTGAGTAGTATGTTTGACAACCTCAAAGCGCTAAGGTGCGAAAGTTCTACACCAAGACCCATGAAGACAGGGGACCCTGGCAAAACCAACAAATATTCAGTCCTTATTCCATTCTAGGAATGAGGACAAAAGATAAGGTAAGGTGCCCATGTTCTGTATGGCCCAGAAAAATCTCAGTCCCTATATTTGGATTGAGTCCCTAAATTTCAGTCCCTAAAATTCTCCGGCCATAATACTGGAGTGGGTAGCTGTTCCCTTCTCCAGGGAATCTTCCCAACCCAGGGATTGAACCCAGGTCTCCCACATGGTAGGCAGATTCTTTACCAGCTGAGCCACTGCAGAAGCCCAAGAACACTGGAGCGGGTAGCCTATCCCTTCTCCAGCAGATCAGGAATCGAATGGGAGTCTCCTACACTGCAGGTGGATTCTTTAGTAGCTGAGCTACTAGGGAAACCCCAGAAAAATCTGTCCCTAAATTTGGACTGAGACATTCCTGAATTGCTAGCTCCTCCCACCAGGCACAAGACAGAAACAAGCCTAAATTACCTTTACAGGAAGATATCATCATCCTTCATCACAAATTATTTCTAAAAACAAATCAACTACACTACCATGCAGTCTAAGAGAAGAACAACATAAATGAACAACATTAGGAATAACAGAAAATTGAAATAGATCCACATGGACCTCAAGATATTAGAAGTATCAGACACAGACTTGAGGAAAACTATTTCAATCAATATAATTTACAACAGTCTATAAAAATCAAGTAGGAACAAATTTAACAAAAGATGTTGCAAATTTCTTTTGTGGGATGAATGGTATCATCCCCTTTTCCCCAAATTCATATACTGAAGCTCTAACCATGAATAACTCAGAATGTGACTGTATTTAAAGACAGAGCCTTTAGCAGGTTAATAAATTAAAATGAGGCCATTAGGGTGGGCCCTAATCCAATCTGACTGGTGTCCTTGGAAGAAGAGGAAATTTGGACATGTGAAGTGATGCCAGAGATGGTTCTCTAGTATAGGAAATACCATGTTGAAGACACAGCAAAAAGGTGGCCACTTGCAAGCCAAGGAGAAAGGCCTCAGGATAAATCAAACCTGCCAACACCTTTTTCTTGGACTTCTAGCCTCCAGAACTGTGAGAAAATAAATTTTTGCTGTTTAAGACACCCAGTCTGTGATATTTTGTTGTGGCAGCCCTAGCAAAATAATGCGACCTCTAGGCTGAAAATAACAAAAAGGGCTAAGAGATATTTAAAAAGTTATAACGTTTAAGAATTGAGAAATGATTTTTTTTAAGATGTTCTCCTTAAAACTGATGTATAGATTGAATGCAATCTCATCAAAAGCTCAGTGAACTTTTTTATATAAATTGAAAATCTGATTCTGACATTTATGTGGAAATTTAGAACCAAGATGGCATTGAAAAATAGCTAGGTCAGAGAATTTATACTACCAGTTTTTAAGGCTTAGTATTAAGCCACAATAATTAAGATAGTTTGATACTGGCATCGAGATAGATAAATCTATCAAAAAGAATAGAGAGTTCAAAAATAAACCCACGAATATATTGTAATGTGATTTTTTACAAAGTTGCCACAGTAATTCAAAAAAATTTTTAAAGGTACTGGAGCAACTGGATAACCAAATAGGAAAAAAAATGAAACTTAACCCCTATCTCACATCAAAAACACAAATTAATTGAAGATAACAATTCTATATGTTTAGGTACCTAAACATATAACATTTGAGGATAAGGGGATACTCTTCATCCCACAAAATAACATAACATCAGATAATGCAAAAACTGACAAAATCAAAAGGAGAAATAGGCAAAAAATACAATTACAGTGAGAGATACTTATATGCCTTTGAACAAAAAGAAAAAAAATCTGTAAGATAGAAAAGATTTGAACAACACAATTAAGAAACTTAACCATACATTGAGCCATAAAACAATTCTCGACAAATATCAGAACTGAAATCCTATAGAATGTTGCTAGTAAATACAACACAATTAAACTAGAAAACAATGTCCAAAAGGTATCAGCAGACTTCCCATATGTAAATAATACACTTCTAAATACTTATGAGTCAGGGAAAAATCATAATAGATAGAAGAAAATATTTGGAACTGAATGAAAAAAGCAAAAGTCGTTCAGTTGAGTCTGACTCTTTGCGCCCCCATGGACTATACAGTCCATGGAAATCTCCAGGCCATAATACTAGAGTGGGTAGCCTTTCCCTCCTCCAGGGGATCTCCCAACACAGGGATCGAACCCAGGTCTCCAGCATTGCAGGTGGATTCTTTACCAGCTGAGCCACAAGGGAATGAAAAGGAAAAATTAAAATGCTACATATTAAAACATATAGAAGCAGGCAAAGCAGTGATTGAAGGAAAATTTAAATCTTTAAATGCATCTGTTAAAAGAAAAAAGGTAAATATTAATAAATTAAGCAAATATATTAAGAAATTATAAAAAATAATAAACCCAAGGAAAGTATAAGAAAGAAAATAACCACTTTTTACACTTTTTTTATTCTTTTGCATTTTTTATTTTGTACTAGGGTATACCTGATTAACAATGTTATGATAGTTTCAGGTAAATAGCGAAGGGACTGTCATACATACACATGTATCCATTTCCCCCCTCAATCCCCCTCCCATCCAGATTCCCACATAACATTGACGGGACTTCCATGTGCTATACAGTAGGTCTTTGTTGGTTATCTGTTTTAAATACAGCAGTGTGTACATGTCCATCCCAAACTCCCTAACTATCCCTCCCATCCCCAGCAACCTAAGTTTGTTTTCTAAATCTGTGAATGTCTTTCTGTTTTTTAAGTTCATTTGTATCATTTCTTTTTAGATTTCACATATAAGGGATGTCATATGATATTTCTCCTTCTCTAACTTACTTCATTCAGTATGACACTCTCTAGGTCTATCCATGTTACTGCAAATGGCATTATTTCATCCTTTTTAATGACTGAGTAATAGTCCATTGTGTATATGTAACACATCTTCTTTATCCATTCCTCTGTCAATGGACATTTAGACTGCTTCCATATCTTGGTTATTATAAACAGTGCTGCAATAAACACTGGAGTGTATGTATCCTTTCAGATTATGTTTTTCTCTGGATAGATACATGCCCAGGAGTGGGACTGTAGGGTCATATGGTAGAGCTCTGTTTTTAATTTTTTTAAGAACCTCCACACACTGTTCTTCATAGTGACTGTACCAATTTATATTCCTACCAACAGACTGGAAGGGTTCCCTCTCTCCACATCTTCTCCAGCGTTTATTGTTTGTAGATTTTTTGATGCTAGCCATTCTGGCTGGTATGAGGTGATAGCTCATTGTTGTTTTGATTTGCAAAGAAATAATAATTTTAAGACTGCAAAGGTAGAGAAATAGAAATCAAACAGACCATAGACAGGAACAACAAAACTTGTTTCTTTGAAAAGACTGACAAAACTGATAAACCTTTGGTAAGACTAATGAAGAAAAATAAGAGAAGGCACAAAAAAGGAGAAGGAAATGGCAACCCACTCCAGTGTTCTTGCCTGGAGAATCCCAGGGACGGGGGAGCCTGGTGGGCTGCCATCTATGGGGTCGCACAGAGTCGGACACGACTGAAGTGACTTAGCAGCAAGAATAAAAAGGGAAGATGGTTACAGATTCCATATATATTTAATTTTTAAAGAAAGGATATTATGAATGATTATGCTAATAAATTCAAAAATTTAGATGAGATAAATAAATTCTAAGAAAACATAACATACCAAACCAACAGCAAAAAGAAATTTTAAAGTACCAACAGTTTTGATGAAAATAACCTGAATTTGTTAAAAAATCAACCAATAAACAAAAAACAAAGCAAAACATTTTCTATGGGAAATCCATTCTCAGATTTCTTTCAAGACAAATTCTACCAAACATTCAATGAAAAACACAATGGCAATCTTCATAATTTCTTCTACTGAATGAAGAAGAGGGAATATTTCTCAATTTTTATGAAGATAACATATCTTTCATACTAAAACCTGAAAAAGACACTCAAAAGAGGAAAACAATAGGCCAGTCTCACTCATTAATATAGATGGAAAAAGTCTAAGCAAAATATTAGCAAACTGAATCACCATTATGTAACATCAAACTTCAGCATATCCCAGGAATGAGGTAAGACCGTTTAATATTAGAGACTCAAACAACATAGTTAATACACCACATTACAAAATAAAGGGAAATATTATAATCACTTTAACAAATGTAGAAAAGTATTTGGTAAAAGTCAACATCATATTTGATTAAAAAAAGAACTCTGAGCACACTATTTTATATTGCTAAAATAAGATCAACATACAAAATCAATTGCATTTCTACATATCAGTAATAAACATAAAATTAAAGTTTAAAAACCAAGAAACCATTTACAGTGATATGAAAATCATTTAGAATAGTATCAAGAACTACAAGTATTTCTAACAAAAAATGGGCAAATTTTCCATGCAGAAAACTCTAAACTGCTACTGAAAAAAATTAAGGAAGCCAGAATAAAAAAAGAAATGATACTCTTCGATTGGAGAATTCTTTGTAATTCTCATTTTTAAATTATCAATTCTTCTCAAATTTATTCTTCCAACTCAATGCCATCTCAATCAAAATTCAGCAACCTTTGTGGAATTTGACAAGTTGATTCTAAAATATGTAAACACATGTCAATAATAGTGTGATCATTTGACAAAAAAGAACAAGTCAGAAGTTTTTGCTCTAGAGAATATTAAGAATGGATTGCTGTTTAGTCACTAAACAAGCATCTGACTCTTTTGCGGCCCCATGGACTGTAGGCTGCCAGACTCCTCTGGTGATTTCCTAGGCAAGAATATTGGAGTGGGCTGCCATTTCCTTCTCCAGGGGATCTTTCCAACCCAGGGATCAATCCTGTGTTTCCTGCATTGGCAGGCGGATTCTTTACCACTGAGCCACCTGGGGAAGCCCATGAAGAATGGATATAACAAAAAAAAAGAAAAAAATAAAAATAAAAGAATGGATACAACTATATTTCTAAAACAGTGTGGCACTGGCATAGGAAATAGACAAAAAGACCAGTGGAACAGACTTAAGGACCCAGAAACAATTTTGCCTATTTTTCAAGTCTATAAATTTTATTTTCTTATATCTTGCTTTTCTCCTTTTTATAATCATGTTTTCCTTAAATGTTTAAACATATTTATAACTGTTTTTAAAGACCCCCCATCTGTTAATTCTGTCTTTTGTTGTATTACTGAGTCTTTTGTTGATGGATTTTTGTCCTCGTTTTGCACATTTTCCTGTGTTTTACGACTGCTAGTAGTTTTGTCCTTGGATGCCAGTCCTGCAAATCTCTACATTATATTACCTTCTTTTAAGTATGTTGAGGGTTTGGGGAAGCAGATTGGTCAGTTATTTGCAGGTAATTCTGATCCTATGAAGCTTTGTTAGGAAGAGATTATTTAAGTCATGTTTATTCTAAGACTAGTTTTGTGCCAAGTCTCTTCAGTTGTGTCTGACTCTGTGACCCCATGGACTGTAGCCTACCAGGCTCCTCTGTCCATGGGATTCTCCAGGCAAGAATACTGGAGTGGGTTGCCATGCCCTCCTCCAGGGGAATCTTCCCTCATGCACTGCCTTCCTAGAATCTCTAGTAAATGCTCTGCTGTTCCACAAGAGGTCTCCACTCAGGTTGGTTGGACTTCAAACATCTCAGTGTTACAAGAGCACCGGTAGCTGTTCCTCTTACAGTTCCCTGATAATTGGCTTTTTCCCAGCTTCAAACATTTCCACAGCTTAGTATTCAGCCCCAAACTCAGAAGCATGGAGCAATTTGTTTGCCAGGCTGCCTCCTCTCTGGCCCTGTTCCCTCCCCATTCTAACCACCTAAGTCTTCCCAAATTCAGCTCCCTGTCTCATCTCTGCAAAACTGCTGGTACTATTTGCTGTATCACATTTGAAAGCAGGAAGCTGTATCAATTTGTTTAAATGTACACAAGACTGATCTGAATGTACTTAAAAATAAAATCTATTAAAATTAATGTGGGTTTTTTTTTTTTTTACAAAAGAAAGAAAGGATGTTAACACAAAACACCAAACATACAAACTCACATGTGTATATTCTCAGTTATGTGGTTAAAAGTAGGGGAATAAAGAAAAAAAAAACCCACATCTCCAACAGTATCAATGTGACATTAGCAAAATGTTCCAGGTTGTCTGATCAGTCTCCCTTTCTTGGTCCAGGTACAGAAAAAATGTGGTTCAACATCAGCCACAGCATTTTTAAAGATCCCTGCAAGGCTACACTGGTGGCAGCAGTGAAGTAGTTAATCTTCCTTAAGTAAGAGCAGAGCACTTAAAACATGAGTTACTTAAAATTCAGCTTATGGTGATTTAGAGCTCATTTAATTAGTATTTAGAACTGCGCATTGTTTATAGCTATTGGTATTTCAATAGATGCTTAAATGTTTGAACATTTAAAGTTTAATAAGCCTTAGTTCTCTGAAGAAAAACATTGATGTAATTAAATTTTCAATTACCCTAGTTTTTTTTTTTTTTTTTTAGGGGACCATGTGATTAATAAAAGCTAAGGCATTTAACAACACTCATTTAAAAACCTAATCTGCCACCTCATTAATTAGTTAACACTTATAGTATTTTTTTTAATATAAAAGTTTCACACAAGCAAAGTCACAACTTTTGAAAAGTACATGTAATGACACCTGAAAATAAATAAAAGTAATTTTGTATCAGATTATTTTGCACATGAATGTGTGGCTCAATTATGGCTTTCTAAACACTGTTCTTCTGCATTGATACCAATTACTGTTTGTTTGGTTTAAATTCTGTGGTCAAATTAAAAACACTGAAGCAATTGCTCCTCAGAGTTCCTTTCCCCCAGGATCTTACCTTCAAGTAGAAAAAAAAAAAATAAATAAAGTGGCAGAGGTTTACAAATTGGACATCAGTTCAGTTCAGTCGCTCAGTCGTGTCCGACTCTTTGCGACCCCATGAATCGAAGCATGCCAGGCCTCCCTGTCCATCACCAACTCCCAGAGTTCACTCAGACTCATGTCCATTGAGTCAGTGATGCCATGCAGCCATCTCATCCTCGGTCGTCCCCTTCTCCTCCTGCCCCCAATCCCTCCCAGCATCAGAGTCTTTTCCAATGAGTCAACTCTTCGCATGAGGTGGCCAAAGTACTGGAGCTTCAGCTTCACCATCATTCCTTCCAAAGAAATCCCAGGGTTGATCTCCTTCAGAATGGACTGGTTGGATCTCCTTGCAGTCCAAGGGACTCTCAAGAGTCTTCTCCAACACCACAGTTCAAAAGCTCAATTCTTCAGCACTCTGCCTTCTTCACAGTCCAACTCTCACATCCATACATGACCACAGGAAAAACCATAGCCTTGATTGGATGGACGTTAGTTGGCAAAGTAATGAATATGCTATCTAGGTTGGTCATAACTTTTCTATCAAGGACTAAGCATCTTTTAATTTCATGGCTGCGGTGACCATCTGCAGTGATTTTGGAGCCCAGAAAAATAAAGGTTGACACTGTTTCCACTGTTTCCCCATCTATTGCCCAGGAAGTGATGGGACATAGCCTTATTTTAATTAAACACTAAATTTTAAATGGAATAGAAAATTCTCCACCCGCAGATTTTTGCTACCCACAGATCATTACGGTGCCACACAGGAGGTCTTGATGCACACCCAGAACTACTGGATCACAACCTGAATGTTCAAAACATCCCAGGTGTTCATTGTGGACACTAAAGACTCAGAAGCCCTTCTGAAACATGATCAGTTTTACCAGTCAGGAAAGAAACTTACCAGAGTTCTTGCCCTCAAGGAGCTTATAGTTTACTGGGGTCAGGGGAAGGAAAAGGACAGGAAAGGAAAAGATCAGGACAAGGAAAAATCCAATTATAATTCACTGGGATAAAGGTGGCATGGTGATGTCTACTCTTTGCATCAGGAGGGGCACTTTGTCAAGTTTGGAAAGCAGGCTGACCAAAAGGGGCAAGTTTAGATCCTAAGGAACAAAACTGTAAGGGACAGAGAAAGATAAGGGCATTAAAGAGGCCAAGAAGGAAAACAGAACTCTAGGAGACGGTAGTATCATGAAAACCAAGACGCGTTTCCTAAAGCTAATCAGCAGTGTCAATGCCCAAAACATCATGGGTATCTCAAAACACCATGTTTTTATACATAGTAGACACGAAGTAAGTGTGCATTATAGGAGCTGATGAATAAATGTATATTAACACCTCAGTGTTAAGTAAAAACCAGTATATGAATTCAAAAGTATCTAACTCCCATTCTTAAGCTCAGCCACCAACGCCTATCATATCAAATAAATAACCGTATTTAAAAGTAAATTTTAACATACAAACATGTATGACAAATGCCTGACTTGAAACCCACAATAACAAATAAACCTATCCTTTAGATACGAATCATATATTAGTTGATTATTTTTAAATTCACCACCTGCAAAAGCAACTAGTGCGAGTCTTTGTGCCCAATAGACAACACATATCTGTAAAACAGAAATGGTTCTAGAGATTGAATCTCTCTGCTGTCTCCCCAAATCACATTGAAATGATGGTAAAGGAATTTTTTTTTAAAAGGAAAGAGTAATTAAGTATAAATTTTGCACTGAACAATGAAGGGAAACCCCCCACCCCCTAACAACTGCCTTTCCCTGTTTAACTCCAACAGTGATAGGAAGCATGCTTGTTTTGCCCTCATTCCCTGTAGGAAAGTGAAGAGCATTTCTTGGAGAAACTGAAAACCTCAGAGCAAATATCTACAGAAACTGGCTTCTGTGGATGTCCCAGTAAAAAGGCTCCTGCCTACCTGATCATCCAACAGAAAAACCCATCCCTATTTGAGGAGCCTCTTCTAAAGCTCACAGACTCTAATTAGCTTTTAGGTGTCTTACCTCAGGCAAGGTTCACTAGATTTCTGAGGAAAACCTACATGAAAGACAGAGCACCAGGAGAAAAAAGCAAAGAAAAACTTGAGAGGACACAGACATAATACGAGGAGCAAAAGACAAAAAGGGAAGAGGGTGGGCCAGGGAGGGAGGGAGAGAGGAAACCTTCAGAGTTAAATGGAGCCATGAAAAGGGAACATTGAGACAATAAGAAAGTATCTGTGAAGGACCTAAGCCACCCTATTTTGTTAAAAAAGACTCCATTTCTGAGGAAAGAGTCTTTCGAAATCCCCTGACCTCACCCCACTACCTGCGAGCTAATCAGATCCCAGATTAGGATCTCCTAACTTTATGTACAGGATTTATGACCTGCCCAGGAAATTCAAATTAAGCAATTAAGCCCGGGAAATGGGAACCAATCAGAACTCAACACCAACCCTTCCACAGAAGGTAATCAATTAGACGTCTACCCTATATAAGCAATGAAACCCAGAGTTCGAGGCTCCTCCCTACAGCTGCTGCATCGGTGTCAGTGGGAGCCCCAGCTCGAGCTTGGTAATAAAGACTCTCTTGCTTTTGCATCGGATACCGGCTCCCTGGTGGTCATTGGGAGATTTCGCGACTTGGGCATAACATCTGGAAATATAAATATGAAAGCAGAAATTTAAAACTCAACAAAACGGGATAAAAAGTTGAGGTCTCTTGATAAGATCTAACCCTTCCACAGAAGGTAATCAATTAGACGTCTACCCTATATAAGCAATGAAACCCAGAGTTCGAGGCTCCTCCCTACAGCTGCTGCATCGGTGTCAGTGGGAGCCCCAGCTCGAGCTTGGTAATAAAGACTCTCTTGCTTTTGCATCGGATACCGGCTCCCTGGTGGTCATTGGGAGATTTCGCGACTTGGGCATAACATCTGGAAATATAAATATGAAAGCAGAAATTTAAAACTCAACAAAACGGGATAAAAAGTTGAGGTCTCTTGATAAGAAAAAACAAGAGTAAGCAATGTAAAATAAAACAGCATGTTACAGATTCCATTTGGAAGTCAAACATTCAATGAATAGGACTTCCAGGAAAGGAAAACATGAAAATCAAAGGAAGGGAGGGAGGGAAGAAGGACAAGAGAAAGAAAGGAAGAGCAAGAGAGGGGGATAAAGAGAAACTAGCTAAAGCAATAATACAAGAGTATCTTCCAGAATTGAGGGCATGAATTCCCTGA
>SJXQ01011068.1:65798-95734 GCA_006408695.1 Aepyceros melampus | reverse complement strand
CAGCCAAAGATGGAGAGGCTCTATACAGTCAACAAAGACAAGACCAGGAGCTGACTGTGGCTCAGATCATGAACTCCTGGTTGCCAAATTCAGACAGTGTTAATTAGCTCGAGTCAATTCTTTTCCTGATTCTGTAGCCTGGATAGCCAGTATTAAATATTTGGATGTCAGATGTTAATTATTTGCTGTTCTGTGGTTGAGTATTTTCTTCATTTTGGTTTGCAGCCATTTGATACATTCTAATGAACTTTCAGCCTGGGATAAAGGCGTCTCTATGCCTCACATTACCTACTTTTTGACGCTATCTCCGTTCTGTTGCATTTTGACTTGCAGTTAATATGAGTTGCAGTCATGGGTACTACAGGAGAGAATATTTTGTGATCTGTGTATAGACAGTAGTGAGTAGTTCATTTGCAGTGTGGCCTTATGCTTAAATTTGCCCTGGAGAGTTCCTGTCACTCTTGCATAATTAATAATTATTATTGGTATGTAACTATTATATTTATTATTATTTATTAATATTGCCCCCTTTGTCTCCCCAAGGATCCTAGTTTGGACTGTAAGTTATATAATCATCCTGATTTGAAACTGTAAGTTTGGTCTCAGGAGCCAATATGCTGTATTAATGTCCTAGATTTAGTAAATCTCTATTATCCTTAACTATGTCTCCAGATCCCTCCTCTCACCCTCAATGCCTGCTATAATACAAATACAGCTCTGTGGAGGGGACTAAAAACCTAGAAAAGGGATAGTTGGGTTACCTAGTGAAGTGAGACCTGGGAAATCTTGGAGCTTTATTTGAGGAGCTGTAGGTAGAAGAAGGTACAAGATGGTGAGAGGTAAGGCAGACATTGATTAACACTGGCAGTTAGTATGTGTAAATAAACGTTTGAGTTTCATAGCTGAAATAGAAGTTCACAGTGTGGGTGTCAATGAAGAGAAAAATGAGAGAGGTTGAGGCTGGAAATTTTATCATACCTGGGTTTGATTTGACGGCATTTAATTGGTTGACTGCAATGAGAACTCCATAGTCATCCTGTAATGTGGAACCAACTCTATTGGGTGGAGAAGCGTTAAGTTACAGAAAAGGCTGTAAACATAACATAATATCACATTCTTGTTGAGATAAAGCTTTGCCATAAGATGAGGGAAGGGAGCCGGGGTCCTTTGGACCCTGAGGCAGAAGGAAGAGAAAGGAACTGATCTCCACTTCAGGAATGAGAATACCCCGAGCTCTTTATTTATTTTTGCCTGTGTTGGGTCCTCCTTGCTGCGCGGGCCTTTCTCTAGTTGCAGAGAGTGGGGACCGCGCCCCGGTTTCAGCGCATGCATTCCGCACCGGTGGCCTCCCTTGTTGCAGAAGGTGGACTCTAGGGAGTGGGAGTGCAGGAGCGGTGGCGTGTGGGCTAGGCCCTCCTGCCTCCCGGGCCCTAGAGCGCAGGCTCAGCCGCTGGGGTGCTGGGGCTTAGTTGCTCCGAGGCATGTGGGATCTTCCCAGAGCCGGGATTGAACCCACGTCTCTGGCGTCTCCTGCCTCGGCAGGCAGATGCTTTACCGCTAAGCCACCATGGAAGCCTGCACCCGAGATCTCGATTTGACAGAAGTGTGGTTACTTGGATTGTTTTAGCTCCTTATTTGACTCACAGATCTTCTCCTTTGTGCTGTCGTTTCAGGAGCTCGTGGGGAGTAACCCTCCACAGAGAAACTGGAAAGGGATCGCCATCGCGCTGCTTGTCATCCTGGTCATCTGCTCCTTGATCGTCACCTCGGTGATACTGCTGACACCAGGTACTTACGGTTATTCCTGGGAAAGCAAGTTGCTGTAAGGGAGAGGGGGCATGGTTTCACTTGGCGATTTTTTTCTAAGTAACTGCCTGCTGTGTAGTTTATGTTCCCTCGATTCTAATTCTCATGGCGCCCTGTGGTAAAATGATGTGCTGTGCATCATTTTATGAAGAAGATCCATTGTGCATGCTATGAGTTTGTCAGATAATTCCTGACTAGGGTAAATTCTTGGCAAGTATTAGAATTCACAAATATTTATTATACTTGATCAGCTTAAGTAAAGACTTTGCCCTTATAAATATAATGATTTTATATGTCTCATGGTATTCTTGGGTATTCTGTCAGGGATGAATTAACATTATTAAAACAACGTATACTAAGTGTGAGCTAAGGATAAACTACTTAGATACTACTGATGAAATAAAGGAAGCGTGAAACAGAATCAGAAATCTCTCAGGGAAGAAAAACTCTTAAAAGTTGTCAGCAAAAGTCTACAGAAAAAAAAAACATATATAGACATGGATTATTGAAAGTTTCAAATATAAGTTGTATAGAAGTTGAGAAGAAAGAGATAAAACCCTTCATGAGAAAGTTCACGGAGAAAGTCATATGTGAAGCTGGACTTCCATGGAGAGGTAAGAATTTATTAGCAGGAGAGTGGTGAGATTCAGACAAAAGAAAGCCTTTGCCCATAAGATAAACATATGGGGTCATGATAGGAAAACATTATCGCCATATATAAACTGTGTGTGACTATCCATTCTCCTTTGTTGTATTAATTGTCAACTTGTGTGGACAAAAACATGTTCCAGTCCTCAATAAATAGACTATACAGGTATTAGACTTTGTGATGGGAAAAATGCATTTTTTGACAGGTACAAAAATCACAGGCAAATTTCCAGGCGTGTTTAACTTTAATTTATAGTTGCTGTTATTGCCTAGTCACTCAGTCATGTCCAGCTTTTTGTAAGCCCATATCACGCCGAGCTCCTCTATCCATGAGATTTTCCAGGCAAGAATACTGGAGTGGGTTGCTATTTCCTTACTGACTAAATTTGAGCAAGCTCTAGGAGATTGTCAAGGACAGGGAAGCCTGGTATGCTGCAGTCCGTGGGGTCACAAAGAGTCAGACACAACTGAGCAAGTGAACAACAGCACATACCCTGAAACCAAGACTCAATAAAGATACCACAAGAAAGCTACAGACCAGTATCTCTTCTGAATACAGACGCAAAAAGCATAGCAAAATACTAACAAAGTGAACCAAATTCCCAAACCCAAAAGGATTATGTACCACGACCACATGGGACTTATCCCAGGAAATAAAATTTGGTTTAACATATGAAAAATCAGCATAGTGCACTCAGATTTGTAGAATAAAGACAGAAAAAACAACATGATCACTTCAATAGGCACAGAATAAGCACTTGACAAAGTTCAAAATCCCCTCTCTATAAAACACTGAACGAACAAAGAGTCGAGAGGAACTTTCCCAACCTGAAAAAGAGCATCTATAAAAAACCCACAGCTCATATTATATATACTTCACACTGAAATGGTTAGCAGTGATCCTGCTGAATACCAGGTTATCCTTGACAAGGGGAAGAAAAGACATCCAGGTTAGAAAGAAGGAAAACTGCCTCTACTCATAGATGGCATGAACTTGTATATAGACATCTTAGAGTCCACAAACACACAAGACATAACTAATAAGTGAGTTTAGCAACATTGGAAGATGCAAAATTATAAAAAAATTATTTATATTTCTGTGCACTAGTAATGAGCAGTTCAAAATGAAGTTTAGAAATGATTCCACTTACATTAGTTTCAAAGGAAATAAGACATTTAGGAATCAATTTAACAATAAAAATGTTAAGACTTATGCACTGAAAACCGTGAAACATAATTAAAAGGAATTAAAGATCTTAGCAAATGGAAAGCTATCCTATGCTCATGCGTTAGACGGTGAGCCATTGTTAGCATGCAGCAGTTCCCAGAATCATCCGTAGATTCAACCTGCTCCATGTCAAAGCCCAACTGGTGTCATTGCAAAACTTGACAGGCCAATTCCAAACTTCATAGGAAAATGCAAGGCTCTCAGACCAGCCAAAACAATCTTGAAAAAGAGCAGTTAAAGGACTTACATCTATGATATTAAAATTTACCCTAAAACTACAGTAAAATTATTGTGATACCATCTTTGTTGTTTCGCAATCACTCAGTCATGTCTGACTTCTTTGTGACCCCATGGACTGAAGCACGCCAGGCTTACCTGTCATTCACCATCTCCCAGAGCTTNTTGCTCAAACTCATGTCTATTGAGTCAGCAATGCTTTCTAACCATCTCATTCTCTGTTGCCTTCTTATCCTTTTCCTTCAGTTTTTCTCAGCAATAGCATCTTTTCCAATGAGTTGGCTCTTCACATCACATGGCCAGTGTGGAGCTTAAGCTTCAGCAACAGTTCTTCCAATGAATATTCAGCATTGATTTCCTTTATTTGGAGTGACTGATTTAATCTCTTTGCAGTCCAAGGGATCTCAAGAGTCTTCTCCAGCACAATTCAAAAGCATTAATTTTTCAGTGCTCAGCCTTTTTTATGGTCCAACTCTCACATCTATACAAGACTACTGGAAAAACCAAAGCTTTGACTATATGGACTTCTGTCAGCAAGTGATATTTCTGTTTTTTAATACACTGTCTAGATTTTTCATAACTTTCCTTCCAAGAAGCAAGCATCTAACAAAATCCATTATTAAATACATATTTTGCTGTGTTTTTAACTGGAATATGTCTTTGCCTTTTTATTTTCATTACACTGTCTTCTGAAGAACAAAAGTTTTTAACTTGGATGAAGTTTTTTTTTTTTTTTTTTTTTACTTTAATGTTCTTTATTTTAAGACTTTTTTTCTGGTATTTTAGAATTCTTTGCCAAACTAACAGTCACTAAGATTTCTTTCCTGTTTTTATTTTGTATTACATAATTATAGCTATTACATTTAGGAAAAAATTCATTCCAAGTTAATTTTTCTATATGGTATTAGGTTAAAACTGAGGCTTAAACCTCAACATTCAGAAAACAAAGATAATAGCATCCAGTCCCATCACTTCATGGGAAATAGATGGGGAAACAGTGGAAACTGTGTCAGACTTTGTTTTTGGGGGCTCCAAAATCACTGCAGATGGTGATTGCAGCCATGAAATTAAAAGACGCTTACTCCTTGGAGGAAAAGTTATGACCAACCTAGATAGCATATTCAAAAGCAGAGACATTACTTTACCAACAAAGGTCCGTCTAGTCAAGGCTATGGTTTTTCCAGTAGTATGTATGAATGTGAGAGTTGAACTGTGAAGAAAGTTGAGCGCTGAAGAATTGATGCTTTTGAGCTGCGGTGTTGGAGAAGACTCTTGAGAGTCCCTTAGACTGCAAGGAGATCCAACCAGTCCAGTCTAAAGGAGATCAGTCCTGGGTGTTCATTGGAAAGACATGTTGAAGCTGAAACTCCAATACTTTGACCACCTCATGTGAAGAGTTGACTCATTGGAAGAGACCTTGATGCTGGGAGGGATTGGGGGCAGGAGGAAGAGGAGACGACAGAGGATGAGATGGCTGGATGGCATCAAGTTGAGCGCTGAAGAATTGATGCTTTTGAGCTGCGGTGTTGGAGAAGACTCTTGAGAGTCCCTTAGACTGCAAGGAGATCCAACCAGTCCAGTCTAAAGGAGATCAGTCCTGGGTGTTCATTGGAAAGACATGTTGAAGCTGAAACTCCAATACTTTGACCACCTCATGTGAAGAGTTGACTCATTGGAAGAGACCTTGATGCTGGGAGGGATTGGGGGCAGGAGGAAGAGGAGACGACAGAGGATGAGATGGCTGGATGGCATCACCAACTTGATGGACATGAGTTTGAGTAAGCTCTGGGAGTTGCTGATGGACAGGGAGGCCTGGCGTGCTGTGATTCATGGGGTCACAAAGAGTCAGACACGACTGAGTGACTGAACTGAACTGAACTGAACTGAGGCTATTTTTTGTTCTGCTTTTGCTTGTTTGTTTGTCTACATATACAGCTGTAAAATCATTCCAGCACTATTCATTGAAAAGATTACTCCTTCCCCATTTAATTTCTTTGACATCTCTGTCAAATATAAGTTTACCACATATATGTATATCTGCCCTCAAAGAGAAACACTAAGCTTCTTTTTTAACCCATCAACATACCCTTTGTTTTAAAAATACTCAAGGTGATTCCATAGCAGAATAAAAACAAGTCCAAGTAAACACAGTGACATGAAATAAATGGTAGTAAATACAATGGTAGTAAAGAAAGAACTAGAACAAAATTTAGAGAGGCTATTTGGAATACGATTCTCTCTCAATGACAAAGACTGAAAAAATCTTTCCTAGTTTTTGATTGATAAAATTTCTTACAGTATAATCCTAACAAATTACATACCTGCAGGAAATATTTTTGTCTGCAAATATTTTTGTTTCAATATACATCCAGCAGAATCTGGATGTTGTTAGGATCAAGGTTATTTCTTGCAGCCTAATCTGTGTTTGGTTTGTTGTGAATGAGTATGCCATCATCCTTTTTATAGCTCCATATCGGGTTTATGTATAATTCAATCAATGCCTTGGGGCACAGTATTTGATGATTACAATAAAAAAAGATGTATTTTGTTGTTCTTTGTGAAGGTACTTTCATTATCACATGTCACTCAGTTACAAGAGTTTATAGGACCATTTACACCCAGTGGACACTTTAAACATACGATTTTATGACAACTAAACACCAAGATAAATGAAAACATTTTAGAAAGATATTAGGATCCTTTCCTTGGTATTTTGTTGATATGAATTGGGACCATAAAAAGAGTTTTCCTTTGTACAGTCCTGCTTGTTACAAGGAACAGGAGAAATGGAGCTGAGATGAAGTGTTTCAAACAGCTAATGGGCTAGCTTGCTCACCCATTAACAGCAAGGTACCCAAAACTGAAAATAAGAGATGAAAACTAAGCAAATGATTTTTTAAGCATGTCCAAATACTTTAGGTAAATTAAACAAATATTTATTGGACACTTTCAGATGGTAACACATCTGCCTACAATCCAGGAGATCTCAGTTCAATCCCTGGGTCAGGAAGATCTCCTGGAGGAGGAAATGGGCAACCCACTCCAGTATTCTTACCTGGAAAATCCCACGGACAGAGGAGCCCAGTAGGGCTCCATGGGGTCGCAAAGAGTTGGACATGACTGAGAGACTTCACTTAACACATCTGCCTACAATCCAGGAGATCTCAGTTCAATCCCTGGGTCAGGAAGATCTCCTGGAGGAGGAAATGGGCAACCCACTCCAGTATTCTTACCTGGAAAATCCCACGGACAGAGGAGCCCAGTAGGGCTCCATGGGGTCGCAAAGAGTTGGACATGACTGAGAGACTTCACTTTCACTTTCTTTCTCCATAATCCTAGAAATTCAGCTGGTCAGTTGGTATCCCTCTTGTCTCAAATAGTAACCACATGACCTATAGTTCCCCATCATTATCATTCCTTTGAGTCATAAGACGATTTGGTTTAACATCATGTAGCCATTACTAGAAAAGAAATTTGAATGTGAACTTCATATTAGATAGTACTATTGTATCAATATTAAATTTCTTGATTTTGAGAATTGAACTATCATTATGTTTTTTTAAAATGTCTACATTCTTATGAAATATGTGCTTAAGGAATGATGTCATGACCTCTGCAAGTTACTTTCAAATGGCTCAGCAAGATGATAATAATTATTATAGTAATTATAATACTGTAGATGTTTTATGTGACAGAGAAAGCAACTGTGGCAAAATGTTAACAATGCATTGAATTTAGGTGAAGGATATACAAGAATACAATATAGTGTTCTTACTGTTGGTGGGAATGCAAACTAGTGCAGCCACTATGAAGAACAGTGTGGAGATTCCTTAAAAAAACTGGAAATAGAACAGCCTTATGACCAGCAATCCCACTGCTGGGCATACACACCAAGGAAACTAGAATTGAAAGAGACATGTGTACCCCAATATTCATCACAGCACTGTTTATAATAGCCAGGACATGGAAGCAACCTAGATGTCCATCAGCAGATGAATGGATAAGAAAGCTGTGGTACATATGCACAATGGAGTATTACTCAGCCATCAAAAAGAATACATTTGAATCAGTTCTAATGAGGTGGATGAAACTGGAGCCGATTATATAGAGTGAAGTAAGCCAGAAAGAAAAACACCAATAATCCCACTGCTGGGCATACACACCAAGGAAACCAGAATTGAAAGAGACATGTGTACCCCAATATTCATCACAGCACTGTTTATAATAGCCAGGACATGGAAGCAACCTAGATGTCCATCAGCAGATGAATGGATAAGAAAGCTGTGGTACATATGCACAATGGAGTATTACTCAGCCATCAAAAAGAATACATTTGAATCAGTTCTAATGAGGTGGATGAAACTGGAGCCGATTATATAGAGTGAAGTAAGCCAGAAAGAAAAACACCAATACAGTATACTAACACATATATATGGAATTTATAAAGATGGTAACGATAACCCTGTATGCAAGATAGCAAAAGAGATGCAGATGTACAGAACAGACTTTTTGACTCTGTGGAAGAGGGAAAGGGCAGGATGATTTTGGAGAATGGCATTGAAACATGTATAATATCTTATAAGAAATGAATCATCAGTCTGTGTTCGATGTAGGATGCAGGATGCTTGGGGCTGGTGCACTGGGATGACCCAAAGAGATGGTATGGGGAGGGAGGGGGGAGGGGGGGNCATCATCTTTCAGGATTTGGAATAGCTCAACTGGAATTCCATCTCCTCCACTAGTTTTGTTTGTAGTGATACTTTCTCAGACCCACTTGACTTCACATTCCAGGATGTCTGGCTCTAGATGAGTGATCACACCATCATGATTATCCAGTCATGAAGATCTTTTTTGTACAGTTCTGTGTATTCTTGCCACCTCTTCTTATTATCTTCTGCTTCTGTCAGATCCATACCATTTCTGTCCTTTATCGAGCCCATCTTTGCATGAAATGTTCCCTTGGTATCTCTGATTTTCTTGAAGAGATCTCTAGTCTTTCCCATTCTGTTGTTTTCCTCTATTTCTTTGCACTGGTCGCTGAAGAAAGCTTTCTTGTTTCAATTATGTCTGACTCTGCAATCCTATGGACTGTAGCCCGCCAGGCTCCTCTGTCCATGGGATTCTCCATGCAAGAATACTGGAATGGGTCGCCATGTCCTCCTCCAGTGGATCTTCCCAACCCGGAAATTGAACCTGCGTCTCTTATGTCTCCCGCATTGGCAGGCAGGTTCTTTATCACTAGCACCTCCTGGGAAACCCTCAAGAACATATAATAGGTAATAAATCAAACCTTTAACTTCTTGATACTGTATTTATTTTCCACCCCCAACAAAAGACCTCTGCTCCAATCCCTTCAGACTCAAGGCTCCAGAAGAGATCAAGTTATTAGAGAACCTGCCTTTGTTCATTTAAATGCTCCCCCACCACTCTTCATTTACCTGAAGTTCTATTGGTTGTTAAGCCTCATTTGTTTAATAAAGCCTTTTATAGCTAAATCAATTCCAACTAATTTATCTTTTTAGTCCTATTGCTGTTATGCACTTAATCTTTCTCAAGGTGTCTCATGAGTTAGTTTTGTCTCAAGTACATCATAAAACTACTTCAAGACTACTTTATGACTGTCTCATAAAACATATTCCAAGCATAGTACACACTATATGCACAAATACTAGGCTGACTGATGAAAATGTACATCCTTTTTAATTACTTGTCACCCCCTCCTTTTTCAAAATCCCACCTTGTTATTTTTTTTTGCTAGAATTACCTTATCTGAAAGGACTGCAGTGAGCTCTTGAAGCAACAACATGGTTCTAGTCAAAGGAAAATTATGTTCTGTGTTGCTTTCACCATTCTCTGTATTAAAAAATAAAATCTTCATGTATAAATTCTCTAGTCAGAAATCAAGAGCTGTAGTGTAATAACTCTTCACATCAATAAAACAGAAACTAACAAATTTTTATCCTATAGCGGTTAAAAGTTTAAGGGGTAGAATCATGAACTTGTTTCAGAGACATGGCTTCAAGTCCAGACACCATCACTTACCAGCTGCGGAACACCAGATAGTATCTTTAATATCTCTAAACTTCAATCTCTTCATCTGTAAAGTGAGGGTAATAATTATCAACCTTATTGGGTTATTTTTATATAACCCGTGTAAACAGTAAATGCTATCACTATTGTCAACAAGGGGCTTCCCTAGTGGCTCAGAGGTTAAAGCGTCTGCCTGGAATGCAGGAGACCCAGGTTCCATCCCTGGGTTGGGAAGATCCCCTAGAGAAGGAAATTGCAACCCACTCCAGTACTCTTGCCTGGAGAATCCCACGGAGGGAGGAGCCTGGTAGGCTACAGTCCACGGGGATGCAAAGAGTCGGGCACGACTGAGTGACTTCACTTTCACTGTCAACAAAAATACTTTACAATCTTGAAAAAAATTATTACTTTAAAATGCATACAATTCTGATCATTTCATGATGTATGCAAAGGTCAAATGACTATGGAGTACACTTGAAACTAACATCATACATCAAATATATTTCAATCTTAAATGCTTAATAAAATGAACACAACTTTCTGTATACAGTTTCTTTCTTTAACCAACCTCTTTTAGCAATAACCATACCAAAGTTAAAAAGTTGCCCATTCTTTCTATATGAAGTCATCATAATTTCAGATATTAAAGATCAAATTTTGTTCATTAGAAAATTTAACTTACATCTGAACCAGAAGCTTTCATCATTGCACTCTGCAAAGACTCTTCTTTCTTCTTCCGTTGGAATGTAATCAGCCCCTATGTCTTTTTACCAAGGAAAATCAGTAAAACGTTAAAACATCCATGAAGAAAAACTAAGTCTAAAAAATTACCTTAGTCTAAACATTAACAAACATAATTTTTAAATAAAGTAATAAAATAAGTGGATTGTAAACTTTTAACAAACTTTGACTTCAAATATAAAGTTAGTGCCAATATTCTACCAGCTATGTAGTCAAGATTGGCTACAAAATGGGCTGGGTCTAGTGCAAAATTAAAATTTGGGTCCTTTGTTCAAATTACTAAGAATTTAAGGGTGCCAAGAGTAGACCATTAATGGGTCCACATGCAACCGCAAAGGTCACACAGCCATGAAGGCAGCCCAGTGGCTACTGTTATTCAAGGCAATGAAAATTTCTCTACATAAAAAATGCTTTTAATTATAAATAATTTAACTGATAGTTACGGGGAATTGGTCTTGGAACTTCTGCACTTGGCTCTTGAAAATCAGCCCTCCCATTCATCTTTCCTGCATCAAAAACATTTATGAAAAGCATTAGAAATGACTGCAACTGGCCAAAATAAATCAAGATATAACGTAGTAAAATTACTAGTCTACACTGCAACCAGTCAACAAATATTTACAGAACACAACTACATCTAGAGTACTTGAAAAGTTGCCTAAAAAAGTCACAAACCTATTAACTATTTTAGAACGATTCATTAGGTCCTGTAATTGAAGAAAAATAGATGCTTTACAATTATTTATCAGCTGGTTATATCAAGATACAAAAGGTTATCGATTTTTAAAAAAGACTTATTTTTCCTTCTGAAGCTGGTTTATTTCACATTATGCTGTGTTAAGATTCTCTCCAAAACATATGCCCAACGATTAAGATAATTCACCAAAATAGAGAAGGAAATCTCAAATCATTTCTGGGCTTACATTTCTAAAAAGTGAAATAAGCATCAGGAAACATACAATCTCTTCTACAAAGCAGTACTTCCAAAAAAAAAAAAAAACTGAAATAACAAGGACGTCATTTTGTTCTCCCTGTGGTGGGAAGCTAACAGCACATTCCATTGTATCCTCTTTCCTCCCTCCCCAAATGGACACCTAGAAAAATAAACGAGATACACAAAATGCATAGCATTCAAGAACATACACTTTATTATTATTTTTAACCCACGTCTCCGGATTTAAGAGATCAACAGATTTAGACAGCTACGTATTTTACACAATGTTCACATATCGTCTTTATTCTCATCTTAATGGCAATTTAAATGAAAACGAGAAACTTCCCACGCGATGAGGATAGCAACTGGGACCCTTCCATAATTCACTTATTCAGTAAGTTGTCACTGAGGGCCTTCTATTAATTCATGCCAACCTCTTGACTAGGGAAAAAGAATAAATAAAGTAAATCAATGCATGGATGGATAGAGGTTCCTTGATAAACTACGTATATCCTCAAACAACCGTAAAAGAAAATACTAAAAACCTCTTCTCACAACAGCATCCTACCTAGAAAGACTGTCAGGTTTGACAAAACCATTTTAATCTCTTGCTCCCAAAAGAATAAAACCACCGTCGATTCCTGCACCCCATCCCCCACGCACTGCGTCTCCCACCTCCAACACCTACACACATCCGTCACCACCGATTTCTCCCATGCACACCCCCAGACACGCTCCCTCACCAGCCCTGGTCGCCGGCTCCCAGGAGCCCGAGGCCCAAAGAGCGATCGGCCCACCCTCGCAGGCGGGAAAAATGGCGGCAGGCGCAGGGGAGCAGCCGGCCGCACCGAGATGGTGAGTGGGTAGATGGGGGGCGGAACGGGGCTTTCTGCGTCATTTCACCCACCTCCCGACGACGGCGGCGGCGGGCGGTGGCGCGGCGAGCCTGGTCGACCAGGGTCAAAAGGCCCGGAGGGGAGTCGGGTGTGGGGGAGGGGGAAGGGGAAGGCGGGAGGCGCGGGGCTGCAGCGGGATTGGGGGTGGGGAGCGGTCAACGACGCGACCGCCAAGAAGTCACCCAGATACGGACTCAAAATGACCGCGACCCGGAAGCAGTGGTGACCTACGGAAGGAAATGACGTCAAGACCTCCCTGCGGAGTCTGAAGGCGAGCAGCCTCAGAATGGACGCGAACTCCTGCGTCTGTCTGCGTTGTCCGCTTGGCTTGTTCCTGCAGCGTTCCCCTCCACCGCGGGCCGCGGCGCTCACGAGCTGCACTGCGGCTGCGCATTCCACCATTGCGGACCCGAGCCCCGCCCCCTCCTCCCTGCACCCCGCGGGAGGAGGCTATGGTTTAGGCTGCTGTGACGCACCGATGTAATCTTCCAGTGACTGGCCAACAGGAACGTTCTGGAAGGCCTTTTTATCCTCTGTTGAGAGTTGACTATTTAGCTTTCTCCGCTTTTAGGCTTTACATAGTGCACTTCTTCCTTTGGGCCTCTAGGCTGAGTAGTAGCAAATAATTATTAAACACGTGCACTTGGCTGATACTTTTGAGCCTAACTTCTGTCTAGTTCAAGAAACCTCAGGCAAGGTACATTCCAGCTCTCTCTGAACCTCAGGTTTTTCTCTGCTGAAAAATGGAAATACGACCTCATAGGGTTGTTGGGTTTAAAACGACACACTTAAACGAGGCGTAAGCCGTCCAAGTTCTCTAGTAATGGAAGTTTGACGGCGGGACTCATGACTTTTCAATCACCATTCATTCATTTCTTCACTATACAAATATTTGTTGAGAGCCAGCTACTGAAAGTTATTGGTGATTAGGTCAGGAAGCAACAGTTAGAACTGGACATGGAACAACGGACTGGTTCCAAATAGGAAAAGGAGGACATCAAGGATTTATATTGTCACTCTGCTTATTTAACTTATATGCAGAGTACATCCTGAGAAACGCTGGGCTGGAAGAAGCACAAGCTGGAATCAAGATTGCCAAGATAAATATCAATAACCTCAGATATGCAGATGACACCACTTTTATGGCAGAAAGTGAAGAGGAACTAAAAAGCCTCTTGATGAAAGTGAAAGAGGAGAGTGAAAAAGTTGGCTTAAAGCTAAACATTCAGAAAACTAAGATCATGGTATCTGGTCCCATCACTTCGTGGGAAATAGACGGGGAAACAGTGGAAACAGTGTCAGACTTTATTTTGGGGGGCTCCAAAATCACTGTAGATGGTGATTGAGCCATGAGATTAAAAGACGCTTACTCCTTGGAAAGTAATGACCAACCTAGATAGCATATTAAAAAGCAGAGACATTACTTTGCCAACAAAGGTCCGTCTAGTCAAGGCTATGATTTTTCCAGTGGTCATGTATGGATATGAGAGTTGGACTGTGAAGAAAGCTGAAGTGAAGTGAAGTCGCTTAGTCGTGTCTGACTCTGCGACCCCCATGGACTGTAGCCTACCAGGCTCCTTTGTCCATGGGATTTTCCAGGCAATAGTGAAGAAAGCTGAGTGCCGAAGAATTGATGCTTTTAAACTGTGGTAATGGAGAAGTCTTGAGAGTCCCTTGAACTGCAAGGAGATCTAACCAGTCCATCCTAAAGGAGATCAGTCCTGGGTGTTCACTGGAAGGACTGATGCTAAAGCTGAAACTCCAATACTTTGGCCACCTGATGTGAAGAGTTGACTCACTGGAAAAGACTCTGATGCTGGGAGGGATTGGGGGCAGGAGGAGAAGGGGATGACAGAGGATGAGATGGCTGGATGGCATCACGGACTTGATGGCCATGAGTTTGAGTGAACTCTGGGAGTTGGTGATGGACAGGGAGGCCTGGCATGCTGCGATTCATGGGGTCACAAACAGTCAGACATGACTGAGCGACTGAACTGAACTGAAGCAGTGAACAGTCAGCCCTCTCCGTTTAACTCCTAAAAACTTCTCAGATCACTTTTGTTTCTTACTGAGCCCAACTGTGACTATCCTCATTCCATCTTTTTTCACTGCCTTCATTTTATTCTCCTACAGACATATTTGGGAGACAGTCTGTGGTGACCCTCTAAAATTCAATCCTGTGGTTCATTCCTTAGAGCCTTTGATATCTCCTATCATGCACAGAATATCAAGCCCTTTCATGGCTTGGCCTCTGTCCTCTTGAGCCTCACTTTTTTCTATTTTTGTGTTCACTGTAGGAAACCCCTTTGCACTCACAGTTCCCTGTATGCTTTGCCCCTGACATAGTCATCGTTCCTGCCTTGTCAAACTATTGATAGCTCAAAATCATGCTTTTACATTACCTCCTTTGCAAAGACTTCCCTGAAATACACCCTTCCTACCTCTTTGTGCAAAATGTTGTCACTATAATGTTGTTCTGCCACTGTTGTGATCTTTTTGCTCATTTCTATCTCTATTGCAGAGCTTCTCTCAGACTGAGAACTTGGCTTATAAATCGCTATACTCCCAAATATATCCTTAAGGTCACCAATATTAATAATTATTATTCATTTTGCTCCTAGAACATGGTAGTCTGGTTCTGGATTCAGGGCCTTTGCAATCATCATTCCTTCTTCTACAGCCACTGTTAGTTTTTCAATAACATTGTTCGTCCAGATGATCACATGACTTCTTGTTTGTGGTTGCACCTGATGTCATCATATCAAAGAAACCTTCCCTGATCACACAATTAAGATAGCTCCCCAGTCACTCTCCATGTTACTCCATTTATTATTTTTATACCATTCATCATGACCTAAACAATTATTAGTCTATTCTCTCCTCCCCCTCTCTCCGCTCCCTCTCTCTAGCACCTCACTAAAATGAAAGATCTGTAACAATAGAAGCCTGTCCCTCATCAAAAATGATTAGCACATACTATGAAATCAATAAGTGTTTCTTAAGTGAATTTGAGTACATTTTAATAAAAGAAAAAAACTAGGAAAATTAGAAGAACACTGAGTGAGCTTAATGTTAAAAGGTAATCTGCTCTTTGCTTTCTGAATAAATTGTAAGAGTACAGGACATAATTTTACCATATTCTTTATATTACTGAGCCAGCCCTAACACTTCGCACATGATAGACATTGATGAGTGTATTTTCTGTTGCCCACATATTTCTCAGCAATCAAGTTAACTGAAAACTTGAATTTCTGTTGAAGAAAGGATATGGTACTCTTTCTATGGGGAAAATAAGATTCTAAACATCCAAGGTAAATTGGCATTTTCTCTTCTGGCATTTAGAGGTTAATGAGTCCATTGGTAATGCAACAATTAAAGAATTTAAACATGAATTTAAACAATTAAAGAATTTAAGCCTTTGGGTAGGCACCAAAGGCTTACTGAAAGTTGATTCACCTTTTGACTTCTCTCTCTTTTTTAAAATTATTGAAACATAGTTGATTTACAATACTATGCCAGTTTCCATGTACAGCAAAGTAACTCATATAATTATATATATGATTTCTTTCAGATTATTTTCCATTATAGTATCGACTGAAAAAAAATGTACACCGTAAAGTTGAGAATTATACTTTAGTCTGTGGACCTGCTGAGGACATCAAGCCCAGGAGACAGCCTCTCAGACAGCTCTGAGGGATTGCTCCAAAAAGTTCAGGGAGGAGCCAGGATATACAATATAGGAGTTCTGCAAAACAACCAGGTAGTCGGAACATCAAAAGATTAATGTTGGTTAAAGAATACCAGACATCTCAAGTTAATGATTTTAGTATTTTTGTATGTATGGAAAGATGCAAGAGTCATTGAGATCATTTCTTTAACATGAACGTTAGCTACCTAGAGCTAGGGTCCTGTTCTTTCTCATCCTGAGTCCCCTCATTGTACACTACTGGGAATGGCTGCAGTGGCTGAGGGCCTAGCATCCAGCAGCCTTTTTGTCTCCATCTTCAGTTCCTTCAGCTTATGGTTGTGGGCTGTGGTAGTAGCCGGTGGCTTGATGGCCACAGCATTCTTAATATGTCAGGCAACATTTTTTAATCCACAATAGGCTATTACAAGATATTGAATATAGTTCTCTGTACTGTACAGAAAATTCTTGTTATCTATTTTATGTATAGTAGTGTTGTCTGCTAATCTCATACTCTAAATTTATCCCTCATACTTCCATTCCCCTTTGGTAACCATAAGCTAGTTTTCTATATCTGTGAGTTTTTGTTTTGTATATAGACTTATTTGTAATATTTTTTAGGTGCACATAGAAGTGATAACCATATAATATTTGGTATCAATCAGTCTTTCTCTGACTTACTTCACTAAATATGATATTCTCTAGGTCCCTCCATGTTGCTGCAAAGGCAATATTTTTATTCTCTTTTATGATTGGCTAATATTCCATTGTATATGTATGGCACATATCCTTAAGTCAGTTGTTTGTTGATGAGTACTCGGGTTGTTTCCATGTTTTGGTTATTATAATTAGTGTTGCTATGAATATTAGAGTGTATAAATATTTTTGAATTAGAATTTTTCTCCTTTCTGCATATTTACCCAAGAGTGGGATTGCTGGAGCATATGGTAGATCTATTTTTAATTTTTAAATGAATCTTCATACTGTTTTTTTACAGAGGCTGCACCAATTTAAATTCCCACCAATAGCGTTTAGTTCAGTAACTCAGTCATGTCTGACTCTGTGACCCCATGGACTGTAGCATGTCAGGCCTCCCTGTCCATCACCAACTGCCAAAATTTACTCAAACTCCTGTCCATTGAGTCGGTGACGCCATCCAACCATCTCATCCTCTGTCGTCCCTTTCTCCTTCTGCCCTCAATCTTTCCCAGCATCAGGGTCCTTTCCAATGAGTCAGCTCTTCGCATCAGGTGGCCAAAGTATTGCAGTTTCAGCTTCAACATCAGTCCTTCCAATGAATACCCTAAAGGACTGATATCCTTTAAAATGGACTGGTTGGCTCTCCTTGCAGTCCAAGGGACTCTTAAGAGTCTTCTCCAACTGCTGCTGCTGCTGCTAAGTCGCTTTAGTCATGTCCGACTCTGTGCGACCCCATAGATGGCAGCCCACCAGGCTCCCCCGTCCCTGGGATTCTCCAGGCAAGAACACTGGAGTGGGTTGCCATTTCCTTCTTCAATGCATGAAACTGAAAAGTGAAAGTGAAGTCACTCAGTTGGGTCTGACTCTTAGGGACCCCATGGACTGCAGCCCGCCAGGCTCATCTGTCCATGGGATTTTCCAGGCAAGAGTACTGGAGTGAGGTGCCATTGCCTTCTCCGGTCTTCTCCAACACCACAGTTCAAAAGCATCAATTCTTCAGCACTCAGCTTTCTTCATAGTCCAACTCTCACATCCATACATGACTACTGAAAAACCATAGCCTTGACTAGACAGAACTTAGTCAGCAAAGTAATGTGTCTGCTCTTCAGTATGCTATCTAGGTTGGTCATAACTTTCCTTCCAAGAAGTAAGCATCTTTTAATTTCATGGCTGCAGTCACTATCTGCAGTGATTTTGGAGCCCCTCAAAATAAAGTGTGCCACTGTTTCCACTGTATCTCATTCTATTTGCCATGAAGTAGTGGGACAGGATGCCATGATCTTTGTTTTCTGAATGTTGACCTTTAAGCCAACTTTTTCACTCTCCTCTTTCACTTTCATCAGGAGGCTCTTTAGTTCTTCTTCACTTTCTACCATAAGGGTGGTGTCATCTGCATATCTGAGGTTATTGATATTTCTCCTGGCAATCTTGATTCCAGCTTGTGCTTCTTCCAGTCCAGCGTTTCTCATGATGTACTCTGCATAGAAGTTAAATAAACAAGGTGACAATATACAGTCTTGACGTACTCTTTTCCCTATTTGGCCCGAGACTGTTGTTCCATGTCCAGTTCTAACTGTTACTTCCTGATCTGCATACAGATTTCTCAAGAGGCAAGTCAGGTGGTCTGGTATTCCCATCTCTTTCAGAATTTTCCACAGTTTATTGTGATCCACACAGTCAAATGCTTTGGCATAGTCAATAAAGCAGAAATAGATGTTTTTATGGAACTCTCTTGCTTTTTCCATGATCCAGCAGATGTTGGCAATTTGATCTCTGGTACCTCTGCCTTTTCTAAAACCAGCTTGAACACCTGGAAGTTCATGGTTCACATATTGCTGAAGCCTGGCTTGGAGAATTTTGAACATTACTTTGCTAATGTGTGAGATGAGTACAATTGTGTGGTAGTTTGAGCATTCTTTTGCATTGCCTTTCTTTGGGATTGGAATGAAAACTGACCTTTTCCAGTCCTGTGGCCTCGGCTGAGTTTTCTAAATTTGCTGGCATATTGAGTGCAGCACTTTCTCAGCATCATCTTTTAGGACTTGAAATAGCTCAACTAGAATTCCATCACTCCACTAGCTTTGTTCATAGTGATGCTTCCTAACGTCCACTTGACTTCACATTCCAGGATGTCTGGCTCTAGGTGAGTGATCACACCATCGTGATTATCTGGGTCATGAAGATCTTTTTTGTACAGTTCTTTTGAGTATTCTTGCCCCCTCTTCTTAATATCTTCTGCTTCTGTTAGGTCCATACTGTTTCTGTCCTTTATCGAGCCCATCTTTGCATGAAATGTTCCCTTGGTATCTCTATTTTTCTTGAAGAGATCTCTGCTGTTGCTGCTGCTAAGTCACTTCAGTCGTGTCCGACTCTGTGTGACCCCATAGATGGCAGCCCACCAGGCTCCCCCATCCTGGGATTCTCCAGGCAAGAGTACTGTAGTGGGTTGCCATTTCCTTCTCCAATGTATGAAAGTAAAAAGTGAAAGTGAAGTTGCTCAGTCGTGTCCGACTGTTTGTGACCCCATGGATTGCAGCCCTCCAGCCTCCTCCATCCATGAGATTTCTCCAGGCAGGAGTACTGGAGTGGGGTGCCATTGCCTTCTCCAGAAGAGATCTCTAGTCTTTCTCATTCTACTGTTTTCCTCTATTTCTTTGCACTGATCACTGAGGAAGGCTTTCCTAGCTCTCCTTGCTAGTCTTTGGAACTCTGCATTCAGATGCTTATATCTTTCCTTTTCTCCTTTGCGTTTGGCTTCTCTCCTTTTCACAGCTATTTGTAAGGCCTCCCCAGACAGCCATTTTGCTTTTTTGCATTTCTTTTCCATGGGGATGGTCTTGAGCCCTATGTCCTGTACAGTGTCATGAACCTCCGTCCATAGTTCATCAGGCATTCTGTCTATCAGATCTAGTCCCTTAAATCTATTTCTCACTTCCACTGAATAATCATAAGGGATTTGATTTAGGTCATACCTGAATGGTCTAGTGGTTTTCCCTACTTTCTTCAATTTAAGTCTGAATTTGGCAATAAGAATTTCATGATCTGAGCCACAGTCAGCTCCCAGTCTTGTTTTTGCTGACTGACCAATACACTACCAATAGTGTAGGAGGGGTTTTATTTTCTCTACACCCTCTTCAGCATTTGTTATTTGTAGGTTTTTTGATGATAACCATCCTGACTAGTATGAGATGATACCTTACTGTGGTTTTGATTTGCATTTCTCTAATAGTTAGCAGTGTTGAGCACCTATATTAGCTGATAGATCTCGTACGTTGCTTTCTTTTTTTTTTTTTCTTTCATTTGTCTTTCTGTATGCTGTTCTGACTGAGTGGTTTCCATTATTCTATCTTCCAGATCACTTATTCATTCTTCTGTGTCACTTAGTCGGCTATTTGTTGCTTCTAGAATTGTTTGAGGATGGAAAGGGATAGTAGGAGGTTGCTGTCCATATGGTCAGGACCCAGTTTACTTCATAAGCCTCAAGAGTAAAGTCTAAATGTATCTGTGTATAGGATCCACTATAGTCTTTAGATTTTTATCAATGTGCAGCACTTTTTGAAGACCCTCCAAACTGCAGGCTTCCCAGCAGGATGTGAATTCACTGGTACTTTTGCAGCTTGCTCTAAATAAGCATAATTTTAGACAAAGGAAGTTTCAAGACAATTTATCCCCAGCACTTCCTTACAAACACATCACTGTTCCTGAGTCTCTTCTATGGAGAGACCTTGCATCTGCCACTGTATAAATGTCTTCAAGAGCTGGGTGGAAGGCAGGAATCTTGGAATCATAGCATGCATCTGAACTTAAGCGTGGACATATTCTCCTGGATGTATTTTGTGTTTGGTTTCCCTCTGACACCCGGGGCTTCCCTGATAGTAAATAATCTGTCTGCAGCGTGGAAGACCCAGGTTTGATCCCTGGACCTGGAAGATCCCCTGGTGAAGGGAACGGCAACCCACTCCAGTATTCTTGCCTGGAGAATTTCATCGACAGAGGAGCCTAGCGGGCTGCAATCTGTGGGGTTGCAAAGAGTCCGATACAACTGAGCCACTAACACTACACTTCCCTCTAAGAGCAGAAGAGACGGAGAAGAATATCAATAAAATCAGGGACCCAGTTTCTGTATTAATGTGAACCTAAGAAGAAAGAGTCAGTTAATATTGCTGAGATCCCAAATCATATTAAATTATAAGAAAGTACAGGGCCCAACATTTAGTTTACATGCAATGAATTTGAGTTTGTTTTTACTTTTCTTAAATATTTGAGGTACTAGAAAGGAATTTGAAAAAAAGGCAGAGGGGTGTGGGATAAGTATACAGGTGATGTAGCCTAGACTATTAATTCCTGGTTACCAATCATAAATAGTTAAAATTTAAAATAAGTTTTTTTTAAGGGCAGTATGGGACTTCCAGTGGTGAAACAGTCTAGTACTAACCAATGCTGTTTGGTAGTACTAAACAGTAGTACTAACCAATGCTTATAAATTCCAATTATATCAGTTCTTTGTTCTTTCATCTCTACCTCCAATCTCCTGAGTATTATGTTCAAACATGAATGCACTTTGTTGTAACTATGCAGAGAGTAAATTCTGTGTCAAAGTTTAAAAAAGAATTTTTTCCATATCTAGGTGATTTTTTCTTTTATAGAAAATCTTTTCACTACAATAAATGTTTTTAAACAAAGATACTCTGAATAGCCATCCCTGCTTTTATTTCTTGGATGACACTTCCATTTGCAGGCAGAAGCAGGAGTGGGGGTTGGGAGGGGCAAACCTTCACAGGAGGTGACCCTTGCCTTAGAGCTCCTCATGCTGTCAATCAACCAGAGAACCATCTGTCCTACTTTAGATTTCAGAAGCCATCTTGCACATCTGCTGCGCCTTTTCTAATGTCACTTATAGAACCCACTAAAAGCTGTTAGATGGATTAGGGGAGCCAGAGTGCAGCTGCATGTAGCTGATTTTAAAGTTTTGAATCTGAGTTCCACTCAGAAATTTCAGCTTTGAAGTTATTTTCTTATAAGATAAGAAGCACAAAAGGAATAATTCATTTTATCATAGTAACTCCTAAGAGAGTGGGCCTTAAACTTCTTTTAAAGTTGAAATATATATATATATATATATATATATATATATATATACGTATATTATATTTATATATAATTAAATCCCACAACATGTTTAAGATTCAGGCCAACTGTAAATATTTAAATAATTATTCATGAATTCTTTAAAGAAAAAATGTTACATGAAAAAAATATTTTTAAAACTTTGATTGAGAGCCAAGGAGTTTCTGATATGGAAACAAGTTTGAGGTCTAGAAATGTAAAGTATTAACAATGTCAGACCAGTTTCACTGTATCAACCTCAAATTGGCCAAAAAGCAAATACAAATATTTACTTTTCCATCTATGCAGGAAATGAGAACTTTCACATTCTTAAAATGTTAAAACACAGAATTTTGCAAGTTTCCTCGGTTCAGTTCTGTTGATAGTTGTGTCCGATTCTTTGCAACCCCATGAATCATAGCACGCAAGGCATCCCTGTCCATCACCAACTCCCAGAGTTCACTCAAACTCATGTCCATCGAGTCAGTGATGCCATCCAGCCATCTCATCCTCTGTTGTCCCCTTCTCCTTCTGCCCCCAACCTCTCCCAGCATCAGGGTCTTTTCCAATGAGTCAACTCTTTGCATGAAGTGGCCAAAGTATTGGAATTTCATCTTTAGCATCAGTCCTTCCAATGAACACCCAGGACTGATCTCCTTTAGAATGGACTGGTTGGATCTCCTTGCAGTCCAAGGGACTCTCAAGAGTCTTCTCCAACACCACACTTCAAAAGCATCAATTCTTCAGCGCTCAGCTTTCTTCACAGTCCAACTCTCACATCCATACATGGCCACAGGAAAAACCATAGCCTTGTCTAGACGGACTTTTGTTGGCAAAGGAATGTCTCTGCTTTTGAATATGCTATCTAGGTTGGTCATAACTTTCCTTCCAAGGAGGAAGCATCTTTTAATTTCATAGCTGCAGTCACCATCTGCAGTGATTTTGGAGCCCCCCAAAATAAAGTCTGACACTGTTTCCACTGTTTCCCCGTCTATTTCCCTCAAAGTGATGGGACCAGATGCCATGATCTTAGTTTTCTGAATGTTGAGCTTTAAACCAACTTTTTCACTCTCCTCTTTCACTTTCATCAAGAGGCTTTTTAGTTCCTCTTTACTTTCTGCCTTAGGGGTGAAAGGTTGTTGTTGAATTATGACGCCGGGATTCTTGGCCTCCGGAGGAGAAGAATTCAATCCGGGGCCAGAGACGAGGCTTGATCGCTCAGAGCTTTTATGTAGCAAAGTTTTATTAAAGTATAAAGGAGATAGAGAAAGCTTCTGACATAGGCATCAGAAGAGGGTAGAAAGACTACCTGCTTGTTAGTGTTAGCAATGAAGTTATATACTCTCCAGTAAATCCAAAGAATGTCTGGAGGGTGTAAAGATCTCACCAGACCTACTCCCATAATTTACATTTTAAGATAACAGAATTAGCCAGAAGGTTTAATCCAGAGACTGTCCTCAGGCAGCATACATTGTTATATAATCCTAAGGAATGTAGAGAAGGAAAAAATGTTTGTCCTTTTTTCCTCCTTTAGAATTCCAGACCCCTCTCTCCTTGGGGACCCCTAGCCCTCTTATCAACCTGCCTAAGAAATGACTCTCTCAGGGGTGGTGTCATCTGCATATCTGAGTTTATTGATATTTCTTCTGGCAATCTTGATTCCAGCTTGTGCTTCTTCCAGCCCAGCATTTCTCATGATGTACTCTGCATAGAAGTTAAATAAGCAGGGTGACAATATATAGCCTTGATGTCCTCCTTTTCCTATTTGGAACCAGTCTGTTCCATGTCTAGTTCTAACTGTTACTTCCTGACCTGCATACAGGTTTCTCAAGAGGCAGGTCAGGTGGTCGGTATTCGCATCCCTTTCTGAATTTTCTACAGTTTATTGGGATCCACACAGTCAAAGGCTTTCATTAGTCAATAAAGCAGAAATAGATGTTTTTCTGAAACTCTCTTGCTTTTTCCATGATCCAGCAGATGTTGGCAATTTGATCTCTGGTTCCTCTGCCTTTTCTAAAACCAGCTTGAACATCTGGAAGTTCATGGTTCAAGTATTGCTGAAGCCTGGCTTAGAGAATATTGAGGATTACTTTACTAGTGTGTGAGATGAGTGCAACTCCAACCAGTCCATTCTGAAGGAGATCAACCCTGGGATTTCTTTGGAAGGAATGATGCTCAAACTGAAGCTCCAGTACTTTGGGCACCTTATGTGAAGAGTTGACTCATTGGAAAAGACCCTGATGCTGGGAGGGATTGGGGGCAGGAGGAGTGGTCATGTATGGATGTGAGAGTTGGACTGTGAAGAAGGCTGAGCGCAGAAGAATTGATGCTTTTGAACTGTGGTGTTGGAGAAGACTCTTGAGAGTCCCTTGGACTGCAAGGAGATCCAACCAGTCCATTCTGAAGGAGATCAACCCTGGGATTTCTTTGGAAGGAATGATGCTAAAACTGAAGCTCCAGTACTTTGGGCACCTTATGCGAAGAGTTGACTCATTGGAAAAGACCCTGATGCTGGGAGGGATTGGGGGCAGGAGGAGAAAGGGACGACCGAGGATGAGATGGCTGGATGGCATCACAGACTCAATGGACGTGAGTCTGAGTGAACTCCGGGAGTTGGTGATGGACAGGGAGGCCTGGCGTACTGCGATTCATGGGGTCGCAAAGAGTCGGACACGACTGCACGACTGAACTGAACTGTGTGGTAGTTTGAGCATTCTTTTGCATTGCCTTTCTTTGGAATTGGAATGAAAACTGACCTTTTCCAGTCCTGTGGCCTCTGCTGAGTTTTCCATATTTGATGGCATATTGAGTGTAGCACTTTGACAGTATCATCTTTCAGGATTTGAAATAGCTCAGTGGAATTCCATTCCACTAGCTTTGTTCATGGTGATGATTTCTAAGGTCCACTTGACTTCACATTCCAGGATGTCTGGCTCTAGATGAGTGATCACACCATAGTGACTATCTGGGATGTGAAACTCTTTTTTGTACAGTTCTTCTGTGTATTCTTACCACCTCTTCTTAATATCTTCTGCTTCTGTTAGGTTCATACCATTTCTGTCCTTTATCGAGCCCATCTTTGCATGATATGTTCCCTTGGTATCTCTAATTTTCTTGAAGAGATCTCTAGTCTTTTGAAGATCTTTTTTGTACAGTTCTTCCGTGTATTCTTACCACCTCTTCTTAATATCTTCTGCTTCTGTTAGGTCCATACCATTTCTGTCCTTTATCGAGCCCATCTTTGCATGAAATGTTCCCTTGGTATCTCTAATTTTCTTGAAGAGATCTCTAGTCTTTCCCATTCTGTTCTTTTCCTCTATTTCTTTGCATTGATCACTGAAGAAGGCTTCTTATCTCTTCTTGCTATTCTTTGGAACTCTGCATTCATATGCTTATATCTTTCCTTTTCTCCTTTGCTTTTTGCTTCTCTTCTTTTCACAGCTATTTGTAAGGCCTCCTCAGACAGCCATTTTACTTTTTTGCATTTCCTTTCCATGGAGATGGTCTTGATCCCTGTCTCCTGTACAATGTCATGAACCTCATTCCATAGTTCATCAGGCACTCTATCTATCAGATCTAGACCCTTAAATCTATTTCTCACTTCCACTGTATAATCATAAGGGATTTTATTTAGGTCATGCCTGAATGATCTAGCAGTTTTCCCTACTTTCTTCAATTTGTCTGAATTTGGCAATAAGGAGTTCATGATCTGAGCTACAATTAGCTCCTGGTCTTGTTTTTGTAGACTGTATAGAGCCTCTCCATCTTTGGCTGCAAAAAATATAATCAATCTGATTTCAGTGTTGACCATCTGGTGATGTCTATGTGTAGAGTCTTCTCTTGTGTTGTTGGAAGAAGGTGTTTGCTAGGACCAGTGCATTTTCTTGGCAAAACTCTATTCGTCTTTGCCCTGCTTCATTCCGATTCCAAGGCCAATTTTGTATGTTATTCCAGGTGTTTCTTGACTTCCTACTTTTGCATTCCAGTCCCCTATAATGAAAAGGACATCTTTTTTGGGTGTTAGTTCTAAAAGGTCTTGTAGGTCTTTATAGAACCATTCAACTTCAGCTTCTTCAGCATTACTGGTTGGGGCATAGACTTGGATTACTGTGATACTGAATGGTTTGCCTTGGAGATGAACAGTGATTATCCTGTCATTTTGAGATTGCATCCAAGTACTGCATCTCGGGCTCTTTTGTTGACCATGATGGCTATTTCATTTCTTCTGAGGGATTTCTGCCTACAGTAGTATATATAATGGTCATCTAAGTTAAATTCACCCATTCCAGTCCATTTTAGTTCGCTGATACCTAGAATGTCAACATTCACTCTTTCCATCTCTTGTTTGACCACTTCCAATTTGCCTTGATTCATGGACCTGACACTCCAGTTTCCTATGCAACATTGTTCTTTACAGCATTGGACCTTGCTTCTTTCACCAGTCACATCCACAGCTGAGTATTGTTGTTGCTTTGGGTCCAACCCTTCATTCTTTCTGGAGTTATTTCTCCACTGATCTCCAGTAGCACATTGGACACCTACTGACCTGGGGATTTCCTCTTTCAGTATCCTATCATTTTGCCTTTTCATGCTGTTCATGGAGTTCTCAAGGCAAGAATACTTAAGTGGTTTGCCATTCCCTTCTCCAGTGGACCACATTCTGTCAGACCTCTCCACCAGGACCTGCCCATCTTGGGTTGCCCCACAGGCATGCTTAGTTTCATTGAGTTAGACAAAGCTGTGGTCCCAGTATGATTAGATTGATAGCACAGTATTATTAACTGTTTTCACCATGTTTACATTAGATCCCTAGAGCTTATTTATCTTATAACTAAAGGCATCCTTGGTAGCTCAGGCAATGATGAATCTGCCTGCAATGCAGGAGATGTGGCCTTGATCCCAG
Organism: Aepyceros melampus; assembly: GCA_006408695.1. Taxonomy (NCBI): domain Eukaryota; kingdom Metazoa; phylum Chordata; class Mammalia; order Artiodactyla; family Bovidae; genus Aepyceros; species Aepyceros melampus. The sequence goes on along the minus strand of SJXQ01011068.1, from coordinate 68,821 downwards.
GTTATGAAGATCTCCTGGAAAAAGAATGACTACTCACTCCAGTGTTCTTGCCTGGAGATTCCACATGGACAGAGGAGTCTGGTGGGCTACAGTCTATGGGGTCACAAAGAATCAGACATGACTGAGCAACACACCATATATCCTTTTGACCAGGACCACCATCTCCCTCACCCCATGATATTTGATAATCAATATTCTGTTTTCTTCCACTTTCTTTAGCTATTTGTAAGGCCTCCTCAGATAACCACTTTGTCTTCTTGCATTTCTTTTCCTTTGGATGGTTTTCTTCACTGCCTTCTGGATAATATTATGGACAGTTTTGCCCAAAGATGGGCACAATAAAGGATGTAAAAGGTAAAGACATAGCAGACACTGAAGAGATCAAGAAGAGATGGAAAGAATATATGGAAGAATGGTATAAAATTATACAGATAAACTAGACTACTACGATGGTGTGGTCAGCCACCCAGGGCCAGACACTCTGAGAACTAAGTCAAGTGGGCCTTAGGAAGCAGTGTTGTTAATAAAGCTAATGTACACTCTTGGCTGATTCATGTCAATGTGTATCAAAATGAATACAGTATTGTAAAGCAAAACCAAAATAAATAAATAAATAAATAAATAAAAATAAATAAAATAAAAAATAAAGCTAATGGATGCAATGGAATTCCAGTAGAACTATTCAAAACGCTAAAGGATGATGTTGTTAAGGTGTTGCATTCAATATGTCAGCAAATCTGGAAGACTCAGCAGTGGCCACAGGACTGGAAAAGGTCAATCCTCATCCCAACTCCCAAGAAAGGGAGTGCTAAAAGAATGTACTAACCATCGGATAATCATACTCATCTCCCGTGCTAGTAAGATCATGCTTAAAATCTTACATGCTATAAATAAATAAATAAATAAAAATAAATAAAATAAAAAATAAAGGTAATGGATGCAATGGAATTCCAGTAGAACTATTCAAAACGCTAAAGGATGATGTTGTTAAGGTGTTGCATTCAATATGTCAGCAAATCTGGAAGACTCAGCAGTGGCCACAGGACTGGAAAAGGTCAATCCTCATCCCAACTCCCAAGAAAGGGAGTGCTAAAAGAATGTACTAACCATCGGATAATCATACTCATCTCCCGTGCTAGTAAGATCATGCTTAAAATCTTACATGCTAGGCTTCAGCATTATGTGAAGCATGGACTTCCAGATGCCCAAGCTGGATTTAGAAAAGACAGAGGAACCAGAGACCAAATTGCCAACATTTGCTGAATCATACAAAAAGCTAGCGAGTTAAAGAAAAAAAAAAAAAAAATCTACCTTTGTTTTGTCAGTTGTGCCAAAGCCTTTGATTTTGTAGGTCATAACAAACTGTGGAAATCTCTTAAGGAGATGGGAATACCAAACCACCATACCTGTCCGCTGAGAAAAATATATGTGAGTCAAGAAGCAACAAATAGATCTCTGTATGGAGCAACTGATTGGTTTAAGACTGAGAAAGGAGTATGACAAGGCTGTCTGCTCTCACCTTGTTTGATCTATATGCTGAGCACATTATGAGAAATGCTGGGCTGGATGAGTTATAAGCTGGAATCAAGATAGGTGAGAGAAACTTCAGCAATCTCAGATATTCAAGCAATACCACTCTAATGACAAAAAGCAAAGAATAACTAAAGAGCTTCTTGAAGAGGGTACAGGAGAGTGAAAAAGTTGGCTTAAAACTAAATATTAAAAAACCAAGATCATGCATTTGGCCCCATTACTTCATGGCAAATAAAAGGGGAGGGAAGGTGAAAGTATTGACAGATTTCCTCTTCTTTGGCTCTAAAATCACTGCAGATGGTGACTACATACATGAAATCAGAAAAATATTTGTTTCTTGACAGGAAAGTTATGACAAACCTAGACAGTGTATAAAAAAGCAGAGACATCACTCTGCTGACAAAGGTCATAGTCAAGGCTATGATCTTAGCAGTGGTCACATATGGTTGTGAAAGCTGGATTGTAAAGAAAGCAGAGCACCGAAGAATTAATGCCTTCAAACCATGGTGGTGGAAATGATTCCAGAGAGTCCCTCTGACAACAAGGAGATCAAGCCAGCCAGTCTTAAAGTAAATCAACCCTAAATAATCATTGGAAGGACTGATGCTAAGTTAAAACTCCAGTATTTTTTTCAGCTGACTCATTGGAAAAAAACTCTGATCCTGGGAAAGATTGAGGACAGAAGGAGAAAGGGGTGTCACAGAATGCTGTGTCTGAATGGCATCACCAAGGCAATGGACCTGAACTTGAACACACTTTGGGAGATGGTGAGGGACAGAGAAGCCTGGTGTGTTACAGCCCATGGGGTCACAAAGAGTCGGACAAGACTGGATGATTCAACCACAACATTCTGCTCTCTGCCTCTAGGTGTTCAACTAAAATAAATGTAACTAAGAACATAAAATAAATCAAGTTCTCAGTTTGGTGTTAAACTTAGTAGAGGTCTGCCACTTTAATGAAACAGATTTATCCCAGAAAAATATGTTTAAAAGAAAAAGACAGATTTTTAAATATACCTTCCTCAGTATTTCTTATAATAAAATATTTATAAAGACTAATTTGTTAATTATTTAAATATGTTATTAGAGTAATCCTATCACACAGAAGAACTGTACAAAAAAGAGCTTCATGACCCAGATAATCACAATGGTGTGATCACTCATCTAGAGCCAGACATCCTGGAATGTGAAGTCAAGTGGGCTTTAGAAAGCATCACTACGAACAAAGCTGGTGGAGGTGATGGAATTCCAGTTGAGCTGTTTCAAATCCTGAAAGATGATGCTGTGAAAGTGCCGCACTCAATATGCCACCAAATTTGGAAAACAGCAGTGGCCACAGGACTGGAAAAGGTCAGTTTTCATTCCAATTCCAAAGAAAGGCAATGCCAAAGAATGCTCAAACTACCTCACAATTGCACTCATCTCACATGCTAGTAAAGTTGCTGCTGCTAAGTCACTTCAGTCGTGTCCGACTCTGTGCGACCCCATAGA
>SJXQ01011068.1:16786-65055 GCA_006408695.1 Aepyceros melampus | reverse complement strand
GTGAAATGGTACCTCATTGTGGTTTTGATTTGCATTTCTCTGATAATGAGTGATGTTGAGCATCTTTTCATGTGTTTGTTAGCCATTCGTATGTCTTCTTTGGAGAAGTGTCTATTTAGTTCTTTGGCCCATTTTTTGATTGGGTCATTTATTTTTCTGGAGTTGAGCTGCATAAGCTGCTTGTATAATTTTGAGATTAGTTGTTTGTCTGTTGTTTCATTTGTTATTATTTTCTCCCATTCAGAAGGCTGTCTTTTCACCTTGCTTATAGTTTCCTTTGTTGTGCAGAAGCTTTTAATTTTAATTAGATCCCATTTGTTTATTTTTGCTTTTATTTCCAGTATTCTAGGAGGTGGGTCATAGAGGATCCTGCTGTGATTTATGTCAGAGAGTGTTTTGCCTATGTTCTCCTCTAGGAGTTTTATAGTTTCTTGTCTTACGTTTAGATCTTTAATCCATTTTGAGTTTATTTTTGTGTATGGGGTTAGAATGAAATTAGACAGCATTTTAAAAAGCAGAGACATTACTTTGCCAACAAAGGTCCATCTAGTCAAGGCTATGGTTTTTCCAGTAGTCATGTATGGATGTGAGAGCTGGACTGTGAGGAAAGCTGAGAGCTGAAGAATTGATGCTTTTGAACTGTGGTGTTGGAGAAGACTCTTGATAGTCCCTTGGACTTCAAGAAGGTCCAATCAGTCCATCTTAAAGGACATCAGTCCTGGGTGATCATTGGAAGGACTGGTGCTAAAGCTGACATTCCAATACTCCAGCCACCTCATGTGAAGAGTTGACTCATTGGAAAAGACCCTGATGCTGGGAGGGATTGGGGGCACTAGGAGAAGGGGACAACAGAGGATGAGATGGCTGGATGTCATCAGTGACTTGATGGACATGGGTTTTAGTAAATTCTGGGAGTTGGTGATGGACAAGGAGGGCTGGCATGCTGCAGTTCATGGGGTTGTGAAGAGTTGGACATGACTGAGTGACTGAACTGAACTGAACCCAATTATCTTATGAAGGAAAACAGGAACTGAGTTTAGAGTTGTAGAATATATTGTAAATAGCCTCCTATCATGGACTGAGAGAGATGAATCATAGAAAAATTTAAATATTTTCAATGAACAAACATAACTTTTTGTTCAGAGTTTCAAAAGTCATTACTTATTGAATTCTGGTGCTAGCACAAAAATGTGAAAGCTATGAAAATCCAGGAAGATATTACAACAAAAAAATCAGAAACCATTGTAATATTTTTAAAGAATGTTCCAAGGAGATTTATTCATAAATTTAATTAAGGAGTTCTTCTGAAATAGAATTAAACAAATGTTGTCATTTTTTGGTGCAACAATATCAACTACTGTGTTGAAACCATGGGAATCAAAGGAGTGACTCTAAAATTTAATATGAGGGAAACCTTATATAAGATAACCTTAATCATGATTCTTAACCAAGTATGAACACTTGACTCACCCACTGAGCTTTTAATAAATTAAACATACAGAGGCTAAATATGAAAATTCATAAAGTGCAAGAGCTGCTCTAAAATGGGGGCTGAGAGTTGGAGCCCTGGTACATAATAGCAATTCTTTATACTCTTGGAAATCTATTTTATTAAGCTATACCATGGTATTTATTTCTAAAGTGAACAGAACATTGTAGAATCATTGCTGGAGAGAATGACAGATTAAGCGTATTACAAACCTTTCTGTTGTTGTTGTTGTTGTTGATAAAAAGAGAAAAAATGCAATATAAGAAATCTCTGTGAATTGTTTGGACAGTTCCATTTTCTCTGTGCCAGACTCTCCTAAGTATTTTACTTCATGACAATTTTGTTCTCCCTAACAGCCATGTGGAGAAGGGCATGATGACCTACTCCAGTATTCTTGCTTGGAGAATTCCATGGACAGAGGAGCCTGGTGAGTTACAGTCCATGGGATCGCAAAAAGTCAGACATAACTGAGCGACTAAGCACAACAACAATGTGAGCTATCATGACTCCTATTTTCCAGATAAGCTAAATGGTATATAGAAAGGTTAGGTAATTTATGCAAATGTGTATTTCTAGCAAGTGATGGAGTGGAGATTTAACCCATAATGTATGACACTGGATTGCTATATATACTATATATATATATATCAAAGAGTATTTAAATTTTCACCCCACATTTCATAATCTGACATACAAAATAAAAGTTAAAGTTTATAACTGACTAATAACAAATTTTAGATTTAAATGTACTTTAAATGTAAGCTATAGCATCTTTAATAATTGTAAATGCCACATAACATTATTTATACTCTTTCTATTCTCTCCCCATTTTTTTCTGTTAAATCCATGTATATAGCTGGTTTAATAACAAAAGACAGCTTTGTCACAAGCAAACATCAGTCAAGTGGATTAGAATTGCTTACAAAAATATAAAATCTGATAAAACTACCACTGTCAGTAAATCCAAGATTAAGGTAGTAAAAATCAATAATGTGATAAAATTTACCACCATTTAAATTATATATATAGTATATAGTTAAAATCACTTTATGGTCAGAATTAATTTACTATTTTATAGCCTAATTATTTCTCCTCATTAAATCTGCAAACAGATTAGATAATAAAACATTAATCAGAGGGAAAATTCAGAACACTTTTAAAAAATTCTATTTTCATTATTCTGACTAATAGTAATACTTGTCAATACTGGAAAGTTAAATCACTATTCAGACATATTTATTTCTGATGGTGCAAAATTCAACTATCTTATTCTTAAGGCATCTTTTGAAAACTCTAGAATGATATCTATAATTCTCAGATCAAAATCAGGTATATTCATGTACCTCAATGTGCAGTGTGGGGATATAGCCAATAATAATGTAATACCTCTCTGCATGCCTACAGGTGGTAACTAAACTTATTGTGGCAATCATATTGTAATGTATAGAAATGTCAAATCACTATGTTGTGCACCAGGAAGTGAAATAGGAAATGAAAGGAAGCCAGGAAAGGAGGAAGGGCAGAAGGGAGAAATGAAGGGAAGAATCGGGTATATTCAGACTTGTTACACATTTTCTGCAATATTTATTTGATTTTCTTATTTTTTGCATCCAATTTAGACTCCATTTAGCTCAAAAATATGTCTGTCACACATCAGTGAGTATAGTTGAGCATGTTTATTTGATTTCTCCCATTTCCCCGGGTAGCCTTTCCCTATCCATACTGGTTTAATATCACTCAGGCCCTGTACAGCACTCTGCAATACTTAATTTATTGTCTCTTGTCACTCCATCATTAACCAACATGGTGACTTTACGTAAATTAAAGCACTTCACTGGTATTGTGAGGAAGTTTCTAATAACTGTATGTACTCATGATGACTACACTGAGAATGGCATCCTCTGAAGTGACAAGAAACACAGCATGCATAGTCATCCTTTCACTCGCTCCAGTGATGTCCTTCCAGATACCCTATTTGACAGCTACACCTCTCTCAAATTCAGTTTTCACACTACTCTCCATTCTTTCTCTACCTTTAGTCTCATTAGAAATAAGGTTTCTTAGCATCTAAAGATCTCTCACTTTACAGTTTTTTTCTTCTTAAAATTTGTGTCCAGTATCAGGAGAAGGGCCAAGTGCCCAATGTCTTTCTAAAAGTCTTTACGTTAAGAAATGATATACATTGTCCTCTCTTATTAAGGCAATCAGCAGTCTCTCTCTTTTCAGGATCTCTAACCAAGTCTCAGAAATTCTGTTGGCTCTTTTTTCTTCAGCTTCAAACATAACATTCAGTTAAACAAAATTTTAAAACTACAAAAGTTAGAAAGAATCATCTAATCCCAGCTTCTCCTACAATTAAAATAATAAACTTGCCCTTTATTTTTCTCCATTTATCAAAGCTCTATGATCTATTACCACAGTTTCATCACTGAATCTATTCACTATTCAGTCTCTAATTTAACATGGAAAAAAGTTGAATGAGCTAATGAGAATATTAAGACTTTTGAGTACCTGGAGTATTAGGTGGAGAAATGTTATACTCAGGTTTTGCCACCAATTCTGAATATAATCTTTGGAACCAGCAAAAACAAGAACAACTTTAGAAAAATCTGTGCTTAATAATAAGCATATGTTTAATAAACAGTTTATAGAAAAAAACTAATGAGATATTAGTTTTTAAGGCTGAAGTACATTTTAATTGAATTATGACCTTTCTTACTATTTTTTGAAGTTATTATTTTTGCTCTTCTGTGAATATTCTTTAAACTTTTATCTTCTTTTACAAAAAATGGAATATCCAACAGTATTTAAATATATTGATTTTTTTATATTTGTCACATATTGGTAGCATAAATTATTATTGGATCCTATCTGTGTTGGCCATAGAATACTACATGGTATACTCGATATTTGTATATATGTATATTTCTCCACTAAATTAGTCAAGATTTAAAAAGTGGAACTAAGTCTTCCCTTTATTTAAACAGAAATAACTTATTGTATGCACAGGCACAGAAAATTTATAAACAATCAAAGCTTTCATTCTCAATTTGAGACTTTAAAATGATTAAATAAAAGTGAAATTGATGAAATGCTACAATATATACTTTAAGTTGACTTTTGTAAGTGATTGAGACGGTAGATACTTGAGAAGCAGTTTGATATAATGAGACCTGTGTCTGACATAAACTGGTACAAAACTTAGAAATACGACAAATATCTCCATATCTAAGCTCCGGTTTCTATGACTACGTTACACCTGATGGAAATTTCTCATAGTTCTGGAGGCAGAGAAATCAAAGAGCAAGGCCCTGGCATGTACAGTGTCTGGTAAGAGCCTAGGACATTGACGGCCTTCTTCTCACTGTGTCCTCAAATGGAAGAAAAAGAACAAGAGAGATTCTGGGGTCTCTTTTATAAGGGTACTAAACATATCTGTGAAGACACCACCCTCAGCACCTAATCATCTCCCAAAGGCCCCCAACATGCAAAATTTAAAGGGACACAAGCGTTCATTCTATAATATAAATTCTTACAGTTTTGTGATTTTAGTTTGAATTCAACAGAGGACTGATGCTTTTGATTACCCATGCATGCATTCATTTTATTTCATAACATTTTGGGGGGGAAGGCTCACTTTTATTTTCTGGAAGAGTTTGTATAGAATTAGTGTTATTTCTTCCTTTATTTCTTCCTTACCTTTGGTAGAATTCACCACTGAAGTCATTCAGTTCAGTTCAGTTCAGTCGCTCAGTCGTGTCTGACTCTTTGCGACCCCATCAATTGCAGCACGCCAGGCCTCCCTGTCCATCGCCAACTCCCGGAGTTCACTCAGACTCATGTCCATTGAGCCCGTGATGGATCCAGCCATCTCATCCTCTGTCATCCCCTTCTCCTCCTGCCCCCAATCCCTCCCAGCATCAGGGTCTTTTCCAATGAGTCAACTCTTCGAATGAGGGGCCAAAGTACTGGAGCTTCAGCTTTAGCATCATTTCTTCCAAAGAAATCCCAGGGTTGATCTCCTTCAGAATGGACTCGTTGGATCTCTCTGCACTCCAAAGGACTCTCAAGAGTCTTCTCCAACACCACACTTCAAAAGCATCAATTCTTCGGCACTCAGCCTTCTTCACAGTCCAATTCTTACATCATACATGACCACAGGAAAAACCATAGCCTTGACTAGATGGGCAAAGTAATGTTTCTGCTTTTGAATATACTATCTAGGTTGGTCATAACTTTTCTTCCAAGGTGTAAGCGCCTTTTAATTTCATGGCTGCAGTCACCATCTGCAGTGATTTTGGAGCCCCAAAAAATAAGTCTGACACTGTTTCTACTGTTTCCCCATCTATTTCCCGTGAAGTGATGGGACCAGATGCCATGATTTGTTTTCTGAATGTTGAGCTTTAAGCCAACTCTTTCACTCTCCTCTTTCACTTTCATCAAGAACTGAAGTCATTAACGCCTGATTTTTTTTAGATGACTTTAAATTGCAAATTCAGTTTATTTAATGCATTTATAATTTCTATTTTTTTCTTGAGTTAATGTTGATTTATCAAGGAATTGATGCTGCCTCCTGCAAAACCTGTATGCAGGTCAAGAAGCAACAGTTAGAACAGGATATGGAACAACGGACTAGTTCCAAAATTGGAAAAGAGCACATTGTGGCTGTATATGGACATCCTGCTTATTTAACTTATATGCAAAGTACATCATGTGAAGTGCCAGAATGGATGAAGCACAAGCTGGAAACAAGATTGCAGGGAGAAATATCAATAACCTCAGATATGCAGATGACACCACCCTTATGGCAGAAAGTGAAGAGGAACTAAAGAGACTCTTGATGTAAATGAAAGAGGAGACTGAAAAACTCAGTCTTCAAAAATCAATGATCATGGCATCTGGTCCTATCACTTCATGACAAATAGATGGGGAAACAATGAAAACAGTGTCAGACTTTACTTTCTTGGGTGCCAAAAATCACTGCAGATGGTGATTGCAGCCATGAAATTAAAAAACGCTCGCTCCTTGGAAGAAAAGCTATGACCTAGACAGTATGTTAAAAAGCAGAGACTATTTTGCCAACAAAGGTCCATCTTGTCAAATCTATGGTTTTTCCAGTAGTCATGTGTGGATGTGAGAGTTGGACCATAATGAAGGTTGAGCACCGAGAAATGATCCTCTTGAACTGTGGTATTGGAGAAGATTCTTGAGAGCCCCTTAGACTGCAAGAAGATCAAACCAGTCCATCCTAAAGGAAATCAAACCTAAATATTTATTGGAAGGACTAATGCTGAAGCTGAAGTTCTAATACTTGGGCCACCTGATGCGAAGAGCTGACTCGTTGGAAAAGACCCTAATGTTGGGAAAGATTGAAGGTAGGAGAATAAGGGGATGACAGAGGATGGCATCACCGACTCAATGGACATGAGTTTCGGTAAACTCTGGGAGTTGGTGATGGACAGGGAGGCCTGGCGAGCTGCAGACCATGGGGTCACAAAGAGATGGACATGACTGAGCAACTGAACAACAATGACCAGGGAATTATCATCTCATAAAAGTATAAAGTTTATTGTCAAAAAAGCTTCATAAGACTCCAGTTATGTCATTTGAATACAAGGGGCTTCGCTGGTAGCTCAGACAGTAAAGAATTTGCCTGCAATGCAGGAGACCCGTGTTTAATCGCTGGGTCAGGAAGACCCCTGGAGAAGGAAATGGCAACCCACTCTAGTATTCTTCTTTGGAGAATCCCATGGACAGTGGAGCTTGGCGGGTTACAGTCCTTAGGGTGGCAAAGAGTCAGACACTGCTGAAGTGACTTAGCACACAGCACAGTGTTTTTACAAATGTCTCCTTTTTTCATTCCTGGTAATAATTAATCATTCTCTCTTCTTTTTTCTGTATCACTCTAGATAGAGATTTGTCAGTTTTATATATCTTTTTAATAACTGAGTGTGGTTTCATTGTTTTTCTCTATGATTTTCTCCCTTTCATGTTCTCTTTCAGTGATTTATTCTTTTTTGATTAATATGTCCTTTGTCTCTCCACCCTCACACTTCTAGGATTGCCAGTATACACTGCTTGAAAATTCACATATCACTGAGTCTCTGTTCATAGTTGTTCTACCTTTTTCTCTTTGTGTGATTCAAGTAGAATAGCTTTTCTTCTCTTATCTTAAAGTTTGCTGCTGCTGTGCTGCTAAGTCATTTCAGTCATGTCCAATTCTGTGCAACCCCATAGACAGCCTCACACCAAGCTCCCCCATTCCTGGGATTCTAAAGTTTACTGATCTCTTATTCTGCAATATGTGCTATTAAAATCATCTCATAAAATGTTATTTCAGATGAAACATTTATAATAGATGGCTTGAAATTGCATCATTACTGTCATTTTTGTTTCTATCAATTATTTTCTTTCCTCCTGTGTATGTGCCACATTTTTCATTGTGTGTCAATAATTGTGTAAGTTATATTAATTGTCAGATTTTGTTATCTTCTTTTAAACAACGTTAATGTTCTTCTGATAGGCATCTACTGTACCTGTTGAAAGGAAAGAAAAAAATTTGTGAGACCAGAGTAGATTTTACTTTGGGACTCATTTATATACTTGTTAACCTTTCTAAAACATCTCCTGAAATACCCAGGGACTCAACAAAGTGAGTACACTCCAGATGTTCAAATATTGGACTTTTCCCTATGTTGTATACATTGCTTTCATTTTCTACTTTAGAGCTACCTATAGTTCTTCATTCCCTGAGAGTTGCTCTTTACTCAGTCTTAGGAAGTCTCAGTCACAGTATGAGGCCTTAATTCTTAGCCTAGGACTTAGATGGTGCCTTATGGACATTTCTTTAGCTTCGTTTTTCCATGTGTTAACAAGCAAGTTTGTGACACATCAAAATTTTATTTTATAATTCCTTCAAGCTAACAATTGTTGGAATAGAAAGCATCACACCAAAGCTGCTTATGAGCTCTTTCAGCAAGGTCTAGAGCAGAGAAAAGAATTGAGCACACAGTGAAGACAAATGATTAGTCAGCTGACTATAACTTATTTGTTTGTGTTATTTGGAAATTTTAGATATTTGGCTGCTTTAATATTTGTTTTTCAAACTTTATTTTCTCAAAATGAAGACAGTCTTGTTTACTCATTATGAGTAGCTATTCCTGAGTTGCATTTTCTCACATTCAAGAAAACTGTGGGCTTCATTTGTTTACAACATTACCAAAGGCACTAGAGTTGTCCCAGACTAAAGACCCTCTTGCGTGCATGCATGCTAAGTTGCTACAGTCCTGCTATGACTCTTTGAGACTTTAGCCCACAAGGTTCTTCTGCCCATGGGATTCTCTAGGCAAGAATACTGCAGTGGGTTGCCATATCCTCCAGGGGATCTTCCTGACCCAGGGATCAAACCCACATCTCTTATGTCTCCTGCATTGACAGGTGGGTTCTTTACCACTAGCGCAACTGGGAAGTCCCAAACACCCTCTTACTTAACTGTTAATACATTATCAACAGACAACTCCTCTCTTCTATTGTGCCCAATAGATTCCATCTGTCTTAGTTCCTCAAACACTGATCTATGACTCCTTGGCTGAATACGGCCAGCACATTCCGCCAGGTCTCCCCTTCCTAAGGATAGAAAGTGTCTCCCGTCAGACTTCACAATGTCATGTGTCCTAGTGTCTGAACATAAGTACTTCTTAAATCCTGCCTGGTGTTCTAGTTGTTTACAGATGGAGAGCTTTCTAGTTCCATCACTCGTTTATAGCTGAAAACAGAAGGTCCCTGTTCACTAAGCTTTGAAAACTAATAACTTAAAAACAAACAAACAAAAAGCCTAGTAAGAAATTCAGTATTTTCATCATACTCTTTCCGGCTGCCCTATCTTTGTGATTGCATTTGCTATTCTTGACCACACTTTTCCTTTTTTCATAGACTTCCTCTTTTCTTTTTCATAATTTATCAAAAGAGCATGCTACAAACCTAGGTTAAATGGTCTCTTGAATCCGTTATCTGACTCCAGAGTCTTTAACTTTCCAATCCATCCAGAATTCAATTTCTAGACAGATTATTCTTAAGCATATTTTGATTGATCTTTTGATCAAAGTTTTAAACAGTCTAATCTTTGTAATTTAAAAAGTTACATTTCTCTGCCTAACATTTAATACTGATCAGATCTGGATTTCTATCTAATTGTATATTTTTCTGTTTCCACCATATGCCTTCACCCCAGCATGATGTGACATGTTTATCAGACCTCACTTTTAGTTCAGTTTAGTCTCTCAGTCTGACTCATGGGTCTGATTCTTTATGACCCCAGGGACTGCAGCACACCAGGCTTCCCTGTCCATCACCAACTCCCAGAGCCTGCTCAAACTTATGTCCATTGAGTTGGTGATGCCGTGCAACCATATCATCCTCTGTTGTCCTCTTCTTCTCCCACCTTCAATCTTTCCTAGCATTAGCGTCTTTTCCAGTGAGTCAGTTCTTCGCATCAGGTGGCTAAAGTTTTGGAGCTTCAGCTTCAGCATCAGTCCTTCCAATGAATATTCAGCACAGATTTCCTTTATGATTGACTGCTTTGATCTCCTTGCAGTCCAAGGGACTCTCAAGAGTCTTCTCCAACACCACAGTTCAAAAGCATCAATTCTTCGATGCTCAGCTTTCTTTATAGTCCAATTCTCACATCCATGCATGCTACTGGAAAAAACATATCTTTGCCTAGATGGACTTTTGTTGCCAAAGTAATGTCTCTGCTGTTTAATATGCTGTCTAGATGAGTCATAACTTTTCTTCCATAAGTTTTCCTTATTGGATTGCTATTTCTCTTAAAGCCTGGGTTTGCCAGATACATTACAGGTTATTCAGTTGTATTTGAATTTTACATAAATAATGGATACATTTTAGTATAAAAATATACAAAATATCATGTGGGATATACTTACAGTAATAAATTATTCATTATTAATCTGAATTCAAACAGCTTTTTTTGCTAAGTCTGGCAACTCTAAATTGTTACCTATTTTTAAGTTCAGGCTTATGTTTATGGATCATATGAAAACTTTCCATTTTTCTAATAATTATTCATCTCTAAACATCTACCTATGCTGTCTATCTATGTTCTATCCCATATGATTTTACAATTAATATGTACAAAATATATGTACATGCAGCATTAAATAAGTTATTTTTATTTTATTAACTTTATTCCTATGTAAATACAGAAATTTTAACTTATATTCATTATGAATTACTTCAGAGTTGCAGTACAAATCTTAATTATTGCCAATTGCTTATTCATACTATTATAGTGTCCTAATGTGTTACCTACATATTGCTTTTAATCCTACTTCAAATGAATAATTTCCAGAAGGAACATTTTCTGTGACCTAATGCTTCAGTTTTAAAGTGATAAATGTTACACTTAAACAAGACATGAAAACAGAGTACAAAGATCTCGTGTCCTTGTCGTAGAATAAATTTCCAGTTTCTCCTTTCTGCATATGATATTTTCTACCTCAGTACCTTTGTTTCCTTCATAGCTATCATTGATCTAATTTTTGCCTTTATTATCTGGGTTGTGGCAAGTCTTCCAAAATTGCTTAACTATAGTCTTTCATAACTTAAATCTATTTTTTTTTTTAGTAGAGCAGACATTGGCATCTATCAAAAATATACCTGTTTATTTTAATGCAATGGTATAAATTTCATTGATTTTGTACAGTTGTAATGAGAGTTTCAATCTGCTCAGCATCATATCTGAGACCTACTATGACAACCACCTGCCTTTCAACCATATATTCCACTATTTCTTTTTAAGGTTTACCTTTTATAACTGATCTAAATTGGGCACAGCACTTGAAAACATTTTACCTGTGTAAAGGAATCCATTCCAAATAATAAGAAAAAAAAAGAAAGGGAGAGAGAAAGTAGAGTCTAGTCTTTGTGTGGATCAAAAGCTTTGGTTACTTTTACTAAGAACAGTATCCCAAGAGAATATTGAGGATAAACAAGTTATAGACATTAAAAGTACAAAGTGGGAAATACATATATATATAAAATAACAGTAGGATGAAATATATCACTAGGTCACTTAATGAGAGCTATTCCTTGAACATCTATTCATTATAAATTCATTAGAATTGTTTATTAAAATTTGAATTTTCTAAAGATAAAGGATAAAAATTAGACCATTTCCTTTCTTCCCTATAATTTGAAATATAAAACTGCAATTTCAAAAGAAGAGGGCATATTTTATGAATAAAATAACTTTTAATTATGTAAGGTATTTTCTCTTAAATGATCAAACCTATGAATTGAAATAAAAATCAAATAAATAACAGTAAAACATCTCTTAATTATCTTGAAGGCTTCAGGTCTGTAATTTCAAATGATTATTACTAAATATTTATTTCTCAGGTATTAAATTAGAGGCTGTGGAAACATAGATGTATGTGAATATTATTTTCATGTTTACTAAAATTATAAATATTTGAAAAAAATGTGAAATTTAAAAAATTTGTCTTAGAGATATAGATCATAGTTCTTACCCTGTCAAACTTACCCTAGGAGCACATGTATTGAATATACTCTCTGTACCAGATATCTTCACATAGTTTTATAGCATATGTACAGCAAATCTAACCACTTTTTGTCTTACTAAACTGAGACAACAGATTGCCAGAACTGTACCTGAATGCAGCACTACCTAGTATCAAAGATAAGTTAATACTCCTGATACATCACCCGTCTAAATCACACATATCATTTTCTAAAAAGAAAACACTTGGAGGTTCTTATTGGGCATCTACATAAATTGCAGATTGCTACTTTTATTATTTGAAATTATTTTTAGTGGCATATAAAAACTATCAGAGTGAAATCAGAAACAGATAAACAGATGTCATATATTAATGCATATATGTGGAGTCTAGAAAAATGGTATAGAAAATCTTATTTGCAAAACAGAAATAAAAACACAGATGTAAAGAACAAGCATATGGACACCAAGGAGAAGAAAAAGAGGGGTTAAATTGGGAGATTGGAATTGACAGATATACACTATTGATACTACATATAAAATAGATAACTAATGAGGACCTACTGTGTAACTCAGGAAACGGTATCCAGTGCTCTGTGGTAATCTAAATCTCAGACTTTCAAATTCAACATGATGTAAACTAAATGTTTTCCACTACTGGGTTAGTACCAACCATAGCTCTTTTTGAATCTTATGCTATTTCAGCATTTTTCTGATGCTGAAAAAATGAAATCTCTTTTCACCCAACTTTATTCTCTCTTAGATGATCAATTCAGGAAAATAAATGTTGTTTATATAACTCAGGCTTCCATTATGATGAATTCCCATCAGCAATTTTCCAAAGCTATCTTCATTTACTCTTCCAAGTGCTTCTAAAACTTTGAAATTGGTCATTTATTCCCCTAGTCACTAACAGTAATCTAGGCAATGTGTCTTCCAACTGCCAATAATGCTGATTTAATACGTTCTGCTTAGATTTTTCCTTGTTACAATCAAACAGCAATTTTATTTTACTTAACAGTAACTTGTTGAAAATTAATAGAATTTGTTTATATTTAGCCTTATAGAACATCACATCCTTTAGACAAGAATGTGTTTAAAAGAAGAAAGATATATCTGAGTTACCAACCTGCATTCAGAGTCAGTTTGTGAAACTATTACTGTCACCCTGATTAACTTGAAAATCTATTAGCCTTATTAGTGTAGAAATAAGACTTTTTAGTGAGAAGATGTCCATAGCATTTTTTAAATATGAAAAATAGTCTGTGACAGTTCACAAGTCATAATTATCTTCCAATAATACATATATATGCAATTATATACATATATGAATCAATACAGCTGTGTTTGAATAAAGTACAAGAATTCCATATTTATCACTAAGAATTTGTATATTTGTTTTCAGAACTTGCAAGCAGATGCTTCTCACAAGGATGTTAACAAATTCAGAATTAATTCCATGAGGAAGAATTTCCTTCAATTAATTTTTAAGTGGATAATGTTTAATGTGACAGGAAATGTACATATTTTGGCCTCAAGACCTGATGAGATGTTGATGGCAGTTGAGGGGGATCCATGTGGCAAGTCAGTAACATTTTAGTACTTATAGTAATTACTCTCTAAATGCAAAATATGTGTTTTTTTTTGGTGGAGAAGTACAGTTCTTAAAAAAATAGTGAACACTTTAGTAATATGAAATGCTTCTGTTTTTAGTCAAAAATCAGTTTATAATTTTGGAAGATAAATTTGATTTTTCAAGGTTACTAATTGCTTTCTGTAGAATACATTAAGTAAAGTCAAGTAAACAAAAATCCAGTAGCCATCTGTGACTATGATTTTCTGCCCTCACAGGGCTCACCTAGCATGCATTTGCTATCAGTAAGTAATGGGAAAGACTTAGAGGTCACAGAAAGCAAATTACCTGCCATCTCTCTCTCCTTGTCATCTTATCAGGCAAAGGACTTCTTATCCCTTACTACTGAATACCATGGGGCACGTGCTGTATTGGATTTTTTGTCAGGTCATGCCGAGCTGGTAATGAACTCTGAGCAGTACACTCCTGACATGACAGAGAACATAGCCTCAAATCATTAAATTAGTTTTCTGTCATCTAAACCTAGACTAAATGACAGTTGTTTTTTCAAAGTCTTTAAATGATTGATAGTCTGGTATAAAATACGCAGAAGGAATTTTTAACTGTAACTCCTCTAATTGACTACATGAATTAGAAATAACATGTTTTGTCTCTTTGTAAGAGACATGAATATGTCTCTTTATAAACACATGACACTGGAAAAGTGCATGTTACTTACATGTCAGAACACTGGATTTCATAGTCTCACTGCTGTGAAAACAACTATTATTCATGCTATGTACTAGATACGGATATTTATACTGTAGATGTTCTTTACAGTAGGTAAATCAGAAAACAATCTGAGGAACCTTAAACTTTTATTATAAGAATAATGTTCAAAAACAAAGGAAAGCATAAAGAGTAATATTGTGAACACTCAAGTATACTAATGTCTAGATTCACTGATTTTTCAGTTTTGATCATCTGTTTCATTTGTCCACACAAAGGACAAGTAATGAAGCTGAAAGTGGAATGAAAGTTGCCCAGTCATGTCTGACTCTTTGCGACCCCATGGACTATACACTCCATGGAATTCTCTAGGCCAGAATACAGGCATGGGTAGCAGTCCCTTCTCCAGGGAGTCTTCCCAACCCAGGGATCAAACTCATGTCTCCCACATTGCGGGCAGATTCTTTACCAGCTGAGCCACCAAGGAAGCCCAAGAATAACTGGATGGGTAGCCTGTCCCTTGTCCAGTGGATCTTACTGACCCAGGCATTGAACTGGGGTCTCCTGCATTGCAAGCAGATTCTTTACCAGCTGAGATACCAGGAGAGCAATAATGAAGGTATTTTAGGTGTTAAATACCTAAAAGTTATTAGCAGGTATCATAGCACTTTATGTTTAAAATTGTGAACAAGTATGTTCAAATCGTAAACTTTTCATATTTTACTGCAATTAAATGCCATGATAACAAAATTAATACCTATTACACATTTCACTTATGATTTCTTCAACGTTTATCTAAAACTTCTTTAGTAACTGTTTTCTACCCCTAAATAAAATATATAACCAATACCCACTCATTTAATTTTCTTGTTATGTTTTAACAATCTATTTACCTTAGTAAAATGCTAGCCTTCATCCTGTTTTCTCATATTGGCTTATGGGAACTTTGAAGACATTTGACCTGGAGAATGTTATCTATTTTAGATTTGGTCACCTTTTCCAAATTGTTATTTAACATATTCCTCTGGCTTCTGTTTTTAAGTAAACAGGAAATCATCCCCAAAGGAGAGAAGTTGGATTCATTTTGAATGTTTTAACATCAAGAGATGAATTATGCTATTTTGTTTTCTCATTGCATTATTATCATATTTTGTTGAGAAATGATTTTATGGCATAGTACTTTGGAACTCTGTGACTGTTCAATCATCCAACAGCATTTCACCTGTTGGGTTTAGCACTGAATGGCGGTTCTTTTCTGAATTAATTATATCATTGGGGGCCGTTGGCAATTTTTGATTTCCTGATTCATTTTTCTCAACTAGCATTGTTGTCATGAGAGTATGATTTCTTACTTATCTAGAATTATATGTTGAATGAAGCACACTTTTAATCAAAAGCAGAGTTTTTGCCTAAGAGTTTGCCTGTTTCTTTAATATCAATTTCTGGACTAAAAAGCTGATTTATTAGAGACATCTAATTGTGATCATTGTTTTTTGTTTATTTGTTAGGTTTTTGTGTTTCTTTCCTGGAGTCCTCCTGTGAAGTCATAGATTGTTATTTATTCAATCTATTTTGATAAATTAAAATAATTAAAATTTTGATTCTCCAATTTTTACGAATTTAAAAAGTACTAGAATTTTCAAACTGAATACTGTATCTGTATGAGTGATCATTAGTCTTGGAGAATTTCTTTATTTCTGGTGCATCATAAATTGTGATTCTCAATTTGTGCTTGACTTAAGCCAAGTCTACATGACTGAGCAACTAAGCACAGCACAGCATTAGCTATCATCTGCCGGAAGCCAGCGTGAGGAATTCCACTCGTGACAAGGTCATGTGGAGATTTGATGGGCAAGGATGAGTCAGATCTCAGGTTTCCCCCCTGGTATTTCCTGAGCATGTACCCCCCAAAAATAAGAATCTGCCTGCTTTCCACTCTTATGACCTTCTCTGGAAAAAGTCAAACTCAGGGCTTTAGTCTTCTGCGTCTGAAAGGGTATTTCAATCCAAAAACCTCTCTGATGGCTTTCTGGCCTGCCTGCAGGCTACGTGTGTGATTGTTTGAGGCCTCCAGACCTAGGGAGGCACAGGAAGTTTAAAACATCCTAGGAATGTAGGGTCTTCCGAGGAGTCATAATCATAGAATAGGACTGATTAAAGGTTTCATTGATCTTCCCTGGTGGCTCAGAGGTTAAAGCCTCTGCCTCCAATGCGGGAGACCTGGGTTCGATCCCTGGGTCGGGAAGATTCCCTGGAGAAATGGCAATCCACTCCAGTATTCTTGCCTGGAGAATCCCATGGACAGAGAAGCCTAGTAGGTTACAGTCCACGGGGTCGCAAAGAGTCGGATACGACTGAGTGACTTTACCTACCTTACCTAAAGGTTTCATTTGTTGAGCCAATACGTGCTGCCAAATTTTCATATCTTATATAGTTGGTATATAGAAAAACAGGTAGTAGACCTGGTATTAGCAATATTAGATCTTTGAGTTAAGTACTTTTTTTATTATAACTCTCTGCACCTTTGTCCTACAGGAATGTAACTTTATTAGTATTTTGAGGGTAATGCAGAGTAAAGAAAAAACACTTCTAGGGAAAAGGTGTTTTCTGGTTGATAGATAATTACCCAGGAAGAGAGCCATAAAAATGTTAATAGGCCTCTTGGCCCGAAAATAATATAAACCACCTGAGACCTCTTGTATATGGGAGGGTATGCAAAAGGAAAGCCTGGTTTTGGGGCTGCTAACCCTGCATAATTTTGTACTAACCATTGATCTCTATGTACAATCTAAAAAGGTATAAAAGGCCCTTCTAAGATAATAGAGGTGGGGCCAGTCCTCGGAAGGGGCTAGTTATTGGAAGGACTGGTTTCCCCCGTGTCTCTCATTTTCTCTAATTTCAGGCTGAATTCCCATCTGGGGCGTGGAGGCTTGCCATGTCTACTTACCTGCCTCTGCTGCTAAGATCTGTAAGAGAAAGAGCCCAGGGCAGGGCACTCTCCGATATTCAAATGGACGCCGGTGGCCTAACGTAGATGGTGCAAACCTCTTGTCTCGAGGTTTTATTGGTTTTCCCCGTAAACCAATTTATTCAGCCTCTTTTCTCCATCTAAATTTTCCTACTACACTATTTCTTCCTAATCTAATCTTATATTTCTAAATAAATAAGTTTTTCCTCACCCACGCCGTCCCCGGTTCGAATCACCCTGGATCCACTGGGGCTGGACCCCAGCAATCATCCACACATTTAGTTGGAGTCCAGGTAGGTTGTGGTTGGAGTGATTATTGTTACTTGAGTATCAGTACTTTTAAATACTTTCATGGGAAAGATATATGGGCTGCCTAGTGATGCCATGGTAAAGAATCCGCCTGCCAATGCGGGAGATGCAAAAGACACACATTTGATCTCTAGATTGGGAAGATTCCCTGGAGAAGGAAATGGCAGCCTCCTCCAGTATTCTTGCCTGGAAAATTCCATGGACAGAGGAGCCTGATCAAGTTCATGGGATTGCAGAATCAAAAATGACTGAGCACGCATGCATGCACTGTCATGCATGGGAAAGATAGAAGTTTAGTATCAATAAAGTTAAGACTTCACTTTAATATTTGAAATTTTCAGTGCATACTTGATGTTGCAGACAATTTAAATAAGATTTTTAAAAATATTCTATTTCACTTAATTAGTTTTTAACTTTAGTTTTTACCTGAAAATATACCAGAAAAAAATATTTCTAGAGTGTTAAAAGTGACTGAATAAAGTTGAAGGCTTATTTGTTGTAGTTCTTCTCTAGGACAAATAGTAGCAGAGTAGTTCTCCCTCTCTCTCTCTTTCTCATATACATAATAGCATTGTGATTGTGCATAAAGTATTTTGGGACTTCCCAGGTGGCTCTAGAGGTAAAGAACCCACTTGCCAATGCAGGAGATTTAAGAGATGAGGTTCAATCCCTGGCTCAGGAAGATTCCCTGCAGGAGAGCATGGCAACCCACTCCAGTATTCTTGCCTGGAGAATCCCATGGACAGAGGAGCCTGGTGGGTTACTGTCCATGGAGTTGCAGAGTAGGACATGACTGAAGTGACTTACCACACATACACATATAATATTTTATTTTAAGAATATTTTTGCAGAAAGATTCTCTGTTTTAAATATATTAGAAAACATTATAAGGCAGATTCCATTAAATGTTAAGGATATGATTTTGAACATTGTTTTTACTGATAGGGCTACCATAACAAAATTTTGTGGAATGGGTGGCTTAAACAACAGAAACTTGTTTTCTCACAGTTCTAGAGGCTAAAAATCCATGATCAAGGTGTTGGCAGGTTTGTTTTGTCTTACGGCCTTTCTCTCTTGGGTTGCCATGCAGCTGTCTTCAGACTAAGCCCTCTCATGGCCTTTTCTCCGAGCATGTACCCCACTTTCTTTTTCTCATCCTGTATGGACACCATCATATATAATCTCTTTGTAACCCCATGGACTATACATTCCAAGAGGCTACCATAACAAAATTTTGTGGAATGGGTGGCTTAAACAACAGAAACTTGTTTTCTCACAGTTCTAGAGGCTAAAAATCCATGATCAAGGTGTTGGCAGGTTTGTTTTGTCTTAAGGCCTTTCTCTCTTGGGTTGCCATGCAGCTGTCTTCAGACTAAGCCCTCTCATGGCCTTTTCTCCGAGCATGTACCCCACTTTCTTTTTCTCATCCTGTATGGACACCATCATATATAATCTCTTTGTAACCCCATGGACTATACATTCCAAGGAATTCTCCAGGCCAGAATAGTGGAGTGGGTAGCTGTTTCCTTCTCCAGGGGATCTTACCCAGGGGTGAAAACCAGGTCTGCCGCATTACAGGCAGATTCTTTACTAGCTGATCCACAAGGGAAGCATATATAATCTCATTTAAACTTAATTACTTTTTTTTAGTGCCACCTCTAAATATGGTTAAATTTTGAGGTACTAGGCTTTGAGACTTCAACATATGAATTTGTAGGGAGTACAATCCACTCCATGACAAGCATGCTGAATTATGTAGTGAAAGATTCACTGTGTGTGGTGCAATAGGCTGTGGGTCAAATTCTGGCTTTGACATTTGGGGACCTGTGATTAGTAATTTAATTCTTCAACCCAGGGTGTTTTCATGTCAAGTAGGAGGGAAATGGAATTGAGTTAAATGGACTGTTCTGAAAATTAGCGATTATATTTGTGATGTGCTGGGCATATATTATGTCAATAACTAAGCTCTCTTCTACAAAAATTAATGTTCTTCTTGTTTCATGGAGACAAATCCAAAGATATGTATTTTTTTTGCTATAATTCTGAAAAAGGTATTTAATTATATTAAAATTATAATTATTGTGTGTTTATATCTAGCACTGAGTATATCCTTTAGTGTACCAAGAATGACTTCCAGGTTTTTGATAGATCTATCCCCTCAGTTCCACGTTTAGGACAACTTCATTTTTCTCATCATTTTTTATGAGTTTGCTTTGTTATATAAAAATTTGAGAAGCTATGTGTTGACAAGATACATACATGTAACATAATGTCAAAGGACATGTTATATTAAATTAGTGGCTTATTTCACCATCATATACAAATATGAACAATAATATTTTTTTAACTTTAACTTTTACAATAATTTTAAGAAGTTCCTATATGTTGTTTAAACTTTTGACAATGAACCTAAGATAATACTTAACTTTGATCTGTGGAATTACCTTCCCATTAAAATATCTTATGACAGTATATTATAGAAAATTGAAGTAAATATGTTTTCTGCATTATTAACATAAACAAAAATTCTTGCATGGGAATAGATATCATAGAAAAAAGCAAAAAGATAACTTGAGTAGCTAGAATCTGTACTTATAATTTATGAAGGCAGAAAAAAGGTTTTTAATTTTGTAATAGCTAGAAAACTGTAAATAACATGTTACAAAATCAGCTTATTCACATTATCTTCTGAATAAAAGCCTGCTTTAAATTTCTTCAGCTGCAATTCATTAATCTGAATTTATGACATGTCCTGGGAAACAGCAGAGACTGCTTTAGCCTTTTGCTCTTCTGATTACACAGGAATGCCATCTAGTGTCAAAACAATATCTGCAGCCTTTTTGTCTTATGAAAACTCTACTTTATACTGTTTTTCTGTAAAATATGCTTTAAAGAGATATATCACAACGGAAAGTTGGGGACTGCCTCTATATCAATAAATAGAAGTATGTCAGCCAAGTAGCCTTTAGGTACTTCTGTTTTTTTTTTTTTTTTCTGTTATAAAATTAAAGTTAAATTATATTTAATTTAATATAAAATACATTCATTCAAGCATTCTAAATAAGCAATTGTATTAAGGAAAAAAATTCAGAAACATAATTACTACCCAATAAATGATAAACCTGTACGCAAGACAGCAAAAGAGACACAGATATATAGAATGGCCTTTTGGACTCTGTGGGAGAGGGAGAAGGTGGGATGGGTTGGCAGAGTGGCAGTGTAACATGTATGATATCATAAGTGAAACGAATTGCCAGTCCAGGTTTGATGCAGGATGCAGGCTGTCTCTTATACACATCTNTGTGTAGAGCAGACTTTTGGACTCTGTAGGAGAGGGAGAGGGTGGGATGATTTGGGACAATGGCATTGAAACATGTATAATATCATATATGTAATGAATCACCAGTCCAGGTTTGATGCATGATACAGGATCCTTGGGGCTGGTGCACTGGGATGACCCAGAGGGATGGTACGAGGAGGGAGGTGGGAAGGGGCTTCAGGATGGGGAACACGTGTACTCCCGTGGCGGATTCATGTTGATGTGTGGCAGAACCAATACAATATTGTAATTAGCCTCCAATTAAAATAAATAAATTTAAATAAAAAAAATTTTTCTATGTGTGTGAGTATATTTCTGTTTCTTTCTTTCTTTTTTTTTCTTTTTGTTACTATGCTGGGTCTTTACTGCTGCATGTGAAGTTTCTCTAGTTGCAGTGAAGGAGGCTACTCTTTAGTTATGGTGCACAGACTTCTCGTTGCAGTGGCTTCTCTTGTTGCAGAACATAGGCCCTAGAGCATGCATTCAGTAGTTGTGGTGCACAGGCTTAGTTGCCCTGCAGCATGTGGGATCTTCCTGGACTAGGACTGAATCAATGTCTCTTGCATTGACAGATGGATTCCTAACCACTGGACCATTAGGGAAGACCTCTATTTCTGTTCTGTAAGTAGATTTGTTTTTAGATTCTACTTATAAGTGATGTCATATATAATATTTGTCTTTCTCTGAGTTAGTCAGACTTCTCGTTGCAGTGGCTTCTCTTGTTGCAGAACATAGGCCCTAGAGCATGCATTCAGTAGTTGTGGTGCACAGGCTTAGTTGCCCTGCAGCATGTGGGATCTTCCTGGACTAGGACTGAATCAATGTCTCTTGCATTGACAGATGGATTCCTAACCACTGGACCATTAGGGAAGACCTCTATTTCTGTTCTGTAAGTAGATTTGTTTTTAGATTCTACTTATAAGTGATGTCATATATAATATTTGTCTTTCTCTGAGTTAGGTCCCTTAATATGATAATCTCTAGGTCCATCCATGTTGCTGCAATGGCATTATTTCATTCTTTGTACAGCTGAGTAATATTCCAGACCAATAGGAACTTTAAAAAACCTGCTTACTTTTGGCATGCTTCCATCAGCTTTGAGCACTTCCTTACTTTTGCCAAGTGATGAACGACAGTCACTTAAAATTTTCTCTGACCCAGACCTGGAATTAACCATTACTCCAATGAGCTCTGATCCATTTTAGAGGGAAAACGAGATGTGAAAACTAAAAGTACCCATTGCAACTGGATGTGTGATTGTTTTTTGGCCCTTTTGGTAGTTTCATTTCTCAAGCCCACGTGAGACTTTTTGATCCAAATTTAGCAATAAGAATTTTTACTTAATTTATTTGACTTGACTTTTATTTTCTTTTCTCTTACACAGAAAATATGGTTTCTAATAGGATTAAGATTTCAAAATCACTATTCAAATACTACTATTAACTGAAGAAAAATTATCATAATTTATGCACAGTTCTTTCTGTTCTTACCATTATGCCAATAAAGATGTACAATCAGAGTACTATGTTCTATACTCACTTGAAATAATTTTCACTTTCTTTTTTAGCCATTTTGACACACAGGATCATTTTTTTTCCTACTTGTTTGCAATTTTAAGGTTTTTAAAATTCTATTCTTGAATACAGCAGAACATTTACACAGTTCATGCATCAAAACATATGCAAAGAGGTACTCAGAGAAATCTGCCTTTTTTTAAGTTTCCTGGTTTACCTTTCCAGTGCTCATTTTTCTATATGTATTTTTATTTCTCTTTCTTTCTTATCCATATGGCAGCCTGCTATATATACATTATATGCCTTGCATTTTTCTCTTAACAGTATATCCTTGAAGTTATTCCCTTTCAGCTATAGAGCTCTTCCTCATTATTTTCCATAGTTTCATCTCCATGTTGTAGCTGTAACATAGTTTATTTGTACAGCCCCTATTGAAGGACATTTGAGTTTTTTTTTTTCTTTTTTTTTTTAATTAATTTTTATTTTTTAGTTTGTTTTGCTTTACAATACTGTATTCGTTTTGTTACACATTGACATGAATTAGCCATGAGTGTACATGAACTCCCAATCCCGACCCCCACCTCCACCCTCCCGCCCCACACCCTCTCTCTGGATTATCCCTGTGCATCAGTCCCTAGCATCCTGCATCCTGCATCAAACCTGGACTGGCAATTCGTTTCGCTTATGACTCCAACCTTTATTATATGTGTGTTTGTGTATTTTGTGTGTATGTTTGTGTGGAATAGCAGGGTAGGAGGAAGGTTCGAGAGGGAGGGGGTATGTATATATATATATATGTGTATATATATATATGTATATATATACACACACACACACATAGCTGATTCACCTCATTGTACAGCAGAAATTAACACAACATTGTAAAACAATTATATTCCACTAAAAATTATTTGCATATGAATCTTCATCTTATGGTCCACTTTTGGGGATCTTGATTTGATATACCAACAGTTGAGAAAGCTCAAGATATAGAGGCAGAGAAAAGTAGATTGGCTCATTCTCTCTCCACTGAGCAGTCTGTAGGGACTAAGACATCCAAATGTCTTAACCTGCAGCACATTCACTCTTGATAGGCCTTGCTCCTTTGTCTTTCTCTCTTACCTTGAAATTGTTCTACTTTGTTCTTTTATTCCTTACTTTTGAGATCTCTTTTCTTTTCTTACTTTGCTTAGGCTATTGATGGCTCCTAAGTCCTAGGAGTATATGTCCTAATATTTCCCTTTGTTTATATTAACTGGAAGTCTTGTGTACTAACAAAGTTGTGATGCAGTTTTGAGCAACAAGATAGAAGGAGCTAAAGGGTCTCCTTTTAATATGGGTATTCTGGGTGTCCCTGGGGTACCAGGCATTTTAGGACTATGTATTGTAATCTATCTTTGGTATGTTTTCCATAGGTGGTAGACTGTTACCTTTTCAGGGCTTCCCTGGTGGCTCAGACAGTAAAGCGTCTGCCTGCAATGCGGGAGACCTGGGTTCGATTCCTGGGTCGGGAAAATCCCCTGGAGAAGGAAATGGCAATCCACTCCAGCACTCTTGCCTGGAAAATCCCATGGACGGAGGAGCCTGATAGGCTACAGTGCATGGAGTTGCAAAGAGTCAGGCATAATTTCATTAATTAATAATATTTATTTGGCTTTCCTTTTCACTTAGCTCCTAGTGAAAATACCTAGGGGAATGTTTTTCAAATTGTAGTCTGGAGACCACTAAGATCAAAATTACATGCAGAGGGAACAGAGGCTGTAAATTTTAGAGTGATGGGTCCTACATAAGATACACTAATCGGACACTCTAGGGGATAAGGCCTAGATTCTGCATTTTAAATAAAATAGCCATGAAATTATACAGCTTGCAATTCCTGGCCTAAAATTTTAGATCACTCAAGAAACATTTGTTGAAATAAATGGACCTGCTTACTTAAATGATACATGCAGGAAAAGAAGCCTATTGGAACTGTTAGATCAGTGCAGATTTGATATGACTTTTAAAATGATTAAAGAATTCTGGAAGCATCCTACCCCCCTCACTGGTGGAAATTTGAATAGGTAACTTCTACAACACAAATCAACTTAAAATAAAATTGTTGAAGGAAGCACTGGGCAGTTATGTATAAATAGATGCTACAGCTAAACATTTTAGTCAGCAGTCATTAGTTAATACTCTTTGCCTTAGGTAACTAGTCCTTGGTTATACATTTTCTTTTTGTGGAAAAAAGAAAAACCCCTTCATTCTAAATATTAGTTGGAATCTCTTATCTGTTGGTGTTTGAGAATTTTAGTCAGAGCAGGTCCCAGCCAGAGCTCACCAAAATTGATAAGCAATCCTTGGTGTTTTTTACTGCACAGTGTAAAGCCTGTTTCCATGGAAACAGATGCCAACTTGCTGAAAACAGAGGAGAGAACTTTAGCATTAATTACTATTGCAATTTGAATTCAATTGATTTCCAAGTAAATCTGGAGACAACTTGGCAGTATTATTGTGAGAGTGCTGTAGGCATGCCCTACACTATATTAAAACAGCTTAACAAATATAACGAGCTACTGTGGGTTATAAAAGAGAACCAGAGCTCAACTACTGAAGTAAACACAAGAAAAATATACACCAAAGTCTCAAAAGTCAATTTTGAACTGTGTAGATGAGTGACTTGCTTTTAATGAATCTAAATTTCCTGTGACAAGCCAAGTCGTTAGAGTATTGCTTTTATATCCTTCCCATAAACACTAAGGAAGAAAACACAAAAAGTGGCAAAGAGAAAGAAGCCTGAATTTGGACACCTCTAACTTTGACACTGGTGGCTCAATGGTAAAGAATCTACCTGCCAATACAGGATAGCAGGTTCAGTCCCTGGGTTGGGAAGATCCCCTGGAGAAGGAAATGGCAAACCACTCTGGTAATCTTGCCTGGAAGATTCCATGGACAGAGGAGCCTAGTGGGTTACAGTCCATGGGGTCGAAAAAGAGTTGGACATGACTTAGTGACTAAACAACAACGGACTTTTGACTCTGCAGTTTGAGGATGAGAATGCTAAAGTTCTTTAAATTATTTCTCCTACTTGGCCATTGCATCACTTAATTTCCTTTATTGGTCTTCTGATTGTGTATACACTTATGAGTGTGTGTGTGTGTATGTGTGGTGTGCTGTGTACACTGAAGTGTAAGAGATTGCTTACCAATTTTGGTGAGCTCAGGTTTGCTAGGACTAAGTTTCTCTAATACTCACAAATATGAGATTCTAACTAATTTCTAGAATGATACCTATATATATATATATATATATATATTCATATCTTCCTATTAATACTTTGAAAATAAATGCCCTTGAAAGGGCTTATGTACTAGAATATTATTCAGCTTGGAAAATAATAGTTGAAATGAGTTGGCTCAGAGCTAGAAGTGAATGGAAAATAAATAATTCGTGAGAAGTCAGGATGAGGGGCCCAAAGGAGAGACAAAAGGAAGAACAAAGTTTGCCAAAAGCAAATTTTGTCTATTGAACTCTTTCACCGAGGCTCAACTCAGATTGTAAATAATACACATTAAAAAAAGAAAAACCTAGGAAACCAAGATGGAGAGAATGTTTGCAATCAGCATTCTGTCAGCTGGGACTTTTAGGAAGTCATATTTCTCCCTAGAGAGGTGTGTAGAATGTGTGCATTTCTTTCCTTTTTTTTTTTTCTGGTCTAAAGTAGGGGGCTTCTATTCTTGTTTTCATTGAGGTATAGTTGACAAAGTATCCATTTCTTGATCACAGGTGCAAAGGAGAGGATATCGAGAAAGTCAAAAGCCAAATGTTACAAGACAGAAAGCATTATGAGTGAGAATTCTAGAGTAGGACATAACAGAACTAGAGAGACTTGACTGATTATCTGAGCCCACTCTCCAGCTTCTCTGTGTTTTAAACAGCTAACGTTTGTGGCCTTCCTAGTGCTGTCTTTTGGATTACTTGAGCTGTTTTCTTGGCCTAGAGAGAAAAACTTGGGAGTGCACATACCATTTCAATACCTTCCTGTTGTGGGATTATAAAAGGTCAGATTCCTTTTCTTGGGGTGAGACAAACTTTGAGGTGTAATTAACACCCCCAGAGTTGGCTGCTGGATCAAGCTGGAGGCTGGGACTTTGCCTGAAATCTTGTCTTTGCTTAGCTCTTATCCCTTCTCATCCTATATTTAACTAGCCCCCAAAATGGGCATCGTCCCCTCTCACAATGAATAGGGTTGAGCTATGTCAGCAGTCCCCAACTTTTCTGGGACTGGTTTTGTGGAAGACAGTTTTTCCACATACTGGGGGAGGGGGGATGGTTTAGAGATGATTCAAGCACATTATATTTATTGTGCACTTTTGTGATATATGATGAAATAATTATACAGCTCACTGTAATGTAGAATCAGTGGGAGCCCCGAGCATGTTTTCCTGAATTCAAGCAGTAATGCTAGCAATGGGGAGCAGATGTAAATAAAGATGAAGCTTCATTTGCTCACCTGCCACTCATCTTCTGCTGTGTGGCCCCATTCCTAACCGGCCATAGACTGTTACCCATCAGTGGCCTGGGGGTTGGGAACCCCTGACCTATGTAACCAAGAGGATATAATAAGGATGATGGTGTGTGACTTCTGAGGCTGGATCATTAAAGTCATTGTAGCTTCCACCTTGCTCTCTTTTGTGTTATCCTCTCTAAGGGAAGCCATTTGTCATGTGAGGCAAACACTCAAATAACTCTAAGGTCCACGTGGCAAAGAACAGAGCCCTTTCACCTTTAGGTAGCACAAACCTGCCATTCCCATGGGTGAGTCATTCAGGAAGTGGTTCATTCAACCCCAGTCAAACCTTCAGATGGCTGCAGCCTTGGCTCACATATTGACTGTGTTGAGGAGGAGGAATTCTTCTCTACTCTTTGAAGTTTTTCTGGCTTGTCTAAAAATTAAATTGACATGGGACAGATTAACAGGAGTTGTTATTCAGTTGCTAAGTCATGTCTGACTCTTGGGACTGCAAGAGTCCAAGGACTGCAAGACCCATGGCCTGCAGTATGCCAGGCTTCCCTGTCCCTCACCATCTCCTGAAGTTTGCTCAAACTCATGTCCATTGAGTTGGTGATGCCATCCAACCATTTCATCCTCTGTTGTTACCTTCTCCTCCTGCCTTCAATCTTTTCCCAGCTGTTCGCATCAGGTGGTCAAAGTATTGGAGCTTCAGCTTCAGCATCAGTCCTTCCAATGAATATTGGGCTGGGTTGATTAACAGGAGAACATCACACAAAAGTTTCATAATGTGTACAGTATATGAGAGAGACCCAGGAAAAATAAGTAACTCCTTCAAATGACTGAAACCCTCACCATGAATATTAATTCAGCTAAAGACAAAAGAGGGTGTTGGGAGTGGTGGTTTGGGATTTCAAAGATGAGGAAGGAAATTCACATGAAGATGGAAAAGTAAATGTTTGATAAACAAATGTTTTCTGGGCCATGCAGAGACAATGGTACAGAGTGGACTTTGATCTCTTAAGAGTTTTCCCCACCACACCATGCCATGTATTTTACAAATATTTCTGATGGTAGTTCTGTTCTGGGAACAGGTTCTCTATCAAAAAAAAATTTTTTTTTTGGCAATTGGGGGAAGGCCAAAGTTTCTTCCTGGGTTTTTTGGACCTTGATTATTTTCAGCTTGAAATAATCCACATACCAAATAAATATTTGGAGGTGGCATATTTTGCTCCCCTGCAACTGAAACCTCATGAGAGACCCTGAGCTAAAAACTATTCATCTTAAGCCACTCCTGAATTCCTGCCCCTCAGAACAAGTGTGAGATAAAAATTCTTGTTGTTATTTTAAGCCAAGTTTTGAGGTACTTTTTAAATGTAGCAATACAAAATGGATATATACTGTTTCCTCCACTCTTTGTTTCTCCTGGTGCTCAGTTGCATCTGACTCTTTTGTGACCCTATGGACTGTAGCTGACCAGGCTCTTCTGTCCATGGGATTTTCCAGGCAAGAATACTGGAGTGGCTAGCCATTTCCTCCTCCAGGGGATCTTTGTGACCCAGGGATCCAACCCACATCTCCCACATTACAGGCAAATTCTTTACCACTGAGCCACTGGGGAAGCCCATTTTCTCCTGGTACTATCTGCTTAATAAATAACCTTCACTTGAATCTCATATTAGGATCTGCTTCTGATGAACCTGATTTAAGATATTTGAATTCAAATCCCAGTTCTAACATCTATTAGCTGTGTGACCTTAGGCAAGTCACTAATCCCTCTACTGTGCCTCGATAAAATGTGGATAATGATAGTACTGATCTCTTAGAACTCTGGGAGGATTAAAGGGATCAGTGCTTGGAAAGTACATAGCATAGTGCCTGGCATATTGTTGGAACTCAGCAATGTTAGTAATTTTTATGAGTAGCATAGGGTGAGACTTGTCAGCTGTGAGGTCTAACCAAATAGAATTTTTTATAGCCTCTGTGGCCCCAGTCATCCATCTTGCTGGCTTTTGACCATATGGAAGTATAAAAAGGTGACTGTAGCTACTTCAGTCCAATTTGGGAAAAAAACAATTCAAGGCACATGGCTCCTTGTGGTAGGTCAAGAGTGTCATCTTCATAAATGAAACTCAGACCATTGCATTATTGTGATAAGATCTGCTATTTTACTTGAAATAAACAAACCTTGCTGCTGGATCCATCACTGTTCCCACCACAAAGAAGGCATACACCTGAAGCAGCTATTTTAACAGCTAAGTGACAGTGTTTTTCTGTTGAAAATTGAAGGCTAGACACCGCCCTCCTCCTATAGCTTTTAAATCTGGGAAAAAGTGTATAAGGCAATACCTCAATTAAGAAATCTTTATAGAGATTCTTTTCTTCTAGTAAGCCTGATTCAAAAAATTATTCATGTAATATTAACATATACATATGAATAGAAGTGGGCAATTGTAATAGACTGCAGGAAAAGATTATCTTGTTCTGACAGTGAGGATATAATGAAGAAAAATCAGAATTCTGCAAGCTGAACAGGGACTGTAAGATGGGAAGATTATAAGATGGAGTCTGAACTTCAGATTCCAGTTAAAGACAATGAGAAAGAATCCTGCATTAATGAGGGGCTAAGGGAAGAGCCTTGGCTTTAAAGCTGCCAGATGAAAGCCTGTACTCACAGAGTCAAAAAGTTCTCTTCAGTGCCATTTGGTTCTCCATCACGGCAGAGAGAAACCGTAGCCCCAATAAGATGTTTCTGTTGTTGTTTTTTAGTTACTAAATCATGTCTGACTCTGCAACCACATGTACTACAGCATACCAGGCTCCCCTGTCCTTCACTGCCTCCTGGAGTTTGCTTTAACTCATGTCCACTGAGTTGGTGATGCTATCATAATAAGATTAAGACAACATTTTCTCCTGAATTTTGCTTTAACTTCTACAATCTAATTTGTAGTTACTAGCTATGAAGACTTGTTGATTACTTCTTGAGAGACAAAACACTTGGAGAAGTTGAAGGTGAGAGGTAGAATTAAAAAGCATAGTTGGAGAGAAGCTTCCCCGGGTGCACTAGTAGTAAAGAATCCTTCTGCCAGTGTAGGAGGATGTAAGAGATGTAGGTTGGATCCCTGGGTTGGGAAGATCCCCTGGAGGAGGAAATGGCACCCTACTCCAGTATTCTTGCCTGGGAGGTTCCATGGACAGAAGAGCCCAGCAGGCTACAGTCCATGGGATCTCAAAGAATCAGACACAACTGTTGGAGAGAAGGACAAGCACTACAAGAAGTTTTGAGACTTGACCATTTGTGGGTTCATTGTGTTTGCTCTATTTCCAGGATATGTTGAGGAATACTCCCTAAAGTAGGCACTGTTGGTTATGGTGGTTATTTAGAGCCTTTCTTGAGATACCTATGGAATCTGTGATTAAGCCAACACATAAAACTAGCAATTGATGCCAAGAGAGATGTTCCTTTGGCTCAGCAATAGCTCTGTTTAACACATGTTGGCTGAGTCTGCCAATAGTCAGGAATGATGCACTGGAATTTAAAGAAGGAACTTCGACTGATAGTAAAGTCATGTAGAAAGCTTTCCTGGAGGTCCTTGGTCAGCTCAAGAATTGTTCTTGCATGGAACAGGGAGAAGGAATCTTGAGCAGCTCTGACCTTTTATTCATCATGATGAATGGACCATCACTGTGTACATCATTGACTCTCAAACCATTTGTTAAGATCTTATTAATACAGTACTCCCTCTCCAGTGGGCACAAAGTGAGTTAACTGGGTACTCTTATGAACTGTTGGCAGGAGGATAAATGACTATAGTAGTTTGGTAGACAGTTTAGGAATATGTATCAAAATTTAAAAAGCATGGCATCATTTAGGGTCCTGGCATAAAACAGATGGCGCTTCTAAACAGGGTATTGAGAACATGCATGCAGTAAGAACTTAGGGAAACTGATAAGGGCTGGTACAATACCTGAGACCAGCCGGAGTGAGGAACCATTACCACCTTAGGACTGAAGGGGCAAGAAGAGACAGTGGTTAAGAGAACTTGGAGCTGTATGGAAGGGTACCCTACCTGAGCTGAGACCTTGGTAGAAGGATGCAGCCATATTTTGGTAGAAGAACGTGCTGGTAGTAGGAGTGCTGGGAGAAACAAATACCTCAAACTCACTCTCTTCTATTCTTGCAGTCTCTTGTCAGCATCTCCCAGCAGCAAAATTGACCAGAAACCATAGGCAAAAAGTCAATCCAGTCCATATGAGTCATCCTCCTCGGGCAGGATTCTAAAGGATGGAGAATGAGTCTTCAGGGACAAATAAAACATCTGGCACAGGAATATACCTTTTGACTCAGCAAGCCTATTCTTACAATGCTTTCTAAAGAAATGTTTCAACAGGTTTTCAAAGATAATCAGTACAGCATTTCTTCAGAATAGAGAAAAACTAGAAAGGACCTAAATGCCCACTAATACTAAGGGTATATTCATATTATGGATACTATGTAGCTATTAGGAGAAATAAGACAGAATCAATATGGGCAGATATGGAAGCACCCAAAGAGTATGGTTGTGTAAAAAAAATGTGAAACCAGCAAACAAAAAAACCCAAGTTGCAGATTAATATATAAAGTCTGATCCTATTTTTTGTTTCGGGGGAAAAACACCCACAAACATCAATATGTACATCTAAATATTTACACACAAACTTGATTGGGGGTGAGCCAGCAAAAAGGAAATTTTAATGTTTTTCCTAGATATATTTGTATTGTTTGAAATGTCTCATGAGCATATTTATATATTACTTATGTAAATAGATAAACCAATAAAACAGTGCAACTGAATGATTTAGACATAAGTTGTAAACTCCTAGTGGGCAGAAACTAATTCCCTCCTTAATGCCCTTCCTTCCTGTCTTTCTGTCTTTCGAGGGGATTTAGAGTCTTGATGTTCAGTTTTAGTTCTGCCCCTTGCCAAGTCAGTGCTCAGAAAACCTGAGGAATTAGGAAATCTAATTCCCCTTCGGCCTGGTGGCCATAGAATATGCTCACTGGGCTGTCTCCTTTCCCTTTGACCTTTGCTATCTTAGCTAGTTTCAAACCCAATGACGTTTTATTAAGACTTAGGCAAAATGCAGAAAATGCACACTGACCTGTGTCCATGCTGGAGCTGAAATCTTGGTCCTTCTGATCTGAGCCTCACATCTTCTCTGTTGCATATTAACCCGTTTCTTCGTCTCTTTCTTATTTCCTGATTTCCCAGGTCTTCCCATTTGGCATCCGCAATGTTTGAGCACTCTAACTTACACTGTTACTTGCTGTTGTTTTATCCTGGCATTTTTAAAATCGCACTTCTGGTAATTTGCCCCAGTGGCTAAATGGATAAGCAACCATGTGCTGCCTTAGCTGACAGCCCTGCCTGGTCTGACCTCATTTCCTCCCTGCCCTATGACTTTGACCCCAACTAGGTCCAAAGAAGTCCTTGCATGGGTTTTCTAATGCACTAAGATGTCTTTGGGCTGCAGGCCAGTCCTGGACCCAGATTGACTAGTTAGGACCTGCCCATCTTGCCTGGCTCCTACTAGTGTTCTCTCACCAAAGGGCTTCACCTGGCTTCCTCTATGTCCAAGTTCTTCTGTCGTACTCTAAATCAAGAAAGCCACCTGGACCTACTTGCCACCAATTCTTAAGTTTCATCATTATCTCAAAATGTGGTTTCATCATTATCTCAAAATGTGGTCCCTAGACCAGCAATATCAATATCACCTATTTATGAGAAATACAAATTCCTATATATTCTTATATACCCAGGAGTATAGATATCAGAATGCAGTGTACTTACAGTACTTTTCTCACTTATTTACATATCTCTTCAACTTGCATTTATTGAGTATCTACTATATGCAATGCACTGTGCTGAGTGCTATGGGGAGATAAATTAAAAAAAACATACAGGGCACCCCAGCCTGATTCTGCTGCCTTCAAGGGGCTTTTAAGTTGTTTTGAAAGATGGGACATTTATATGAAAAAAGCAAATGACAATACAATAAAAGACAGTGGGTGCATGCTCAGTCAAGTCCAATTCTTTGTGACCTCATGGACTGTAGTCTGTCAGGCTCCTTTGTACATGGAATTTTCTAGGCAAGAATACCTGAAATTATAGTGGTTTGCCATTTCCTCCTCCAGGGGATCTTCCCAACCCAGGAATCAAACCTATGTCTCCTGGGGCTCCTGCATTGGTAGGCTGATTCTTTACCTGAGCCACCTGGGAAGCCAAAAGACAATAGCAAAAGCAAAATACAATAAAAGAAGCTCAGAAGACTGAGTGATCCCAGTGGATTGGAATGGTCCTAGGAAAGTTAGGCTGAGGAAAGCTGGTAGGATTCAGACTGTAGTCTGAAGGATATTCCAGCCAAGAGACACACATATGAAATATGCAAGTGTATTTATAGAATGATGGATAAGCTAGGATTTGCAAAGCAGGGAAACCAGCAACCTTGAGCTCTCAGGTATATCTATGGGGTCACAAAAACTGCTAGGGTTCTTTTACTTCCTCATTCATAATTTGGTTCCTGAACACTCAAGCCCTTTGCTTGCCAGGTATCCACCTACTGACCAGAGCCAACTGCTTACCTCTCCCTTAGGTCATCTCTGCTGGTAAGATGCATTATCTTCCAAGTAGCTTTTTTCCCCTTCCCTTATCTCACTCAGGCTTCCCTGGTGGCTCAAATGGTAAAGAATCCACCTGTAGTGCAGAAGACCTGGGTTCGATCCCTGAGTTGGGAAGATCCCCTGGAGAAGGGCATGACAACCCACTCCAGTATTCTTGCCTGGAGAATTCCATGGACAGAGGAGCCTGGTGGACTACAGTCCATAGGGTCACAGAGAATCAGACATGACTGAGTAACTAACACTTTCACTTCCACTTACTTACTGTCTCACCCAGTTATTCTTTGGGATTTATCCATGTCCTTGGAGATTGCACTAGGGAAGTCTCAAGTTCAGTTCTCTTTGCTCCCTCAGTTCAGTTCAGTCGCTCAGTTGTGTCTGACTCTTTGCAAGCCCATGGACTGCAGCGTGCCAGGCTTCCCTGTCTTTCATCAACTCCTGGAGCTTGTTCAAACTCATGTTCATCAAGTCAGTGATCCAACCATCTTATCCTCTGTCATCCCTTTCTCCTCCTGACTTCAATCTTTCCCAGCATCAGGGTCTTTCCCAAGGAGTCAGTTCTTCACATCAGATGGCCAAAGTATTGAAATTTCAGCTTTAGCATCAGTCCTTCCAATGAATATTCAGGACTGATTTCCTTCAGGATGAACTGGTTTGATCTTGACTCCCTATCTGGCTGCATAATTTGAAGCAGGTGGTATTCCTTGGCTGTCTGCTTCTAGGATTGCAGTGTGCGTGTGTGTTGGGGGTGATGGTGGTAAACCATAAGTTCCACAATTTTACACACAGTCCTTCCTTTGGGATCAAGAAATTCCTTCACTCATGGAGCCCCAGGGCCTGCCTAAACACCTCAGGGCTTCCTGAGGGGTGCATGCAAATTAGACCCAAACAGTATACCAGATGACACAATTTTTATTGGGGTTTGAGTATTCGTAAAAATAAATGCACATAGCATTGAGAACCAGCCCCCAAGGGACTCATTTTGAATATCTCATCTTGGAAATAACTAATAGGTATTAGAGGTGAATATTTTAAGAAACTATTTCAAGGAAGGTTGCTTGGGTTGGTTTGTTTTTCCTTTCTCAAGGACATTGTTGTACTCTGTGTAACTGGAAAATTAGATATGAATGGGGAGAAGAAAAAGGATCAGTGAGGGCTGTGAAATGCCAGAAGGGCAGAAGGAAGAGCAGCTAATGGCTGGGGTTGTTTCATAGGCTTACACCGGGCAAGTGCAGTTTCCTTTCTCAGAAAAGCCAATAAATTAGGCTTCAGAAAGAGAAAACAAGCAGGTGAGGGTGTTTGGGTACTGGGGGATGCTTTGCAAATATTTTAAGTGTTGTGTTGTTGTTTTTTAATTCTTTATCCTTTCCAGGCATATCACCTTGGTACTATCATTTATGTGGCTTTACCATTTACGTGGCACTGACAAATGACATCTAGATAGACTGGGCTCCTGTGGTAGAAATGTGCCAGAAACTAGCACTCAGGCTTCCATGAGGACTTTCAACCAGACAGAACCAAGATCATCTCGGGGCTGGAATCAGAATGAGACCCATTGTGTTCTTAGTCAGCATTGCCCTATGTCATATACCAGTTATAATATGTTGTGCTTCTAATGAATCACCTTCTATGCAACCAAATGTACCTCCTTTTTTCATTAAAGGAAGAAGCTTGAGGAAACCTCAGATGTAGGAGAGCTTCAGCTTGTCAGGCAGTTCGAGAGATGGCTGCAAAATGGGAAGATGAGAAATCGAAGTCAATTTGGACCTGAAATGACTCATAATGTCATATGCTCTGAGCCACTTCCCAAAGTCATTAATTCTTTCACAGAAGTTGTGATTTGTAAAAGATAAATCTCATTGCCCTGATGGTGTTCACACTCAGTGAAAGAGGAACCAGTGCCCTGAAAATGAAACAAGGCTTCAGTGAAGTTGAGTTTGGGTTTATTGTGATGATGGGTTTTGAAACTCCATTCAGTTTCAGCCTTGAGGAATCAAAAATTTTAAATCAAAGAAAAAAAAGTATGATTTCTTATAAATATAACTTTATTTTTATATATTTATCTATTCAGACTGTGAAATTCTCCAGATAGGGGTGTGTTTCATTCATCTCTGTAAAGCCAGGCAATAGCCCAGAGAGGGCCACTTAGAAGATGCTCAGTAAGAACACTTGTATCAATTGAATAGTAGTTAAGAATGTTAGGCAGAAAACATGCAGAGCCCTTGCAAATGTTTTGGGCTGTCAAGAACCATACACAAAGTTCCTAGGATCTACTTGATAATAGATTGAGCATCTGGGCTAAATCCTTGATCTTGTGAAGGTCGAAATTTTGGGCAGTTGGAAAAAGAATCTAGAGTGGGAGAATTCTGGGGAGTGGAGGTTTAACTTCTCCACAGTCACTCTAAGTGCTGTTTTGCAAGCTTATCACTTTCAGATTTACTGTGGGCTCCTTAGTATATTGGCTGGGCTTGTCAATATCTAGAAAGAAAGCTGTTGAACTTACTATTTGCTTACTTCTTGCCTATTCCAAGTGTACTTGAAAGGGTTTATGTAGAGAAAAGTGTAAGCAAAAATGGGGAAAAAAATCTGATGAGTAGGGAAATGGATAAATGTGTATGTTGAGATAATAGGCTTTAAATTCTTTGAAAGAAGCCATTCTTTTTTCCCATGGTTCCAGTCTCAGGGAACAAAGCATCACAGGGGACATTATGTAGGAGTATTAAGTGATAAGCAAATCATGCAGAAGTAAGAGTCACAAGGTTAATCATTTTTTGATAGTCACCTTTGCTAAAAGTTGAAAGCTTAACCATATTAAAAACAATAATAATTTATTGAGAGTTATTCACCAAGCAACAAACGACTGAAGGCAAAAGAAGAAGGGGGCAGCAGAGGATGAGATGATTTGACAGCATCATCAACTCAATGGACATGAATTTGACAAACTCTGGGAGATAATGAAGGACAGGGAAGCTTGGCATGCTGCAGTCCATGAGGTTGCAAAGAGTTGGACATGACTGAGTAACTGAACAGTAACAACAAATTCAGAAGAAATTAGATGCTGGGCTCTAAAATATGAGGTGGAACTCCCTGGCAGCTAAGGTTCCCAGACCTGGAATTGAACTTGTCTTGCAGTGAAGTCCAGCTCTGACTTTTACCACCTTGGAGATTTTGTGCAAATTAATTCACAAAAGTCTAAGTTTCCTCAACTAAAACTAGTATAATCATGCATTTCCTAGGGAACTGTGATGTTTAAAGTGAGATAGTATGTGAAACGTTTTTAATATACTGCCTGGCTATATAATTGCTCAAAAATGTCTTTTAAAATTTCTCTTAATATATCCTGTGTCTCAGTTATTTTGGTTAATATTTAGAATACCCCAGATAGAGGAGAAACAGTGTGTCCCAGGAATGTTAACTTGGAACATATTATAATTTAGATTTACTAGATTGCATTATGAGCTTCCCAGGTAACTCAGTGGTAAAGAATCTTCCTCCAATACAGGAGACTTTGGGTTTGATCCTTGGATTGATTATTGCTTGAAGAATCCCCTGGACAGAGGAGCCTGGTGGGCTACAGTTCATGGGGTCATAAAAAAGTCGGACACGAGTGGACTACTAACACTTCACTTAAGGTTACATTATGTATTGTGTTCAACTATGTTCTCCAAGCATAAAATCTTTCCTCATGAGCAAGGATACTGAAAATAGTTTATAGAAAATACTTTCAAGGTTAATGCATGTGAATCAACACAGTACTTCAGGATATGGGAACACAATTTTTTGGGGGGGTGTGGGCAGCAACAAGTTGCCCACAGTAATAAGTGTCCTTGCATAACACTGGGCAAAAATCTCTCCAAGGTGCTTGTGTGACTGGAAAAATATCAGCAGTGAAAAAAATAGTAGCATGATATTCTATGAACACCTCTTAGGATAAACCTTATTGACTCCAATGTTTTTTGAAAGTTTTATTTCATTTTAAAAGAACCAGCCTCAAATTAAAAGCAAACATGTCTGTTCTGAGTTGCATCTCATTTTTGTTGAATTGGATTTATTTTCAGCTTTTCTGGTAACCTTGTAAAGAGATCTGATGTCTATTTGTTGTCATGGCCACTGGTTTGTGCTCTGTGTAGGTTATCCTACTATATTTCATCCATGCTGCAATGCCATTGATCGTCAGATATGCCATAAATTTATGTAACAGTAAAATACTGCTATTTAAACTATGACATAAATCTTTCTTATCACCTGGAATTTCTATTAGTACTACCACCTGAAAGAGGTCTTTCAGACTTATGTGAATATAGATTTTATCATATGTCACAATTGTTCATATATAAAAAGGGAAACATGAGTGAAATAAATTGATTAATGCATTCCTAAAACATTTTCACATTTAGAGAAAGTTTCTTTTGACTCACTTCTTGGCTGAAAAGTTACTGATTGATGTCTGTGTTTTTTTCTTCACTAGTAATATCCTCTGTGCCAACTAGCACATTGATGATGCAAACATTTTTTAAAAGTGTCATGCTCTGCTGTCTTCATAATTTTCTTCCAAAGCATTCTACATATTCTGTAAGCTTTGATTTAACAATACAATGGCCATGGAAGATTTTCAAACAACTAGACTCATTCTTTTTTTCTTTTAATTAATTTTTATTGGTGTATAGTTGATTTATGATGTTGTATTAGTTTCAAGTGTACAGCAAAGTGATTCAGTTATACATATACATACATCCACGCTTTTATGGATTCTTTTTTTTTCCTAAAGTAGACCTTTTTAATGCTTTAAAATTTTTTTTAAATTAATTTTTATTTTTTAGTTTGTTTTGCTTTACAATACTGTATTCGTTTTGGATTCTTATTCCATATAGGTCATTACAGGGTATTGAGTAGAGTTCCCTGTGCTATACAGGATGTTCTTATTAGTTACTTATTTTATATGTGTTTGATTTTAAGGTCATTTTATCAAAACACACATCTATCACGAAACTGTTGGGATTTTTTTAAATTAACTTTTTATTGAAGGATAATTGCTTTACAGATCTTTGCTGTTTTCTGTCAAACCTCAACAAGAATCAGCCATAGGTATACATATATCCCCTCCCTTTTGAAACTCCCTCCCATTTCCCTCCCCATCCCACCCCTCTAGGATGATAGAGCCCCCGTTTGAGTTTCCTGAGCCATACAGCAAATTCCCATTGGCTATCTATTTTACATATGGTAATGTAAGATTCCATGTTACTCTTTCCATACATCTCAACCTCTCATACCTCTCCCCATGTCCATAAGTCTATTCTCTATGTCTGTTTCTCCATTGTTGCCCTGTAAATAAATTCTTCAATATTATTTTTCTAGATTCTGTATATGTGTTAGATATGGTATTTATCTTTCTGACTCACTTCACTCTGTATGATAGGTTGCAGGTTCATCCACCTCATTAAAATTGATTCAAATGCATTCATTTTTATTGCTGAGTAATATTCCATTGTGTATATATACCACAACTTCTTTATCCATTCATCTGTCAATGGACATCTAGATTGCTTCCATGTTCTAGCTATTGTAAATAGTGCTGCAATGAACAATGGGATACATATGTCTCTTTCAACTTTGGTTTCCTCAGTGTATATGCCTAGAAGTGGGATTGCTGGGTCATATGGTGGTTTTATTCCTAGTTTTTTAAGGAATCTCCATACTGTCTTCCATACTGGCTGTATCAACTTACATTCCCACCAACAGTGCAAGAGTGTACCCCTTTCTCCACACCCTTTCAAGCATTTATTGTTTGTAGACTTTTTGATGAGGGCCATTCTGACTGGTGTGAGGTGATATCTCATTGTAGTTTTGATTTGCATTTCTCTAATAATGAGCAATGTTGAGCATCTTTTCATGTATTTGTTAGCCATCTATATGTCTTCTTTGGAGACAGGTCTGTTTAGGTCTTTTCCCCACTGTTTTTTTTTGGGTTGTTTGATTTTCTGGTATTGAGTTGTATGAGCTGCTCTATATTTTGGAAATTAATCTTTTGTCAGTTGTTTCATTTGCTATTATTTTCTCCCATTCTGAGGGCTGTCTATTATTTTCTCCCATTCTGAGGCTTGTCTTATAACCTTGGTTATAGTTTCCTTTGCTGTGCAAAAGTCTAATTAGGTCCAACTTGTTTATTTTGTTTTTATTTCCATTACTTTGGGAGGTGGGTCATAGAGGATCTTGCTTTGATTTATGTCATAGAGCTTTCTGCCTATGTTTTCCTCTAAGAGTTTTATAGTTTCTGGTCTTACAATTAGGTCTTCAATCCATTTTGAGTTTATCTTTGTGTATGGTGTTACAAAGTGTTCTAATTTCATTCTTTTACATATAGCTGTCCAGTTTTCCCAGCACCATTTATTGAAAGAGGCTGTCCTTGCCCCATTGTATATTACTGCCTCCTTTGTCAAAAATAAGGTACCCATAGGTGCCTGGGTTTATTTCTGGGCTTTTTATCTTCCTCCATTGGTCTATGTTTCTGTTTTTGTGCCAGTGCCATACTGTCTTGATAACTGTAGCTTTGCAGTATAACCTGAAGTCAGGAAGCTTGATTCCTCCAGCTGCATTTTTCTTTCTCAAGACTGCTTTGGCTATTCAGAGTCTTTTGTGTTTCCATATGAATTGCGAAATTTTTTGTTTAGTTCTGTTAAAAACGCCATTGGTAATTTGATAGGGATTGCATTAAATCTGTAGATTGTGTTTGTTAGTATAGTCATTTTCACAATATTGATTCTTCCTACCCAGGAAGATGGAATATCTCTCCATCTGTTTATGTCATCTTTGGTTTCTTTCATTAGTGTCTTATAATTTTCTGTGTACAGTTCTTTTGTCTCCTTAGGTAAGTTTATTCCTAGATATTTAATTCTTTTTGTTGCAATGGTGAACGGGATTGATTCCTTCATTGCTCTCTCTGATTTTTCATTGTTAGTATATAGAAATGCAAGTGATTTCTGTGTATTGATTTCGTGTCCTGCAACTTTGCTAAATTCACTGATTA
Organism: Aepyceros melampus; assembly: GCA_006408695.1. Taxonomy (NCBI): domain Eukaryota; kingdom Metazoa; phylum Chordata; class Mammalia; order Artiodactyla; family Bovidae; genus Aepyceros; species Aepyceros melampus. Next base: position 24,440 of record SJXQ01011068.1, on the reverse strand, counting down.
GCCTAGTAATTTTCTGATACTCTTTAGGGTTTTCTATGTACAGTATCATATCATCTGCAACAGTGAGAGCTTTGTTTCTTTTTTTCTGATCTGGATTCATTTTATTTCTTTTTCTTCTCTGATTGCTGTAGCTAGGACTTCCAGAAGTATGTTGAATAATAGTGGTGAAAGTGGACACCCTTGTCTTGTTCCTGATCTTAGGGGGAATGCTTTCAGTTTTTTTTTGCCATTGAGAACAGTGTTATCTATAGGCTTATCATATATGGCCTTTACTATGTTGAGGTAGGTTCTTTCTATGCCCATTTTTTGAAGAGTTTTAATCATAAATAGGTGCTGAATTTTGTTAAAGGCTTTTTGTGCATCTATTGAGATGATCATATGGTTTTTATATTTCCATTTGTTAATATGGTATATCACATTGATTGATTTCTGTATATTGAAGAATCCTTGCATCCCTGGAATAAACCCAACTTGATTGATCATAGTGTATGAGCTTTTTGATGTGTTGCTGAATTCTATTTGCTAAAATTTTGTTGAGGATTTTTGCATCTATGCTCACCAGTATATTGACCTGTAGTTTTCTTTTTTGTGTGTTGTTTTTGTCTGGTTTTGGTATCAGGGTGATGGTGGCCTCATGGAATGAGTTTGGAAGTGTTTTTTCCTCTGCAATTTTTTGAAAGAGTTTTAGAAGGATAGGCATTAGCTCTTCTCTAAATGCCTGATAGAATTCTGTGAAGCCACCTGGTCCTGGGCTTTTGCTTTTTGGGAGATTTTTGATCACAACTTCAATTTCAGTGCTTATAATTATATTGTTCATAATTTCTATCTTCCTGGTTCAGTCTTGGAAGATTGAATTTTTCTAAGAATATATCCATTTCTTTCAGGTTATCTATTTTATTGCCATATAGTTGTTCATAATACTCTTTATAATCCTTTGTATTTCTGCATTGTCTGTTGTAACCTCTCCTTTTTCATTTCTAATTTTGTTGATTTGATTCTTCTCTCTCTCTTTTTTTTTCTTGATAGCCTGGCTAAGGATTTATGAACTTTGTTTTTTTCTCAAAGAACCAGCTTTTAGTTTTATTGATCTTTACTATTGTTTCTTTCATTTCTTTTCCATTTATTTCTGCTCAGATCTTCATGATTTCTTTCTTTCTAATTTTTTTTCTTCTTTTTTTCCAGTTGCTTTAGGTGTAAAGTCAAGTTGTCTATTCAATGTTTTTCTTGTTTCTTGAGATAGGATTGTATTGCTATAAACTTCCCTCTTAGAACTGCTTTTGCTGCATCCTATAAGTTTTGAGGTTTTGTGTTTTCATTGTCATGTGTTTCTAGAATTTTTTTTATTTCCCCTTTGATTTCTTCAGTAACCTGGTGGTTATTTAGAAACATGTTGTTTACTCTCCATGTGTTTGTGTTTCTCACAGTTTTTTTTCTTGTAATTGATATCTAGATTCATAGCATTGTAATCAGAGAAGATGCTTGATACAATTTCAATTTTCTTAAATTTATTGAGATTTGATTTGTGACCCAAGATGTGCTGTCTTGGAAAATGATCCATTTGAACTTGAGAAGAAGGTGTATTCTTCAGAATTTGGATGAAATTTACTGAAGACATCAATGAGATCTGTCTCATCTAATGTATCATTTAAGACTTGTGCTTCCTTATTAACTTTCTGTTTTGATGATCTGTCCATTTGTGTGAGTGGGGTGTTAAAGTCTCCTACTATTATTGTGTTACTGTCAATTTCTCCTTTTATGTCTGTAGTGTTTGTCCTATATATTGGGTACTCCTATGTTGGATACATAGATATTTACAATTGTTATATCTTCCTCTTGGATTGATCCCTTGATCATTATGTAGTGTCCTTCCTTATCTCTTGTAATCTCCTTTATTTTAAGGTCTATTTTGTCTGATATGAGGATTCCTACTCCATCTCTCTTTTGCTTCCCATTTGCATTGAATATATTTTTCCATTCTCCTACTTTCAGTCTATATGTGTCTTGAGGTCTGAAGTGGGTTTCTTGTAGACAGCATATGTATGGGTCTGGTTTTGTATCCATTCAGCCAGTCTGTGTCTTCTGGCTGGAGCATTTAATCCATTTACATTTAAAGTAATTATTGATATAAATGTTCCTCTTGCCATTTTCTAATTGTTTGGGGTTGATTTTGTAGATCTTTTTTCTTCTGTTGTATTTCTTGACTATATAAGTCAGCTTAACATTTGTTGTAAAGCTGGTTTGGTGGTACTGAATTCTCTTAACTTTTGCTTGTCTAAAAAAAGCATTTTATTTCTTTGAGATCCTTGCTGTATACAGTAATCTTGGTTGTAGATTTTTTCCTTTCAGTAGTTTAAATATATCCTGCCATTGTCTTCTGACATGCAGCATTTCTGCTGAAAGATCAGCTGTTAAGCATATGGGATTTCCCTTGTATGTTACTTGTTGCTTCTCCCTTGTTGCTTTTAATATTCTTTCCTTGTGTTTAGTCTTTGTTAGTTTGATTAGTATGTGTCCTGGCATGTTTCTCCTTGGGTTTATTCTGTAAGGGACTCTTTGTGCCTCTTGGACTTGATTGGATATGTCCTTTTCTATATTGGGGAAGTTTTCAACTATAATCTCTTTAAAATTTTTCTCATACCCTTTTTTTAAATCTTCTTTTTCTGGGAACCCCTATAAATTCAAAGATTGATGTATTTTATATGGTCCCAGAGGTCTTTGAGGCTATCCTCAGCGCTTTTCATTCTTTTTACTTTATTCTGCATTTCAGAAGTTATTTTCACTATTTTATCTTCCAGTTCACTGATTCATTCTTCTGCTTCAGATATTCTGCTATTGATTCCTTCTTGAGTATTTTTAATTTCAGTAATTGTATTGTTTGTCTCTGTATGCTTATTCTTTAATTCTTCTAGGTCTTTGTTAATTCTTACATTTTCTCCATTTTGTTTTCAAAGTTTTTGATCATCTTTACTATCATTATTCTGAATTCTTTTCCAGATAATTTTCCTATTTCCTCTTCATTTTTTGGACTTCTGTGTTTCTAGTTTATTCCTTCATTTGTGCAGTATTTGCTGCCTTTTCATTTTCTTAAAGTTATTGTGTTTGAGGTCTCCTTTTCCCAGGCTTCAATGACAGTTGAATTCTTAGCTTGAAGAAGTTTGAATTTTTTCTTCCTTTTGGTTTTTGCCCTCTTAAAGTTGGTCCAGTGGTTTGTGTACACTTCATATATGGTGAGATTTGTGCTGAGTTTTTGTTTGTTTGTTTTTCCTCTGATGGGCAAGGCTGAGTGAGGTGGTACTCCTGTCTTCTGATGATTGATTTTGTATTTTTGTTCTGTTTGTTGTTTAGATGAGGTGTCCTGCACAGGGTGCTACCAGTGGTTGGGTGATGCCAGGTCTTGTATTCAAGTAATTTCCTTTGTGTGAGCTCTCACTATTTGATACTCCCTAGGGTTAGTTTTCTGGTAGTCTAGGGTCTTGGAGTCAGTGCTTCTACTCCAAAGCCTCAGGGTTTGATCTCTGGTCAGGAATGAAGATTCCACAAGTGGTTTGTTATGGCATTAAGTGAGAGTAAAATATCCAAAAATGAGAAACCAAAGATAAATCCCAGACAAATGGCAGTTATAAGATCAGGCAAATAATAATTAAAATAATGGAATATACACACATACATTTACACCCATGAGCAAAGTGAAAACAGTCCAACAAAAATAAAGTACAGTAGATTGATCTAGCAAAAAAGGAAATAAAAAATTATATTTACCAGTTAAGAAGAAAGCTAACTTAAGCACAAACTGAAAACAAAATTATTAAAGCAAGGTGCCAAGTGAGAAATAAAATAGTGAAAACAAAACTAACAAATATGTTGAAAGGAAAGGAAAGAAAAAAGGAAAGAATAGATATGCAAATTTAAATCGAGGTAGATGAAGAAGATTTATATACATTAAAGTTTAACTGCAAGGGGAAAAGAACAGTAGGAAAGGCAAACAAAGGAATAAATATAGGAAAAATATACTAGGTTTAAAAAAATTAAAAATTAAAGTTATAAAAAAGAAACAAGAGAAAAAAAGGAAGAAGAAAGAAAAAAGGGGGAAAAAGGAAAACTCCACAGAATTGCAAAAGCCCAATGTAGAGGCAGAGGTCGATAACAACAATGGAAAGTGTGACTGAATATACACATGTATATACATCATAAGCAAAATCAAAGCACCCCATCAAAAATTAAGTATAATAGATTGACCTGGCAAACAAGAGAAATCAAAACTTATATCTACCAGAACAAAACTAAAGCAGAAACTGGAAAACATAATTAAAACAAAGTGCCAATTGGGGAATAAAGCAATGAAAATAAAACAAACTAATATGTTGAGAGGAAAGGAGGGAAAGAAAAGAAAGAAAGAATAGATATACAAAGTTAAATAGAGGTAGATAAAGAAGATTTATACATTGACATGAATCTGCCTCAGGTATACATGAGTTCCCAATCCTGACATACATTCATGTCAATGTATGGCAAAACCAATACAGTATTATAAAGTAAAATGAGGGAAAAAAATATGAAATAAGAAAAAAAAAGTTAATTCTACTTAAAAAAAAAGAAGATTTATATATGTTAAAGATTAACTGCAAGGGGAAAAGAACAGTAGGGAAAGCAGACAAAGGAATAAATGTAGAAAAAATAATAATAGATTTTAAAAATTAAAATTTTTAAAAGAGAAAGGAAAAAAGAAAGAGGAAAACTCCATAGAACTGTAAAAGCCCAACACAGAGACAGAGGTTTATGAGAACAATAAAAAATGTGCCTGAGGAGAGAAAAAAAAAAAACACCTCAAAAGCTTAATTGGATTTCTTAGTGACAATAGTATCAACAACTACAACAGAGGTGGGAGGAAAAAAAAAAGAGAAAAAATTAAAAAAGAATCTATAGAACAAGTTAAAAAACAAGAATAAAAAATGTTTTTCTTGAGTCACTGCTGTCAGAGTTCTTTCCCGCTGTGGGAATCACAGTCCACCTTACCTCCCTAGGATGCCCTCCAATACTGTGCTGATCTCTGAACCTGCTGTGGGGGGTGCTCAGATTCTAATCTGGTCCTACTCCTGTGTGTTCTTGTCTCCATGTCCACAGCTATCAGAGCCAGTGCATTTTCTTCTGTGGGAGCTCTCAATGGCCTTTATATATTCTGTAAACACAGTGTGCCTAATTGATCATGTGGATTTAATCTGCAGCTTGTACAAAGGTTTTGGATCCTTTTCCTTAGCCATCCTACCTCTGGGTTTCAATTGTGGTTTTATTTCCACCTCTACCTGTGAGTCGTCCTTTGGGGTTTAGCTCCTGAGGCTGCCCTGTAGGGCTTGTGTTTGCCCCTGTTAGGGCCAGGTGTGGAGGTGGTCCATTTGCCTGGGTCGCAGGGTTTCTGGCAGCACCAGGTACTCAGGGGTGTTGGTGGCTAGGGCAGCAGGAAATATAGTGTTCTAGAAGGGTATAGCAACCAGTATTGGCCAATACACTCCAGTATTCTTGCCTGGAGAACCCCATCTCTGACAGAGAAGCCTGGCAGGCCACAGTCTACAGGGTCACAAAGAGTTGGACAGGACCAAAGTGACCCTGTGTGCATAAACACAAGCTTTTTTTTTTTTTTGGTATGGCAGCTCTGCCCCAGTGAGAGTTGAATGTGAAGGTGGTGCAGTTGCTTGGCTTACAGGGACCCTGGCAGTGCCAAGTGTTCAAGGACAAAAACTGCCTCCACGGCAGGAGTTATGGCCCTATCAGAGATTTTTTTTTTTTTTTTTTGGAGCCACTTGTAGCTGGCAATCAGAAAGCTTCTTTGGCCAGTCTTTCTCCATAGCTCTGCCTGTTCAGGCACTTAGAAGGATCCCTTACCTGGGATCCTTCTCTGTTGGTTGGCACATCAGGCATACAAACAGTCCCCCCTGACTAGGGTTCTACTCTGTAGATCAGTGCATCAGTCACTTAAAGGAGCACCCTGACTGGGGTCCTACTCTGTAGTGCAGTGTGTCAGGTGTTTGATGGGCCAGCCTCTCTATGGTTCAGCTGCCAATGCTGTCATGTGTAGAGAGAGAAGCTATGGTGATGGCTCCACCCCTATGTGTGACTCAGCAGTATCATCTTGCTTCCATCCTGTCTTGCTTTCCTCCACAGGCATTTCCCACCATGATCTGCTCCCTTCCATCCCCTCAATCTGTTCCTCCACAGTCAACAGCAGCCCTCACACTTGGATTGCCCCACAATCCCTAAACTCCAGCTCCCAGCCGCTGCCTCTTCCAGGAGACCCACATTCCTGCTGGGCATATGTATGGCTGCAGCAAGGACTGTCTGATTCTCATTCCATTTAGGCTGCCACAGATCAGCTGTTTCACTCTCAGCCTTAAATGTTTCTCCTCTGACTCAGACAATTGCCCCACTGTGGATCAGACCCCTGCTTCAGCTCCCCAACCTGTGTTCAATCTGTTCCTCCACAGTCAACAGCAGCCCTCACACTTGGATTGCCCCACAATCCCTAAACTCCAGCTCCCAGCCGCTGCCTCTTCCAGGAGACCCACATTCCTGCTGGGCATATGTATGGCTGCAGCAAGGACTGTCTGATTCTCATTCCATTTAGGCTGCCACAGATCAGCTGTTTCACTCTCAGCCTTAAATGTTTCTCCTCTGACTCAGACAATTGCCCCACTGTGGATCAGACCCCTGCTTCAGCTCCCCAACCTGTGAATGGTAGGTCCAGTCCTACTAACACTCTTGTCCGCTCCCCCCTACCCCCGCCCAGTTCCTTCATCCTACCGTTTTGTGTGGTTCTACATAATCTTTTCCACTGGTCAGGCCCTCCTGTCTGCTCTCAGCTGGTGTTCTGCATGCACTTCTGTGTCTGGAGGTGTATTCCTGATGGATCCATGGAGAGAGATGTACTCCATGTCCACCTATTCTTCCACCATCTTGTTCTCCCCAGCTGTTTGGATTTTTATTGAAATATCCACAAACATTTAGTGCTCGCTACCTGGTTTTCTGCATTTAGGTGTATATATTTTTACCAGATTTATTTATAGATAAGGATTTGTTACTTTCATAAATTATGTTGATATTTTGCTCACCGTTTTTGGCACAGGAGAGGCAAAATGTACTATACTATTTCTAGAGGAATCCCAACAAGCGTGATTTTGTACAAAGGAGGCAAGAATATACAGTGGATTAAAGACAATCTTTTTAACAAGTGGTGCTGGGAAAACTGGTCAACCACTTGTAAAAGAATGAAATTAGATCACTTTCTAACACCATACACAAAAATAAACTCAAAATGGATTAAAGATCTAAATGTAAGACAAGAAACCATAAAACTCTTAGAGGAGAACATAGGCAAAACACTCTCTGACATAAATCACAGCAGGATCCTCTATGATCCACCTCCCAGAATACTGGAAATTAAAGCAAAAATAAACAAATGGGATCTAATTAAAATTAAAAGCTTCTGCACAACAAAGGAAACTATAAGCAAGGTGAAAAGACAGCCTTCTGAATGGGAGAAAATAATAGCAAATGAAGCAACTGACAAACAACTAATCTCAAAAATATACAAGCAGCTTATGCAGCTCAACTCCAGAAAAATAAATGACCCAATCAAAAAATGGGCCAAAGAACTAAATAGACA
>SJXQ01011068.1:0-16686 GCA_006408695.1 Aepyceros melampus | reverse complement strand
TCTAGGTTCATCTGTTGAGTAGCCATCATTTAACAAATACTTATTGAGCACCTAGTATGTGTCAGATACATTCTTCTAAAATTCCAATTGTGAGCAAAAATAGAGGTAGTCCTTCCTTTCATCAAGTTTATAATCTGGTGATTTCAAGTTCCACCTCTAATGTTTTCTTAAATTTATCTAGCCAAGACCTCTTTGTTGAATTACAAAGTTGTATTTCCAGCTATCTACTCAATATTTCCATTTGACTATCACCTCATGGTCAATCTGTCCAAGACTAAAGTTATCAGCCTGAGTTTATGCTCACTCCTCACTATCTTCCAGTAAAGAAAAGTAGATGTAACTCTTTCTCTTCCAGACTTTCCTATTTCAGTAAAATTTACCTTTATCAATATAGTGTCTCAAGGAAGAAACACTGAGATAGAGACGATATCTCTCTTTTCTCAAGCCATCTTCTTATTTATCACCAAGTCCTGTTGATTGTACCTCTTGACATCTCATAGCTGTGTCCACTTCTCTCCACCACCCACTGCCACAAGCTAAACATTTGTCATATTTCATTTGAACTGCTACAGAAGCTTACAAATTAGTCTCCAGACATCAATGCTGAACACGCCCCCAATCCATATTTTATCCTGAAAACAGGATAAATACAAATGTGATCATGTAGTTTTTAATTTATTACTCTATCCTGAGCATCCAGAAGACTGGCAATAGGAAGCACTGTATTTACTGAAAACATAAACAAACATCTCCTGTTAGATGTTAAAAACCAATATCTTTGACATGGTCTATATGATACAGCATCACTTTTTCCTGCTTAGTGCTCCAGTATCATCTTTCATTAGTTTTCTTCCCAGAGGCTTATTACTGTTGGTAACCCACAGAGTAACTCACGGCCACCAAACTGGGCTTCTTTAAGCTTCTCAAATCCTTCTCTCTCTTCCCAAAGGGTATTAAAAAATAATTATTTGGCTACACAGGCTGTTAGTTGCAGCACCTGAGATCTTTGATCTTCGTTGTGGAAGCAGTATCTTTTAGTTGCGTGTGGGATCCTTAGTTGTGGCATGTAGGGTCTAGTTCCCTGACCAGGGATCAAACCCAGGCCTCCTGCACTGAGAGCATGGAGTCTTAGCTGCTATACCTCCAGGGAAGTCCCTCACTGAAGAGTCTTTGCACACACCATCTCCTTAGTCTGAGTTTGTAGTCCTCCTTCACTTAATGAGTTATCACTTCCTTCAACTTTTGTTTTACTTTTTATTTTTTTTATTTTATTATTTTTTTTATTTATTTTTTTTATTAATTTTTATTTTTTAGTTTGTTTTGCTTTACAATACTGTATTCGTTTTGTTACACATTGACATGAATTAGCCATGAGTGTACATGAACTCCCAATCCCGACCCCCTCCTCCACCCTCCCGCCCCACACCCTCTCTCTGGAATGATGGTAATGATAAACTTGTTTTACTTTTTAAAAATTTAGTTTCATTTTATTTTTGGCTGCACTGGGTCTTCAGTGCTTTGTGCAGACTTTCTCTAGTTGTGGTTAGTGGGGGTTACTCTTCATTGTGGTACTCGGGCTTCTCATTGCAGTGACTTCTTTTGCTTCAGAGCACAGGCTTTAGGGAGCACAGGTTTCAGTACTTGTAGCACATGGGCTCAGTCATTGCAGCTCGTGGGCTTGGTTGCTCTGCAGCATGTGGAATCCTCCTGGAGCAGGGATTGAACCTGTGTCCCCTGCATTGGCAGGCAGCTTCTTATCCACTGCACCCCAGGGAAGTCCCTTCTTTCAACTTTGGCTTCTAAAGAAAGCCCATGCTCTCTGAACTCTCAGGCTGAAACAGTTTTCTTTGTAACTTAAGAGGCTCACACCCTTTTCTTTCATAATATTTTTTTCTCCATTTGTAATTATGTATTCACATCAGTATAATCAGTGGATTAATGTCTATTTCCTCATTGAAATGAATGGCTCTATTAGAGCTGGGAATATCTTCAGTTGCTCCCTATCACTTAGCACCATGCCTGGCTTATAACTGAAATACTATAATGTTTACTAAATGAGGCAAATAACTTTCTTAAGAAACTAATTAATTATTAGTTACAACTAAGTGTATGATTATTTTATAAAACCTCTAAATGTCATTGCAAATAAGTTGGGCCCAGTTATGGTATTCTTTACCTTTGCATCATTTCCTTTCTTCAGTAGAGTCTGGGTGTGTTAGTCACTCAGTCTTGTCTGACTCTTCATGACCCCGTGGACTGTAGCCCACCAGGCTCCTCTGTTCATGGAATTCCCCAGGAATACTGGAGTAGGTAGCCATTCCCTTCTCCAGGGGATCTTTCCGACCCAGGGATCAAACCCTGGTCTCCTGCATTACAGGCAGATTCTTTACCATCTGTGCTACCAGGGAAGCCCACAGTTGTGTGTAGAGTACTATAGACGTTGTTGTTTTTAACTCAGTTGTTTATAACCATGGGGAAGACAGTAAAGAAAGTATTCATTTAGAATACTAGCCACAGATAGACAGAGTCCTGACTTCTTCTATGTTTATAGAGTTAAAACTTAAGAAGTTTGTCACTTATAACTGTCATCAGGTAGCAAAACACTTCTATTTTGCATTTTGGGACCTAAGAGAAAACAAACCAAGTAAAAGCAAACAGAGGCAGCCATGAAGTTGAAGGGCTTGATTTTTCACTCTGCCAACTGTCTGAGGGGAGAATTATTTAATTCAGCCAGTGAGTCAACAAATCAGTCTAATTCTCTAAATCTGGTTATTTTCCTTTGCAAAATGTATTTGTTCTCTCTACCACAAAAGCATATTTGCAGAAGGCGTTGACTATGAAATTCTCTTTGCCACAGTTATTGAAAAAGAACATACAGAGCCCATAATAATTAGACAATTGATGTTTTCAAAATAAGATTAAGGTTTTCATTCCCATTCAAAGTCATCCTTTGTCAACTGAGCTATGAAAATTCTCTCTACCCAAAAACTGAATTTAAGAACTTGTAGAATTTCTCTAACAAAGATCCTGAAAACTTAGGATATTTTACTCATTCACGGATATGTTTTACTGAAAATATTTGGAATTATTAAATACTATTTTGACTATATTTCATAATTAAAAGTGCCAACTATTTTTTCAACGCTCCATGTGTACTAAATCAAGAAAAAATTTTAAGACAAGGAAAAAAGATGCATTTTTCTTCATGAGCATTGCAGATAACCAATATGCTATGCTATGTAACAAGTATTTCCATGTCACTTTATAGTCTATGACATATATTGCTTAATGTGACTCTCAGAATAATCCTATGAAGATATTCCCAGATGGCTAAGCTGAGGATTATAGATGACAAAGCTAATATTTCAGCCATATCTTCAGATTTCAAATCTTGTGCTTTTTTGCTCTACTCCAAAGAAACTATGGTGTTAGAGAAGACTCTCGAGCATCCCTTGGACTGCAAGGAGATCCAGCCAGTCCACCCTAAAGGAGATCAGTCTTGGGTGTTCATTGGAAGGACTGATGTTGAAGCTGAAACTCCAATACTTTGGCCACCTGATGTGAAGAGCTGACTCATCTGAAAAGACCCTGATGCTGGAAAAGATTGAAGGCAGGAGGAGAAGGGGACGGCAGAGGATGAGATGGTTGGATGGTATCACCGACTCAATGAACATGAGTTTGGGTAGACTCTGGGAATTGGTGATGGACAGGGAGGCCTGGCATGCTGCGATTCATGGGATCTGAAAGAGTCGGACATGACAGCGACTGAACTGAACTGAAAGAAACTTTATTTTTCAAAAACTTTTGCTAAGTTCATTATTAATGGGATAAATTCAATGCCCTTTTGCATAGCTTTCCAGGCCTTTATGCTTTGAAAAGTAGATATGAACTACAGTGTGTTATTTGTAAACAGGACAGTCATGGGCATGATCAATTAGTTATTTCTATAAAGTGAAGTCAGTTTAAAAAAACACTATCTTATATATCTTAATTTATTACTCCACCAAATACAGAGTTAGAAAACAGAGTTGTGAAACTGCTATGCATAGATGCTGAAAAGATTGTCTCTTTAGAAAAAAATTCCTTGCTTCTTGGAGAAAGTGGAAGCTATGAAAGTAAGTATTTTCTACTGATGGAAGCCTGCTACTTCATTCTATGATGGTTATTTGGAAACATTTATTTTAACAGAATGGGGATTATAACCATTTTCTTGCATCAACAGAGTTTTAAGAGTCAGCCTCTTAAATTCTACTGTGAAGTCTTCTGGAGGCTGAGCCCTGCCTTTAGCCCCTTCAGAGTCTGCTGAAACTTTAACTGCTGAAAACTTTAAAGATGTTGCCTCATCCAGAAATGTTACAGAGGGCTTGCTGTGTTAGCTTAACTCATGGTGTGTATGTGTAAATCCTATCCTTTGCACTCTACTAAGACAACACTGTCTTCAACAATCAGCAAGATATTTTTGAATTGTTGTCTAAACAGTCATGGTAGATAGTACTGAATCATTCACCTTCTGTCCTGTTCAACAGTCTGGTTTACCTTTAAATACTAAAGAGAACATTTTAATAAGAAGGAAAATTTTCTAGTGAGTTGGAAAAAATCAATTGATTAAATTCAAGCCTCTCATTTTTAAAAGTGGAATCTGTCTGACACAACAGCTGGGACTTAATTCAGAGCAGATAACACAGTACCTTGGGTCTAAAGTTCTTTTATGAAAAAAAAAATGCTACTTCCTTCATTACTATGCCTTGACTGCTGTTCCAGTGTAATAGAAAAAGAAAAGTGTAAGGAAAGGTCAGTTAATATAGCTCTGGGAAATGTAGAAATGAATGAGGTCTCTTTCCATTTGCTACCCTGGAAGTATCTAAGAAGAACTCCTACCAGAACTGTGATCCGGGTTTGAGTTCCATTTCCTCCATGAATGGTTGTGAAATTGCTTCACCCATGGGAAGAAGGGGTTGTTTGGTTGATACCGTGGCATGGTCTTTGACTCTAACATTCTCTGCTGTAATGTGTTCCTTTAATTCTAGTAAGGCTCTCTCTAAGAATTTAATAAAGGAATCTCCTGGCTTCCTGGGTCCCTGCACAAGTGGGTAAAACAGGAAAGAGAAGGAATATAAACTTACAACTTGGGATATAAGACCCTACCACTCACTCTCTCATCTGTATCTCTGTGTGATTCTCTGATCAAGCTTCCTCCAGGACATGGTAGAGTTTCAGGCCCAGGTCTGCCTCCACACTTCTAAGGGAAACAACCAGCAGCTTTAAGTTTAGGATTGAGGGGAGAGAGAACATAATGGTGGCAGATGGAGGCAGGTATTTTTTTCAGACGGTAGGTCTGCTCCAAGGCAGAGCTCATGATTTGCACTGAAGGTAAAGCAGATCTGGAGTTGGTCAAGAATGAGAAATATCCTTGTGCTCACAGTCATAATTACCAAGTACAGCATAACTACTCTGTGCTGGGACTACACTAAATGCTTTAATTAACTTATTGAGTTCCCTCTATAACCCTGTGAGTTAAGTATTATTAATAACACATGATGAAACTGAGGTTGCTGCTGCTAAGTCGCTTCAATCATTTCCGACTCTGTGCGACTCCATAGACAGCAGCCCACCAGGCTTGCCTGTCCCTGGGATTCTCCAGGCAAGAACACTGGTGTGGGTTGTCATTTCCTTCTCCAATGCATGAAAATGAAAAGTGAAAGTGAAGTTGCTTAGTCATGTCTGACTCTTAGCAACCCCATGGACTGCAGCCTACCAGGCTCCTCCATCCATGGGAGTTTCCAGGCAAGAGTACTGGAGTGGGTTGCCATTTCCTTCTCTGGAAACTGAGGTTGCTGCTGCTAAGTCACTGCAGTCGTGTCCGACTCTGTGCGACCCCATAGATGGCAGCCCATGAGGCTCCCCCGTCCCTGGGATTCTTCAGGCAAGAACACTGGAGTGGGTTGCCATTTCCTTCTCCAATGCATGAAAGTGAAAAGTGAAAGTGAAGTCCCTCAGTCGTGTCCGACCCTCAGCGACCTCATGGACTGCAGCCTACCAGGCTCCTCTGTCCATGGGATTTTCCAGGCAAGAGTACCAGAGTGGGGTACCATTGCCTTCTCCAGGAAACTTAGGTTAGCAGTGGGAGCCTGGAGACTACAGTCCATAGGGTTTCACAGAATCAGAAGCAACTAAGGAGCAGCGGCAGCAAGGTCTGTATTTAGTCACTGGAAACTGAGGTTAGCAGTGACTAAATACAGACCTTGCTGCTGCTGCTCCTTAGTTGCTTCTGACTCTGTGTGCCCCTATGGACTGTAGCCTGCCAGGCTCCTCTGTCCATGGGATTCTCCAGGCAAGAATAGTGGAGTGGGTTGCCATGCCCTCCTCCAGGGGATCTTCTCAACCAGAAATCTAACCCAGGTCTCCTGCAATGCAGGTAGATTCTTTACCACTGAGCCACCAGGGAAGCCCACAGAACCTTGCCTAATGTCTTGTAACTAGTAAGTGGTAGAAACAGGATTTAAATTCTGGTATGACTATATTCTTAACCACTTGTTTTCCACAGCCATGATCTGATTTTTTCCCTTTATTAAAAATTATCATGATAACAGATGTTGCTTAAAACAAATGGGATTTGGAAATAATTCATCAGGAACTTTTTTTTTTCTGCCAGAGGAGATACAGATATGCAAATATTGGAAGAGTCTGCAGAGTGTGTGTATAAACATGGATATGAGCAGAGACTGTGGGAGCCCCCAGTAGTGGGCTGGCAGGACCCACCAGCATTATGCCACTAAATTATGATTATTATGATTCACTCAGAAGCTCTGAATTCTTTCCATTAATTCATTTATTTGCTTATTTATTTATTCACACATTTATCCATTCACCTATTCAATAAATATTTATTGAGGGCCTCCTTGGCACCAGACTAGGTGTTGAGGATATATCAGTTACCAAAATATATCACATATATAACCAAATATATCACATACCCCCTCACTCACTGGGTTCAAATTCCAGTACAGGAAGACATAAGCAAAATAGGATGTATTTGAAAACAAAAGGTGCTATTGAGAAAAAATAAAATAAGAGTACTGATAAGGTGTTGTAATTTTATTTTTAAAAGTTAATTTATATTTTTAATCACAGGCTAATAACTTTATTGTGGTGGTTTTGCCATACATTGACATGAATCAACCATGGGTGTACATGTGTCCCCTATCCCAAACCCACCTCCTGCCTCCCTCCCCATCCCATCCCTCTGGCTTGTCCCAGTCTTTCGGCTTTGAGTGCCCTGTTTCATGAATCGAACTTGGATGGGTCATCTATTTTACATATGGTAATATACATTTTTCAATTCTATTCTCTCAAATCATCCCACCCTTGACTCCTCCCACAGAGTCCAAAAGTCTGTTCTTTATGTCTCTTTTGCTGTCTTGCATATAGGGTCATCATTACCATCTTTCTAAATTTCATATATATGCATTAATATACTGTATTGATGCTTTTCTTTTTGACTTACTTCACTCTGTGTAATAGGCTCCGGTTTCATCCACCTCATTAGAACTGATTCAAATTCATTCTTTTAAATAGCTGTGTAATATTCCATTGTGTTTATGTACCACAACTTTCTTATCCATTCATCTGCCAATGGACATCTAGGCTGCTTCCATGTCCTAGCTATTGTAAACAATGCTGCAGTGAACATTAGGGTACACGTGTCTCTTTCAATTCTGGTTTCCTCAGTGTCTGTGCCCAGCAGTGGGATTGCTGGGTTGTATGGCAGTTCTATTTCCAGTGTTTTAAGGAATCTCCACACTGTTCTCCACAGTGCCTGTACTAGTTTGCATTCCCATCAACAGTGTAAGAGGGTTCTCTTTTCTCCACACCCTCTCCAGCATTTATTGTTTGCAGACTTTTTGATAGCAGCCATTCTGACTGGCCCATTGGAAAAGACCCTGATGCTTGGAAAGATTGAGGGCAAGAGGAGAAGGGGATGATAGAGGATGAGATGTTTGAATGGCATCATTGACTCGATGGACATGGATTTGGGTGGACTCCAGGAGTTGGTGATGGACGGGGAGACCTGGCATGCTGCAGTTCATGGGGTTGCAAAGAGTTGGACTTGACTGAGCGACTTAACTGAACTGAACTGATTCTGACCGGCATGAAATGGTACCTCATTGTAGTTTTGTTTGCATTTCTCTGGTAATGAGTGATTTTGAGCATCTTTTCGTGTATTTATTAGCAATGTATGTCTTCTTTGGAGAAATGTCTGTTTAGTTCTTTGGCCTGTTTTTGGATCAGGTCGTTTATTTTTCTGGTATTGAGCTGCATGGGCTGCTTGGATATTTTGGAGATTAATTCTTTATCAGTTGCTTCATTTGCTATTATTTTCTCCCATTATGAAGGCTGTCTTTTCACCTTGCCTATAGTTTCCCTGGTTGTGTAAAAGTTTTTAAATTGTGTNTGAATTTCTCTTTCTGTTTTCTCATTGTTAGTGTATAGGAATGCAAGGGATTTCTGTGTACTAATTTTATATCCTACAACTTTACTATATTCAGTGATTAGCTCTAGTAATTTTCTGGTGGTGTCTTTAGGGTTTTCTCTATAGAGGATCATGTCATCTGCCAAAAGTGAGAGTTTTACTTCTTCTTTTTCAATTTGGATTCTTTTTATTCCTTTTCCTTCTTGGATTATGGTGGCTAAAACTTCCAAAACTATATTAAATAGTAGTGGTAAGAGTGGGCACCTTGTCTTGTTCCTGACTTTAGGGGAAATGCTTTCAATTTTTCACCATTGAGGATAATGTTTGCTGTGGGTTTATCATATATGGCTTTTATTATGTTGAAGTATGTTCCTTTTATGCCTGCTTTCTGGAAATTTGTTATCATAGATGGGTGTTGAATTTTGTCAAAGGCTTTCTCTGCATTTATTGAGATAATTATATGGTCTTTATCTTTCAATTTGTTTAATGTGATGTATCACATTGATTGATTTGTGAATGCAGTCGAATCCTTACATCCCTCGGATTAAGCCCACTTGGTCTTGATATATGATCTTTTTAATATGTTGTTGGATTCTGTTTGCTAGAATTTCATTGAGGATTTTTGCATCTATGTTCATCAGTGATATTGCTATTGCTATTGCTAAGTCACTTCAGTCGTGTCCGACTCTGTGTGACCCCATAGACGGCAGCCCACCAGGCTCCCCCATCCCTGGGATTCTCCAGGCAAGAACACTGGAGTGGGTTGCCATTTCCTTCTCCAATGCATGAAAGTGAAAGGTGAAAGTGAAGTTGCTCAGTCATGTCTGACTTAGCGACCCCATGGACTGAAGCCTACCAGGCTCCTCCATCCATGGGATTTTCCAGGCAAGAGTACTGGAGTGGGGTGCCATTGCCTTCTCTGATCAGTGATATTGGCCTGTAGTTTTCTTTTTCTGTGGCATCTTTGTCTGGTTTTGGCATTAGGGTGCTGGTGGCCTCATAGAAGAGTTAGGGAGTTTACCCTCCCCTGCAATTTTCTGGAAGAGTTTGAATAGGATAGGTGTTAGTGCCTCTCTAAATTTTTGATAGAATTCACCTGTGAAGCCTGGAAAGCCTAAGAAAGAGTCGAGCAGAAACTGAAGAATAAGAAAGCCATGTAGGTATCGAAGGAAAGAGTGTCTTAGGCAGAGACTGGATAGTACAGATGCACTTAGATGGGGGCCCAGGTCTGCATATTCAGGATCAGCAATGGAGACACTGTGACTAGAGTGGAGTAAGAAAGATTGAGAGTAGTAGGAGTAAGGATCAAAAAAAGACAATAAGATTGTCACCTTAGAGACCATTGTAATGACTTTGGCTTTTACTCTGGTCAGCCTGAGAAGCCATTGGACATTTTGTGTCAAAAACTGACATGGTCTGTTTTTAAAAAGATTGCTCAGATTTCTGTGTTGAGAATACACTGGAGGGAGGCTGAGGATGGAAGCTGATAGATCAGTCAACTTAAAAGGCTTTTGTGACTATCCAAACAAGAGATAATGCCTGTATTAGTTTCCAATTGCTGCTTTAACAAACTTCCACAGACTTAGTGGCCTAAAACAACACACATTTATTATCTTGCAGGTTTATCAGCTACAAGTTCATAGGACAAAAGTCAAAGTATTAGCAGTCTGTGTTCCTTTCTGGAAGCTTGGGGAGATTTATTTCCTGCTTATCCAGATTGTTGACAGAATTCAGTTCCTTGTGGTGTCTAACTGAGGTCCCCATTTTCTCATTGACTAGAAGTTGAGGGATATTCCAAGCTTGTGAAAATTTCTTTCCAGTCCTGGTATATGGCCCCTTTTATCCCAGAAGCAGTCATAAATTCAGGGTGCTGAACATTTCTCATGCTGTCATCTCTCTAACTCTCCTTTCATTGTCACATCTTTCTCTGACCCATCTGGGAAAGATTCTCTGATTTTTGGAATACCTGTGATTAGGTTGAACCAGACAGTTCAGATATTGTTGTTAGTCACTCAGTCATGCCCAAGCTGAAACACTGGACTATAGCCTGCCATGCTCCTCTGTCCATGGAATTCTCCAGGCAAGAATACTGGTGTGGGTTGCCATTTCCTTCTCCAGGGGATCTTCCTGACCCAGGTCTTCCACATTGCAGGAAGATTCTTTACCATCTGAGCCACCTCTCCCATGTAAACGTTTTTGCCCTTAGCACATCTTCAAAATCCCATTTGCAATGTAAGGTAACATATTCATAGGTTCCAAGGACTAGGGTGTAGATATGATTGCTCAGTGGAGAGGATTATTCTACCTATCACATCCATGGAACTCCATGGTTGAGACTTATGTGTGATGTTTATCTCATCTCTAAATGGAATGGATAATATTGCCCCTTCATTGGACTGGTAAAAGGATTAGAATAATGTCTCTATAACATCTGCCATATACATACTTATTATTGTTTTATTGTTATTATTCTTACTTCAAACAAAGCAGGTCTTTAGCATTTCTTACTTAGAGCTTGCTTTCAAGAGTTTTAGAATGAAGGGAGAGATGAAACTTCACTAGAAGTCAGCAAAGCCAGAAAGATGATTAAGAGAAGTGGTAATTTCTTTTCCCAACCTTCATGTGCCCATTCTGCATTTCCTCTACTTATGACATTCAATGACACAATGAGAATTCAGTAGGTGCATTAGCCCTGTATTGTATAAGAACTGATCTCTTGATAAATTCCAAGCATGAAAACTCCATTTTGTCCAGGATTCCTTATCCCATGTACTTTGACATATTCATTTTTGATTTACCTGCCTTTATCTGTAAGAGGTACTTATGAGGAGGACTGAGAGCATGGCAGAAGTTGGAGAAAGCCTGCTCCAGAGACAATTCCAGTTACCCTTGAAAGAGGACTGTAGACAGGGCTGTCCCAGGGTGACAACTTCAGTCTCCCATCTTTTTTTTTGTCCTGGAGTTTCCTGTGGTGGTGGAGAAGGAGGGAAGCAGTGTCAAGATGGCCCTGGGCAGCAGCAGGAGGAGTGGAAGTAGGAGGAGGTGGCAAGTTGCCAGCTGAAACAGACATAAAAATGCTCACATACCAATTACCATGAAACCTCCTGCTTTCCTCCCACCACAACCTTCCTATGGGTGGTGAAGCCTTATTGTCTGGTATACCATTCTCCCACCTCCTGTACACCAGTATCTGCTTCAGTTTTGTGAGTTCCTGGACTCACTTCAGTGACTCAGTTTCTATATATTTTCAAAGAAGGTTTCAGTCTCAAAAGTTCTTATCTACTTAAGCAGTTCCAGATTTCTATTGATGTTGAGAAGGGTGAAGAATAGGTTTGGGGGGCACTTTGGTCAATTCTTGGAAAGATGGAGCCCTTTAAGTTTTTCTACTTTCCCTGGAATTTCCTAGACATTTTCCTTCAAAGTTCTTCTCGACAATATCATTGCTCTATCCATCGATGGAGTGGGCCATGATTCTTTCATATCACTGAGAAGGGGCACTTTTACCACTGAAATCACTTGACTGCCCCACATTTTGTCTCTCTTTAAGGAAAGATGCTCTCCTGAAACCTGGATATCTCAATAAGTATGAAATCCACTGAAGTATGTTTCTGCAAGCTGGGAGCTATAGGAGGAGAATACCTTCTTATTGTGCTGTCAGCCTTAGCCATGTGGTTTGTCTTGACCAGTGATTCACTTGGAGAAAGGACGTGAGTCACCTTTGGCAGAAGCTTCAAGAATCCATGTGAGGCTCTTTTTTCCTTTTGTCCTGGTGACTGGCAATATCCACATTGGCTGCTCCAATAGCCTGAGACTCAAAAGGATGGTGATGGCAACAACGCAGTCCCAAGTCACCTTGTAGAACTGTCACAAAAGTGAGAAATTAATCTTTAGGCTGCTGGGGCTTGTTTGTTACTCTAGTGTACCCTAGCTCATTCTGATTAGCACAAAAGCTCAATACTCTCCTATTGAGTGCTGCTGCTACTGCTGCTACGTCGCTTCAGTTGTGTCCGACCCTGTGTAACCACAGAGATGGCAGCCCACCAGGCTCCCCATCCCTGGGATTCTCCAGGCAGAACACTGGAGTGGGTTGCCATTTCCTTCTCCAATGCATGAAAGTGAAAAGTGAAAGTGAAGTCACTCAGTTGTGTCTGACTCTTAGCGACCCCATGAACTGCAGCCCACCAGGCTCCTCCGTCTATGGGATTTTCCAGGCAAGAGTACTGGAGTTACCCTAGCTCATTCTGATTAGCACAAAAGCTCAATACTCTCCTATTGAGTGCTGCTGCTACTGCTGCTACGTCGCTTCAGTTGTGTCCGACCCTGTGTAACCACAGAGATGGCAGCCCACCAGGCTCCCCATCCCTGGGATTCTCCAGGCAAGAACACTGGAGTGGGTTGCCATTTCCTTCTCCAATGCATGAAAGTGAAAAGTGAAAGTGAAGTCACTCAGTTGTGTCTGACTCTTAGCGACCCCATGAACTGCAGCCCACCAGGCTCCTCCGTCTATGGGATTTTCCAGGCAAGAGTACTGGAGTGGGGTGCCATTGCCTTCTCCGCCTATTGAGTGCAGGACTATGTAATTTACTGATGACTGAAGAGACACCACCATGACAACCCCCTTCAGTTCTTTAGTTTCAACATAGGGTGATATATATTTACAGAAACTATTATGCCTTTAGCTTCATTTTCCCCTTTTCTGCTCCCCTCTCATCGTTCTTTTCCTACCTTGCTACTATGCTTCTTTATCTATCATATTGGAAGTGTTAAGATTCTTTTCTTCTGTAGGAAAACAGTCACCCAGGCTTGGCCTAAGGATCTGCAGGATCACATATCATCTGTTTCATTATAGACATTGAGACATTTTTTAAACACATACTGTTCAATAAATGATGGTCTCTGTTCCAGTGCATAATAAAAAAAAAAGAAAGAAAGAAAGCCTGATGCATTTTCTGCCTGTCTATAGAAACCGACAAGCAGTGATTTATTTTATCATAATAAAACAAGTATTTATGCTGTGATTCATGTCTCTAATGCAGTGTCATTATTCTATGGCTGTGCTAACTGTGGAGGAAAAGTTGTTTATAGTCACAGACAGAGTGTCAGACTGAGACCCAAGAGTTATTCCAAGAATGGTGACAAGAACAGTGTGTGCTAGAAGAAACTGCCCAGCTGGAAGGAGGATTGTATGAAGTAGAAGCAACCTAAATACTCTATTATCTTCTGCACTTTTCGTCTCCCAAGGAAGAATTTCTTTTGTCTGATCTTTATTGGAGTGGCTAGTTCCTTCAAATTCCACTATGTAAAGGTGACTTTCTTAAATGTCTAAGTTTGAAATGGAGTCATTCTCTAAAGATTCCTGTGAGATTGCCACAGAAGAATATGTGCATATTGCTAGCTTAAGAGTCCAGACATTGATGGACATGTCTGGACAAGTCACAGAACATGAAGATCCACTGTGTAGTCTGCCCACTTAGCCACTTCTCAGTTCACTTCAGTTCATCACTCAGTCATTTCCAACTCTTTTTGACTCCATGGACTGTAGCATGCCAGGCCTCCCTGTCCATCATCAGCTCCCAGAATTTATTCAAACTCATGTCCATTGAGTCGGTGATGTCATCCAACCATCTCATCCTCTGTGTCCCCTTCTCCTCCTGCCTTCAATTTTTCCCAGCATCAAGGTCTTTTCAAATAAGTCAATTCTTTGCATCAGGTGGCCAAAGTATTGGAGTTTCAGCTTCAGCATCAGTTCTTCCAATGGATATTCAGGACTGATTTCCTTTAGGATGAACTGGTTGGATCTCCTTGCAGTCTAAGGGACTCTCAAGAGTCTTCTTCAACACTACAGTTCTAAAGCATCAATTCTTTGGTGTTTTCACCATTTCTGACAAAGCCTTATTTTTCTCTTTCCCTGAAACCAATAAACCAACACTGGTTCTAATGGGATAATGCTAAGGGACTTGATTTTCCTTTAGAAAGCCATACTTACTTTTTAAACCAATAATCTATATCAAACACCCATATTACCATGCCCTAGATATTAAATTATTAATAATTTTTATATTTCCTTCTAACCTTTGATGTGTGTGTATTTTGAAAAAACTCACACATTATATATGCATCTCTTATTTTTAGGAAAAAAATAATAAGATTTAAAATTCCCATTTGGCCACACCTCCAGACTTTTTGCCCTCTTTCTGTTTCCCAGAGATATACCTACTCTGAGTTCGATGTGTGCTAAATCGCTTCAGTCACGTCCAACTCTTTGCAACTCCATGGACTATAGCCCACCAGGCTCTTCTGTCCATGGGATTCTCCAGGCAAGAATGCTGGAGTGGATTGTTGTGTCCTCCTCCATATGAGTTTGATAGTCATCCTTTTAAATACTTTTACATGCATCAATAGAAATTCAGAAACAAAATGTAATGTTTCTATGGGCTTGGAAAATAAATTTTAAGTAAGGAATCATCCTATACATTTCATTCTAAAACATTTTAAAAATTTAATATTAACAGTTCTAGACTATCCTTATTGACTCACATAGCTCTGTTCCTTTTTATCTAGACAGCAATACCTTCTATGAGGATACCATATCTTATCCATTTCTTTATTAATGAACATTTGGGTTGTTCCTTTTTGTTTTGCTATTTCTGGCAGTACTGTAATCAACATCCATTTCTATGTCCCCTCATGTGTGTATACAAATGTTTCTCTAGGGTGTATACCAAGCAATGGAAATCCTAGGTTATAGAGTTAACACCTTTTGGATTTTACTGTCATATTACTCTCCCATATGGCTCTTCCAGTTCACATACCCATAGGAAGGGTCTGAGATTGTCTGTTTACCCATCCTCCTTCTCTACACTGGTGCTTGTCACACTTTTAAAATGTTTATTTATTTATTTCTGGCCACACTGTGGCATGTGAGTTCTTATTTCCCTGACAAGGGATCGAACCCACAACCCCTGCATTGGAAACACAGAGTCTTAACCACTGGACCAACAGGGAAGTCCCCACACTTTTTAATTATGGTTAGTCTGATGAGTAAAAAAGATGTTCTTTCATTATAATTTTAATTTATGTTTCCTTGATTACTGCTGGTATTGCACATCTTTTCATATATTTAATGGCTATTTGTGTTTTCTTGGGCTTTATTACATGCCACAATTATCTCTGCTTATTTTTTTTCTTGCACACAAAAGATGTACAGTCAAAATTATCCATAAAAAGAAACTGAAGGAAAGGGAAACTCATCTTTAGCTTTGTCTACTAGAGCAGATTTCATGAATCTAGGAAGAGGAGACAATAGCATTAGATTCATATACTAACTACATAGACATTTTAGTCACAACTCATCTTCATAATTGAAACCAATTCTATGTACCTTCCTTCAGAATGAACACCTTAATATGCTTTAAGCAAATGTCCCTGTGTTCTGGCTAAAATATGGGCTTTGAAGTCAGAAGGCGCTGACTTCCTATTTCAGCTACATCAATGTCTACCTTAAAAGCATGGAGTACTGGCATTGCTTACATCAACTCATTCATCATTCCTACCAACCTCAGCATTTCACTGAAATTATTTTCTTGATGTTTTCCAGAGACTTCAGAGTTGTCAAATCAAATGCGTTTTTTCATTTTTCCTCCTCTTCTCTCACTCTGAAGTTTTATCCTGGGGACTATCTTCTCCTTATTCAATTTTCCCCTCTCTTGGCTTCTTATGACAATTTCTCTCTGTTTCTTTTCTATTAATTGTCATTTCCCTTCTCCTTCTCTGTTTTTGGCTCCTATTCCATCATTTCTCCTTTAGTGAAGGTTTTTTTCCCCCCTGCTCTTCTCTTTCTAGCTGATGATCCATAGGTTATTACAGACTATTGAGCAGAGTTCCCTGTGCTACACAGTAGGTCATTGTTGCTTATCTATTTTAAATATAGCAGTTGTACCTGTAAATCCCAACTTCTCAATCTGTCCCTGACTTACCCCTTCCCCCAGTTTGTTCTCTAAGAGTCTGTTTCTGTTTTGTAAATAAGTTTGTTTGTATCATTTTTTAGATTCTGCATTTAAGTGATATCATATGATATATCTGTTCTTATGTCAAGACCAAGGTAATCTATGTAGAGGATCATATCATCTTCAAACAGTGAGAGTTTTACTTCTTCTTTTCCAGTTTGGATTTCTTTTATTTCTTTTTCTGCTCTGATTGCTGTGGCTAAAACTTCC
>SJXQ01011067.1:79587-189024 GCA_006408695.1 Aepyceros melampus | reverse complement strand
AATTTCAAAGCTGGTAAGGACATTACAAAAGGGGGGTATTATCACTGTTACATATGTATATATAAAAATCCTTATTAGAATATTAGTAAATTAGTTAGCATTAGTCACTCAGTCATGTTTTACTCTTCGAGACTCCATGGATTGTATCCCATCAGGTTCCTCTGCTCATGGAATTCTCCAGGCAAGAATACTGGAGTGGGTAGCCATTTCTTTCTCCAAGGGATCTTGCTGACCCAGAGATCAAATCCAGTCCTCCTGCACTGCAGGTGGATTCTTTACCATCTGAGCCACCAGGAAAGCCTCCATTAGTAAATTATGTGTGTATATTACAAAATAGTGAGTTGATGTGTATCAGGATAAGAGGGAGGTCATTTTATGCAGAGAAGATCAAATTCAAAGCTTAATGGATAAAACAGAGAGGAGCAAAGAGGACACAGAAGAGACAGATTTAACAGATATTTAAGATGCATAACCAATGGCAAGGCTTGTGAAGCAGGGTGGTCAAAGTTCAGGAAGAGATGGGTCAAAGATTTCCTGGTTTAGGAAACAGGAAAAATGGTGTTCTCAGAAAATGCAGGAGAGAGATAAAAAAAAAAAAAATAACATTTAGAGAAACTCCAATGAATTTCATTTAGAAACCTCAAAATTATCCCCAGAAATCCAAAAGATCATCAAGTTCTGTCAATTCTACCTAGCTTTTATCCACACCTTGGTGTCATCTTCTCTGGAACACAGCTGCCCAATAGATCTACCTGCCTCACATCTGGCTCCCTTATAACTTCTCCCTTATAACTACTGCCTAAATGATCACAGTAGTGACAACTGCAGGTAGAATGGTTATTTGAATGATGTACTCTTACTGGAAAAGAAAATAATGGACAGAAGCTTAATGCATTCAGGAAGGTTACAGGACTGACCATTGAGCTGGTAGGGGCAAACAGCTATTGCTATTTGGACAACTGAAGTGTGCAGCTACAAATGGTAATTTATTTTTTCTCCCACTTTCATTGTAATATAATTGACATAACATTGTATAAGTTTAAGATGAACAACATGATGATTTGATACATGTATATATTGTGAAATGAGAGTAATTTACTTTTACGTTAGTAACCCCCAAACAATGTTAGAAATACAAGTGCTGATTGGCACCACTGCCTGAAGTGACTTTTTATCTGTTTTGGTGGAGGGAGTTCAGTTTAGTTGCTCAGTCGTGTCTAATTCTTTGCAACCCCGTGAAGCACAGCACGCCAGGCCTCCCTGTCCATCACCAACTCCTGGAGTTTACCCAAACTCACGTCCACTGAGTCGGTGATGCCATCCAACCATCTCATCCTGGTGGAGGGAGACAGGGGTCTTTTCTGCTTACTTCTTCAAAAATGTCTTATTTTGAAATATTAATTCATAGGAAGTTACTAAGATAGTACAAAGAAGTATCAGTACCCTTTGCCCAGTTTCTCCCACCGGTTACCTCTTACGCACCACTATCAAAAGCAGGAAATCAACATTAATATAGAATGTGTGTATAGTTCCATGTCATTTTATCACATGTGCAGATTCAAGTAACCATCAACAGCAAATAAAATACAAACTACTCCACCACCAAAAAGATCTCCTTCAAGCTGTCCTTTTATAGAGTCAAACCCACCCCTTTCCCACCCATCATTCCTAACTCCTGAAAAATGTTGGGCTGTTTTTTTTTGTAACTTCGATATCGAGATAAATGACTGAAGGATGCACAAATATGTTGTGCTATAACTTCTCATGCTTGAACACAGAGCATCTTCTGCAGCTCTCATTCCCTTCCCCTACACCACTTGCACTCACCTCCTCTCTGACTCACATTCTGCCAATTCCTTAAGATTAAGACAGAATAATATAACATAACATGTTAACTTCTCCCTTTCTTGATATTCCCCTGCTCTATATTCATAGTGCATACATGCCAGTTAAATCACTCCAGTCATGTCCGATTCTGCAACCCCATGGTCTGTAGCCTGCCAGGCTCCTCTATCCATGGGATTCTCCAAGCAACAATACTGGAGTGGGTTGCCATGCCCTTCTCCAGGGGATCTTTCTGACCCAGGAATTAAACCTGTATCTCCCTGGGGCTCCTGCATTGAAGGCAGATTCTTTACTGTTGAGCCACCAGAAAAGCCCCATTTTCATAGTACATACTATCTATACCACTGATATATTTTAGTCACCCATTCCTTTGTGAAACCTTAAATAATTCTATCACAGAACAATATAACTTCTTAAAATATATTACAGATGCTATCCTCAAAATTCTGATAGTACTTCTATGTAGTTCATCGGTATTATTATTATGCTAGGACCCTAGTACAGCACCTGGCTTAGACAATCAACATTCAGGTGATTGAATTATCCTATGCTCGAAATTAGGGAAATTCGAGGCATTTAATAAGATTAGTAATCAATGCTGAATCACCATTGTCTGTAGGAAACAGGAAATGAAAGTTAGAAAAGAAAATGGAGGTGAAATTCAGACAGAGGAGCAGGAAAGCCATAAAGATAAGGACAAATATATTCAGACCTTAGAAATGAACTTAATGTCAGAAGGACTGCCAGACCCAAGTCAACACATTCTGACGTGTTGTATCTCATGATAAAGTCTCTGTTGTTGAAGCAAAGTCTGATATAATACACTGATTAGATCATGGAAGAGAGAGGAGGTAGTGGGGGTATGGAGGGTGGTGGCTTGGAGCTCCTGAGTGATGTTTCACTAGTCAAGCTGAACAGCTTCCTTGGCCCCTTGCTGCAGGACCCAAGAGCAGAGCTAGTAATTCCACCCACTATTTTCTAACAGATCACTTCACTATGTAGTAATTGAGATTTAAACATGAAGACAAACAACTACTTACATGAGAGCTTGAAGACCATGTTAACTGGCAAACAGGTCCAGGAGTATTAATATAACCAATAGGCTTATAGTCCCTTTCCACTTCGAAGAAGAAGACAGTTTTATCTTTACTCTAAGAAAAAGAGAGATATCCAAATATATATTATTACGAAATCTATTCCAGAGAGTATAAAGACATGTTTAACAGCTATATTACACCCACTATATACTTATACCTATAATGATCATATATCCCAGATTATTCTGGGAACATTCTTATTTCAAATACTTGCTTCATTTTCCCTGTGAGAATGTTTGACAAACCTGTCACATGTTTTCTTGTGTTTCTAAAATAAAAAAAAATGATCACCATACCTGTGTATAAATTAATTCACAAAAAATTCCACAATGTATATGCTCACCTAGTTATGCAAAATGAATTTAGATGGTTATTCTCTTCATTTAAAACACTGACCATACATAGAGCATGCTGCATTATTCCCAGTTGAGAATTTCTATTCATTTAAAATAAGCATTACAACCCAATTTGTAATAATATTTTTAATATTTTATAGTCAGGCACAGACTATACTGAAAGAACGTGAATTCAAAGAAAACAAGAAATAGATATATGTTCTTGGAAAGAAATATAAGGAAAGAAGGCATCATTAAGTAGGAAGACTAATAAGGCAAGGTTAACCACAAAAATTCAATAGGAAACAAAAGGAGTCAGGCACAGACTATACTGAAAGAACGTGAATTCAAAGAAAACAAGAAATAGATATATGTTCTTGGAAAGAAATATAAGGAAAGAAGGCATCATTAAGTAGGAAGACTAATAAGGCAAGGTTAACCACAAAAATTCAATAGGAAACAAAAGGAAATCTACTCCTTACCCCTGTGGCTAGAACTTCTCCATCACGGTCATAAGCTAAAGCAGTGACAGCAGCAGTATGAGGTTTGAAAACCTGTTTCAAACGAATATCTGCGTCCGAAACTTTCTTCCGTCCCACAAAAACCGTGAGCCCTTTTGGATCATAAAGTTCAAGAATTCGAACAACGCCATCTTCAAATCCTGCAGTAATCTGTGCTCCACCATAGCTTATCTTGGACAAAAAAGGAAATGCAAGGTTTCCAAAATTAGTTAATTAAGAGAGCTACACTGCAATATGGGCTTTCCTGGTGGCTCAGATGGTAAAGAATCTGCCTGCAATGAGGGAGACCTGGGTTCAATCCCTGGGCCACGAAGGTCCCCTGGAGAAGGACATGGCAACCACTCCAGTATTCTTGCCTGGAAAATGCCATGAACAGAGTCTGGCGGGCTATAGTCCATGGGATCACAAAGAGTCAGACATGACTGAGCAAATTACAGATATTTCTGTATTTTATTTAGATTAGGAAATTTAACTAAATAATTGGGCTTCCCTAGTAGCTCAGTTGGTAAAGAATCTGCCTGCAATGCAGGAGACCAGGGTTCGATCCCGGGGTCAGGAAGATCCCCTGGAGAAGGAAATGGGCAACCCACTCCAGTACTCTTGCCTGGAGAATTTTCTGAATTTTATTTAGACTTCAGTAATTTAACTAAATAATGAACTAAAATAAAGGCCCATCAATAATTCCTTATACTGCTATGGTAAACCCCATCTCTTCTAGGACAGTCCATTATCACTGCTGACCATGAGACAGGTAAACAAGGACAATTTATCTACTATGTGCCAGGATAATTTATCTATTATGTGCCGGAGACCCAGCAGCAGCAACCCAAGAGTAAGCATAAACAGTCTCAACCCATTTTCACAAATTAATGGTTGAGTGGGAGGACATATTGTTATTGTTCAGTCACTAAGTCATGTTCTACTTTTTGTGACCCCATGGATTGTGGCACACCAGGCTTCTCTGTTCTCCACTATCTCCTGAAGTTTCCTCAAATTCATGTCCATTAAGTTGGTGTTGTTATCTAACCATTTCATCCTCTGCCATCCCCTTCTCCTTTTGCCTTCAATCTTCCCGAGCATCAGGGTCTTTTCCAATGAGTCAGCTCTTCACATCAGGTGGCCAAAGTATTGGAGCTTCATTAATCAACCATACAAAGGAATGTGGATTATAAACTTAAATAAGTGTTAAAGGAAAGAAACATTCTCTGAGAATGTATAGCAAAAAAAAGCTGACCTAGACTCAGAGCTTCCTTATGGAAGATACAGTGAAGCTGAGAACAGAGGGATGCCCAGGAATTCAGTTCAGTTCAGTTCAGTCGCTCAGTCGTGTTTGACTCTTTGTGACCCCATGAATCACAGCACGCCAGGCCTCCCTGTCCATCACCAACACCTGGAGTCCACTCAACCTCACGTCCATCGAGTCAGTGATGCCATCCAGCCATCTCATCCTCTGTCGTCCCCTTCTCCTCCTGCCCCTAATCCTCCCAGCATCAGAGTCTTTTCCAATGAGTCACCTCTTTGCATGAGGTGGCCAAAGTACTGGAGTTTCAGCTTTAGCATCACTCCTTCCAAAGAAATCCCAAGGCTGATCTCCTTCAGACTGGACTGGTTGGATCTCCTTGCAGTCCAAGGGACTCTCAAGAATCTTCTCCAACACCACAGTTCAAAAGCATCAATTCTTTGGCGCTCAGCCTTCTTCATAGTCCAACTTGATGTACTCCTTTTCCTATTTAGAACTGGCATGGAACAACAGACTGGTTCCAACTGTTGCTTCCTGATCTGCATACAGGTTTCTCAAGAGGCAGGTCAGGTGGTCTGGTATTCCCATCTCTTTCAGAATTTTCCACAGTTTATTGTAATCCACACAGTCAAAGGCTTTGGCATGGTCAGTAAAGCAGAAATAGATGTTTTTCTGGAACTCTCTTCCTTTTCCCACAATATTCCATGGTTCCTACTTAATCTAGCCTCATCTTTGTTCTGCTTCTATTTCCTGCCCTGAGTTCTCCTTCTGATCTTGATCCCATCATAAAAGTCCCTTCCATTCCAGCCACCTCTACATCTGCTTTGGACCTGGAACATTTTCTCTTTGATTTCAACTCAAAGGATTAAGGATAAACCATTCCCCAAATGTCCTCTTCCCTGGTGGCTCAGAGGTTAAAGTGTTTGCCTCCAATGCGGGAGACCCAGGTTCGATCCCTGGGTTGGGAAGATTTCCCTGGAGAAGGAAATGGCAATCCACTCCAGTATTCTTGCCTGGAAAATCCCATGGATGGAGAAGCCTAGTAGGTTACAGTCCATGGGGTCACAAAGAGTCGGACACGACTGAGCGACTTCACCTATTCCCCAAATATTCCCATGACGTTTTATAAAAACATGGCTGCAAATCCTTTGATATACCTTCCATAGAAAGATAGTTGAACTTCCTCTCTCTGTGAATCTGTGTGGTGCTTGTGGCTGTTTCATCCCCTAACTGAATATAGTACAAGCAATAATATGTGACTCCAAGGCCAGGTCATGAAATGACAGCAGCTTCTGCCTTCTTTGTTGGAACAGAAGATCTTGGAGCCCTGAGCCGACATGAAGAAGTTTGACTGCCCTGAGGCCACCATGCTGTGATAATGACCTCTCTGTGTGGCATGGGCTTCAAGTAAGCACTCCTATTAGCATCACAGCTTAACCCAGCCTTCAACCCAGGTGCCAGACTTGGGACAAAGAAGCCTTTAGATGACTCCAGGGCCCAACCATTCAAATCTCCCCAACTGAAGCCATGATACTATGAAGAAGAGATAAACCATCCCTGCTGTCACCTGTCTGAATTCCCAAACTGGAGTATGTGAGCAAAAAAACGATTGCTCTTTTTATGCCATTTGGAGTGGTTTACTACACAGCAACAGACAACTAGAACAAAGGCCTAATTTTTTCCCATTATTTAACATATCACATAAATTTACTTGTTTATTGTCTGTCCTTCCCACCATCTCCCATGGGGGCGCAACATTCTCCTACTGGGGTAAAGGTTCATGCTGGCAAGTATTTTGTCTTTTTGTTCACTGCTATATTCCCAGAATCTAGAAATAGGCCCAGCACATTGTAGACATTCTAGAAGTACACAGAATGAACCAGAGTCAAACAGAAGATACACAAAGTTCTATCAGGTACTTACTTCTTAACACAAATTATTTCTAAACTTTAGGTGGCATAAGGATAGACTTTTCATTAAAAACACAATAGCAAAGTCATGATATGATTTCTATCATATTCTGAATGGACAAACTAAGTTCGAATTTTTATTCTGCTCTAAAATCCAGTCATAAAATATCTATATTTCTAAGAAATAGCACTGATATATCATATTTACAAATAGATTTTTAGTAAAAATTCATTATAATAAGCTTACCAGCCGTGGTACCCAAGCAAGGGCAGTACCTCCTTGCTTGAATTTCATCTGAAGCAAAGGAGTTTTGCCAGCAAAGTCATAGAATCTAATAGAGCCTATAGAAAGACAGTTTTAAAGAAACAAGTTATTATAGTGTGTGTGTGTGTATATATATATGTAACAGCTCTAATTACCATGGTTCACATTATATCTAAGCACTACAACAAGAAATGTTATAGAAAATCAACTGATGTTGTCTTTCTTTACATTAAAATTTTACATGTATACCCTCAGTCAGGTAATTTATAAACATGAATAAATGCTATGCCATTTTATAAAAGGGACTTGAACATCTATGGATTTTGGTATCAGTGGAGTCCTGGAACCAACCCCACCACCACCACAGATACTGAGAAACAACTGTACTAGAGAAAACAACTGCTGGCTGACTAGTGAGTCAGTTTCACCTTTCACAATCCACATAGATTTACTGTAAGTCAAGAGGAAAGAAAGGACATGGAAAGAAAAGGAAAAGCACTACTGTGGAGAATACCAAGATGAATGGTATTTTCATGAGTAATTTACTGATACATCTTTTATGTCTCACAATAAACAAGGCTGCTATATTCTGGGCCCTTCCCCTCTGCAAAAACTTACCTCATTAGTATCAGGAGGCTTCCCTTTTGGAAAAATTCTCATATGCCTTAATCAAACACATTTTAAAATGTGCTGAAAATAAAACACAAAAGGCCAGATATGAGTTCTTACTTACAGTCCAAGCCGGTAGTGGCCATGAGGTAAGTGACAGGAGAGACAGCCAAAGCTTCAACGGCTCCAGAATGGAAGGAGAACAGGCATTCTGGGTCTTGGGTCTGATAACAGAGAGATTCTATTAGAGTTCAAAGTCAGGTTAACATAGAATTAAAGCCAAGTTTACAGAAATGCAAATAGAACTCTGTATCATGTATCATGTATGACTTCATCTGAATAGAAATAAGAAAAGGCATTATAAGATAGCAAGAACACTGAAGTTCAGAATTAGGAGAAAGAATACTGGCTTTACACTTGATAGCTGTGTGATTTGGTACAGGTAACTTCAAATGCCAGTTTCTATTTCTTCATCAGTAAAATGAGATGATGGCAACTGCCTCCTTACAAAACTGAGCAGTTGGATTATTTGAGATGATATATGTTAAAATGTCAGATGTTTATGAAAACTATACAGCACTATAAAATGTTAAGCATTGTCATTGCCACTTTTCCTGTCAATTTTTTAATGAGATAGAATCTTTTTCATATAAAATTTTTTATGTAAAATCATAACAAGAGAAAGACAGAATATAAATTCTTTGGATATGTTGAGCAAGTTTTTGATGGGAACGATGATCAAATATGGAGAAAGATAAAGTATCTTTTAAAGAAGAATAACGACCATTTTACTATGAGAGTTTGAAACAAATGAGAAAAACAGGCAACTTACAATGTTTGAAAAGCTAAGGTCAAGCTTCCATATGGCTCCATTGGAATCCTAAAAAATTAAATACTCAATAATATATTGTTCACCATTTTGAAATTTTATCAAATTAAAGCATTTTCTCTTTATGATTTAAAGGACCAACAATACCAACACTTACATATATTTTAAAGTGTGATTGAAATTTAATAATAGCAACCACATAATAAAGCAATCTCATAAACCTTGTAGTCAGTTTAACATAGTAAAAATGCTAATTGGTTTTCTGTGTGTAAAATATAGGTCAATTAAATATTAGGCTTCCCTGATAGCTCAGTTGGTAAAGAATCCACCTGCAGTGCAGGAGACCCCAGTTCGATTCCTGGCTTGGGAAGATCCACTGGAGAAGGGATAGGCTACCCACTCCAGTATTGTTGGGCTTCGCTTGTGGCTCAGCTGGTAAAGAATCCACCTGCAATGCGGGAAACCTGAGTTCAATACCTCAGTTGGGAAGATCCCCTGGAGAAGGGAAAGGCTACCCACTCCAGTATTCTGGCCTGGAGGATTCCATGGACTGTATAGCCCATGGGGTTGCAAAGAGTCAGACACAACTAAGTGACTTTCACTTCACTTCACTCCTAAATATCAGAATTCAGGGAACTCTTCATTATACTATCAATAGCAGTCTTGATAGTTCTGTGGATTTACAGTGAAAGTAAACTATAATACTATGTTAACTTATGTCCAGATAACTTTAAAGAGCAAAGAGAAAACAGTATATCTTACCTGAGCCAACCAAAAGTTATTTCCAACTTCATTCATTTTTATCATAGAGAAGAGTTTGACATTCTTATCTACTTGAAGTTCATTAATGGGCTCAATCTCTAGTAATCCAGTCTCATCTATAACATCAGCAGTGTCTATAGTCTCAAAATCCCATATCTTAAAAAATAAGAAAATACCTTAATGAATTAGCAGTTTCTGAATATGTATTTTCTAAGTCAGGATGGATATATATTTTCTATGCCAGGAAAGACCCCATTTTTTTCAAGTCATTTCTTATTTCATGAAAATTGGTGAGTAGATATAATTAAAACACCAGACAAAGCCTAACCTCTGAGATTTTACTCTGAGAAATAATGAATTATCATAATTTCCTCTTATTTATGGAGATTAGTGAGAAAAAGTCCATTCTGAATAAGAATTCTAGTTTGCTCAAAGTAAACTTTATTTCAAAGATTCTATTAGGTCTTTCTGCATATAAAGCGGCTGTAAGGAATAAATGGTTCAGTCATTCACTGAAACATTATGACAAGCTTTGTATTATATTAGACCCGTGGGACCCTAGAAAGGAGACATAGATCTTCTTGCTGAATGATTCAAGCACAATCTTTATTAAGCAGGGGCGGAGGGGAAAGATGTAGGTAATGTCTTCATGAGATAATGTTTCTCTTCCTTATCATGGATTTAGACTATACTATTCAGGAAACAACTGTTGTTCTTAGGATAGGAGACCAAAAGAACACTGGGGAAGAAGGAGGGAGCACAGGTTTTCATGCGGTAGAGAGACTCGGAGGGGCTTTCTCTGGGAAATGCCAAAGCCCAGGCTGGATGGTTCTGCAGACACATCCTGCTACATCATCCTAGACTCAGCAGCTCAGACTTGGGAAGGACTGGTGTTGTCCCATTGAGTGCCCTCGTGGAGGAGAGTCCCATGTCCTAGGGTCAGACTAACTCCTGGGAGTTGGAGTGGGTTTTTCCTAAGGGTGAGAGGTAGAAATTTACAATATAAAAGACTGAAGAGCTGAGGGTGGGCTTTGCAAAGAGGAAGCAAGCTTAGAAATTAGTGATGGCCATGAAGGAATCCTCTGTGAAGTATCTAACTTCTCTTGAAGTTTTCCTCCACTTGGTATCTTGATGTATTTGGGGGGTGACATATACTTTGGAAGGATAGTGAATGTATTGTATAACATAATAAAGGACATAAAAGATTCTCAGAGAAATGAGCATAACAGAACAAAATTAAATTTAACAGGGGTTCAAAGAGCTAACGGTAAGAGGACAAACTGGAAGACATGGCTCTAATATATCGTCTGAGCCAAAGTAAGCTCAGTAAGTGTCAGAGTAACTGGATAGTTGGAAAAAAAATTGGTCTTACTCCTGATAATACCACTTCCTAAAGAATGTCCTGAGAATATTACTTTAAGAATATTTTCTTATGAAAGGCCCCAGAAGAAACATATACTGAGGGAACCACAAAGTAAACCAGAAGACTGCAGGTTGGCCAGCAACAGCAGGGCAACTACACATAAGGGATGGGAGAAGAGGTGTGACAACAGCCAGAAAGCCCAAGATATAGAAGCTATGTCCCAGATTAGTCCTGTGGGCAGGACGGTGTCCACGGGTGAGGACAAGCAAGTTCATTAGTATAGGGGGTAACGGAAGGGGAGCATCCATTGGCAAACCTCATCAGCTCACCTGTGTACTCCTATTTGCTAAAATCAGTATAAATAAATAAATGTTTGGCCTTGTTGTCCCTAGAAAATGACCCATTTATAATAGGCATTTTGGAAGGACATTGGAGTCCACTGTTAATATTGTGTTAATTCATTTTCTGAAGCTACTATTTCAACAACAGAATCAAAATAACAAAAGGTCACCTCAGAAAATTTCAGTGGCAAGATATTAATGAATGTTGACTAGAATTTATATAGACAGTTGGATCATAAAGAAGGCTGAGCACCAAAGAATCGATACTTTCGAACTGTGATGCTGGAGAAGACTTTGAGAGTCCCTTGGATTGCAAGGAGATCAAACCAGTTAGTCCTAAAGAAAATCAACCCTGAATATTCACTGGAAGGACTGATGCTGAAGCTATAATACTTTGGCCACCTGATGCGAAGAGCCGACTCATTGGAAAACACCCTGATACTGGGAAAAGATTGAAGGCCAAAGGAGAAGAGGGTGGCAGAGGATGAGATGGTTAGA
This sequence comes from Aepyceros melampus, assembly GCA_006408695.1. Classification (NCBI taxonomy): domain Eukaryota; kingdom Metazoa; phylum Chordata; class Mammalia; order Artiodactyla; family Bovidae; genus Aepyceros; species Aepyceros melampus. The sequence goes on along the minus strand of SJXQ01011067.1, from coordinate 177,409 downwards.
CAGCATCACCTTCTCAATGGACATGAGTTTGAGCAAACTCCAGGCAATAGTGGAGGACAGAGGAGCTTGGCATGCTACAGTCCAAGAGAGTGACAAAGAGTCAGACATGAATTAGCGACTATCAACCTACCACAAGAGAAGCATTACTTAAAATGAGTTGGCCCTTCTTCAAGTGACCTTTGTGAGAAATAAAAACCTGATAAAAACCCATAGGGTCACCTACACAAGACTTTGATGCAGGTGCTACTGTTCAAGTTTAGAGAAAACTTACCCTAACACATCCATCTGACCCAATGGTGATGACTTCGCCCTCATCCAGCATTATCTGGTTAATGGGACCCCGGTGACAAGGCTTGCCTGCAGCTCGACTCAGCTCCACTTTGATGTGGCCTCCTTCCCAAAGCAGCATGTTGCCCCATTCTGACCCTGAGAGTACCTGGCAGGTGTGAGGAAAGGAAAGAATGTACTTGAGATGGAAAAACATATATATTTGCCTCAAATAGCTAGTGAGAAATGTTCAAAGATTTTTTCCTGGTTATGAAAATAAATTTTTCAATTTTTAACACAAGAAAATACAGCAGTGAAAATTCACTACCCCAGAAACAACCATTTATCACAATATGTAGTTTTACATAATGTTGTCAGGCAGTATGTTGGTGGTTAAATTTTCAAACACGTCAGCAGATTTCTTTGTACATCTCTTAAGGACACAACCCAGGAGTGGAACTACTGGGTCAAAATTTAGAGATATGTTTAAAGTTCTTGATAGATGAGAGTGATAATAATCAAATGTTATATTAGATGTTTGATAAATTGTGGGCCATTACTGCAAATTATAGCAGAACAATATCCAATTTCAAACAAGGACCATTATCTGGAACCACCTCACATTAATGTGTTTAATCCAGCACATCCCAAAATATGTAGCACCAAACACCAACTCTTAAGATAATTGAACTACTGTTACATAGTAAGTAATACTAATTGAATATTGACTCCATGCCAAGCACTGCTTGAGCACTTAACATGTTATTCTTTAATCCTAAAAACCATATGAACTAGATACATTTATCGAGGATACCATGTGCAGTTGTACAGGTTGGGCACAGTTTTTCTCATTGGCACAAAGAAACCATAGGGCCAATGGAATTCCTATTATTATCCCCCATCTTACAAAGTAAAAAAAAAAGACAACCAAAAACGGAAGCATATTAATTACCTTGCCCCAAATTACCTAGGAGTCAGGGTTCTAAACCAGGCACTCAACTAGCATTGCCTCAGTAGACATATGCTAGGATAAACAAAGTCAAACAAGTTTCTTTTCTATAGAACCCCTTGGAAGCTTTAATACAGAAGTGTTCACTGGGAATCACTGTAAGAAATTTTTAGGTACAAAGGAATTGGACCAGGAAAGTGTTATTATCAGAGAGCTTCTGTGTAAAAGAATATCGCATGAAATGTCCTTGGGGAACTCTGATCTAATTCTTGCCTGCCTGCTCGAGGACTCAGCAGCCCCACGGTCCTCTCACCGAGAGTCACTTATGACCTTACTCAGTCTTTTTTTATTTCTCCAGCCTGCCTATTATCTATTCTATCTGTTGAGCCTCAGCCCACTTGTCTTTCTTTAGACTTGCTTTTTTTCTGTCCAGTAACTAAAGCCACCCAAAGTCACTAAAGTCTATCACTCATTCCTTTCTGAAATGTCACTCACGTCTAGCTTTCCTTTTCCATTTGTCCAGATTCTCATCATCTCTTCTTGGATCAAAGCAGTATCTTCCTCTGAGCTCATTTACAAGACTCCATTTTCCTAACTTGCTTGGCATTTTGTGGCCAAGCTTATAATAACTTTTTCCGCTTGTATCTCCGCTCTTCCAATGCTTAATAGTTCTGCCTGACTGTTCAAGTCCTTGTACATTAAGAGCCCACCATACTTTTCAGTCTAATTTCCCACTCCTTCCCAAGATGAGTGCTCCAAATTAATCCTGTAAATATGTAATATTTACTCTTAACTCTATTTCCTTTTGTGGCTCTCATTTAAAATGACTTCTTTTCTCCCCTACATCTACACAAACTCTACTGAGCCTTTTCAAGATAAATCTCAAACCAAGTTTTTAATGATCTTTATCTTAGCCTAATTCTTAGCAGAATTTGAAACTAGAATGATGTATCATCATCTTATAGGTTTAGATATATAATTAATGATTTAGCCAGCATCCGGAGAAGGCAATAGCACCCCACTCCGGTACTCTTGCCTAGAAAATCCCATGGATGGAGGCGCCTGGTGGGCTCCAGTCCATGCGGTCGCTAAGAGTTGGACACGACTGAGCAACTTCCCTTTCAGTTTTCACTTTCATGCATTGGAGAAGGAAATGGCAACCCACTCCAGTGTTCTTGCCTGGAGAATCCCAGGGCTGGGGGAGCCCGTGGGCTGCCATCTATGGGGTCGCACAGAGTCAGACACGACTGAAGTGACTTAGCAGCAGCAGCCAGCATCCAAGGCTTTTTTATTTCCTCCCATATATCATTATCTCAAAATGATAATTTTCCACTAGGCAATGACTAGACCATTTGGTTTCTCAGAGTAGTATTTGTATATTGGCACTTTCTCATACTTGAGAAGATCACAAATACTATATAACCCATGTCTCTTATGTCTCCTGCATTAGCAGGTGGGTTCTTTACCACTGGAACCACCTGGAAAGCCCACAACTCAACCTACTAGGAAGCCAAATACCATATTAATGGAAATTTTATCCTACAGGCAATATGTCTATAAGTTTTATAAGAAGAAAAGACTAAAATAATAGATGAAAATTGCAACGTTGCACTGCTATTTTTAAAATGGATAACCAACAACAGCCTCTGTGTTGGAATTCTGTATAGCACATGGAATTCTGCTCAATGTTACATGGCAGTCTAGATAGAAGGGTAGTTTCGGGGAGAATGGATACACGTACATGTATGGTTGAGTTCCTTCGCTGTTCACCTGAAACTATCACATGTTAATTGACTATACCCCAATACAAAATTAAAAGTTTTAAAAAAATTGGCAGTGTTGCAGATATCACTATAAAGTGTCTCAATCTTCCTGAATAATAGTGAATGAGTGAGCGAATGATAGTCACTCAGTTGTGTCTGACACTCTGCAATATCTGGTAATAAAAACAAAAGCTGTAAGACTGTATAACCTTTGACCCAGTAAATCCTCCTGAGCATCATGGCGAAGAAGACAGGAGGGAGAGAAACCCTACAGACATTGCAACTCCGTGACATAATTAAAACTAAAAGTGACAAGTATGTCACTACATTAATATATGAAAATGCCTGCATACTTTCTATGTACATATAATATTTAGTAACGACAAAACGATATGTACATGCGGACTCGTTTCACAGAATTAAAACTGATCATCTGAAAAGGCAAACTTAAATGCTCATTATCTTTACAATTATAGTATCTGTTACTGACAGTATTGGCAATGCTTTTTAGACTGTATAGCATGCTTTCATGCATGCACATCACTTCATTTCATTAATTTCATTATTGTAGAACAGCCTGTGCTCACCTTCCCATCTGGGAGCTCCATGTAACCTTCTATATCAGTAGTGGCTGTTTTGCCAAATCGACCCAATGAACCCTGAAGTTTGAGGCCAGTGAATGTTAGAGCCATTTGCCAGAACCTGCAAACAATGAGAGACTGAATGTACCCAAAAGAAATCTTACTTTAACTTTAATGTCAACCATTTCCATATTTAAAAGTCACATATTAGTTCATTTATCTAGTCATTCAGTTAATTTGTTTTAAGCATCAACTACCTGTCAGGAAAAGCTCTAGACAACATGAATTTGGCATCAAGCAAAACAGTCCAAAAAGAAAAAATTTCTGCCTTTCTCAATCTTACATTTCAGAGTTGTGTTGTCCTATGCAATAGCCATATGTTTGACTGTTTTTATTTAAAGTAATTAATATTAAATAAAATTTAAAAATTAGTGTCTTATTCAGACCAACCAGTTTCAAGAATTCAGTAGCTGCACGTGGCCAGTGTCTCTAGACTGACCAGCACAGGACACTCCCACCCTGGAAGAAAGTTCTACTACATAGTACCACTTTAGAGGATGTAAATATTCTCCAAAAATTCTAATTTACTTGCTGTGTAACTTTGAGTAATTTTCTTGATCACATTGAATCTTCCTTCTTTTATGTGTAAAATGAGAATATTATTTGCACCAACTTTATGAAATTGTTGAAAAAAAACTTTTAGAAGAATGTCTAGTACATAAAATCAATAAATAAATAATTTAGTTACTAATTACAAGTTACTGATATCTTGTTTATAACCTAAACAAATGAATAGTTAGAATGAAGAAAATTATGCTGAAAAAAGAATCTGACCTACCAACTGGATGTAAAATAGATAATGGACAGTATTAACAAGTTAATAATATGAAGCCAAAAACCTAAACAATCAACATCCTTCTCAGAGGCTGTGGTAGGTCCTTGATCATATGTTTCCATTTCCTCTGCATTTCTTTTTATACCACATCACACATGAAATTCTTTAAAGTCTCTCTTTCTCCAAAGATATAGTGCATAGAAAATATACACTTTAGTAAGCAATGGGAAAGCTAAAAATTTTCAACCTATAGTTAGCAGAGACCTAGCTGAGACTTCTCAAGATTCAAAAATCTGTTCAATTATTCTATATTTTAAAAAGACCAGTTTTAAGTTGGAATAAAAAGAATTTAAGATAGATTATTTCTCATAAAGAGTCACTGGAAGCAAGGTATGGGCAGCTTGAGAGTAGTGCCAGAAGGTTGTTAAATAAAAGACAAAATCACTTCATCCTGAACAAAGAACAGTGTGATACAGTGAAAATATCCAGATATCAGAGATCAGGAATAGGCTCTGCTACCATTTAGTATTAAGAGTCAGGTGTCAAGAATATAACTCTGTTATAACTCTCATTTCACAAGTGAAGACCGAATTAGCAGAGACCTAGCTGAGACTTCTCAAGATTCAAAAATCTGTTCAATTATTCTATATTTTAAAAAGACCAGTTTTAAGTTGGAATAAAAAGAATTTAGGATAGATTATTTCTCATAAAGAGTCACTGGAAGCAAGGTATGGGCAGCTTGAGAGTAGTGCCAGAAGGTTGTTAAATAAAAGACAAAATCACTTCATCCTGAACAAAGAACAGTGTGATACAGTGAAAATATCCAGATACCAGAGATCAGGAATAGGCTCTGCTACCATTTAGTATTAAGAGTCAGGTGTCAAGAATATAACTCTGTTATAACTCTCATTTCACAAGTGAAGACCGAGTTCAGAGACATCAAAATGACTTGTCCATCATACAGAATCACTTCAATACACTGAACAGTGGATCTGAAAGACAGTATGAACTTGGACACAGCACGCCAGTGTCAGTAACACATTACACAAACTCTCTCAGGAAGTGAAGCCTATAAGAAGGCAGCAGGCTAAATTCAAAGCCATTCTTTCATCTGTGCTGTTTTCAGTAATAAAATCTCCATAACCAACTAGAAAAGTTGCACTATAGTTATTTTTCAACATAACGCATTTAAAAAGTATCCTAATCTTAACATCAGCAAAAGTTGTCTCCAGCTGATCAAACCTCTTAGAAAAGATCCTAATAATAAACGACTAGCATCTGTATGGTGAGCGCAACCTACTTGATGTGGCCTGATCCCGAGGTAGTGAGCTGCTCGTCATCTTCAGGATTGAAAGTAACCTTAAAAACTTCCTGGGAGAAAGCTTTTGTCCTAAGTAGAGGCTTCTCTTCTTTCCAGTTCCAGATGGTCAGGGTGTAATCAGGGCTGCCACCGACAGAAGCCAGCAGGGTACCATCGAAGTTAAAGTCCACGTATGCATAGGCCAGATCAGTTCCATCTGAAAGAATGAGGAGATGAATGGGAGTCTATTAACAGAGATAACATTTCATTTTCAAAACTGTATTATTTCAAAAATAAAAACGCAAGAGAGACACCCGTAGTGATGTGCATTGGTGGATGAATATAAAAAATCCCATAAAGAAACAATTTCAGAACCATTCATCACCTCTGGCGGGAGAATGTATTACACGATATGGAGCGAAGGGGTAAGGGTGGAGAAGTCTTAACCACATTTTGCCTGAGAAAGATGCATTGAGAATATATTCTATTTTATGAAGCAGGGAAGACATGTTAGACAGCATGTCCAACAAAAACATGTTAGACAGCAGAGAGAACTCAATTTAAAATCTGCCACTGAATTTTTCACAAAATAAAAATGATGACTCTCAGTTTCTGGTTATGCATGTGAGGGGCTAAGAAGTTACCATTCCATCCTAACAACAAGTAAAAAGCTGAAAAGATGAAAAAATCAACAGCTCTTCTTGAATCTGTAAGAGAGAGAAGAAACCGGGGCAAAGCCCTGCCCCTGAGAACGGAGAGACGGACAGGAAAATATAGAGATACTCAGGTCACCACCGGAGAAGGCAATGGCACCCCACTCCAGAACTCTTGCCTGGAAAATCCCATGGACAAAGGAGCCTGGTGGGCTGCAGTCCATGGAGTCGCGAAGAGTCTGACATGACTGAGCGACTTCACTTTCACTTTTCACTTTCATGCACTGGAGAAGGAAATGGCACCCCACTCCAGTGTTCTTGCCTGGAGAATCCCAGGGCCGGGGGAGCCAGGTGGGCTGCCGTCTATGGGGTCACACCGAGTCGGACACGATTGAAGCGACTTAGCAGCAGCAGCAGCAGCAGCAAGTCACCACAGCAGAGCCTTCCCAGCGGAAACAGCCAAAACAGCTTGAGGAACCACTGCCTGGCAATAAAACCTGAACTCTGGTTGCAGGAGGCTCAGTGTGGATAAGTCTGAGAATTAAAAACTCCAGGGGAACCAGTCACAAGGTGGCCCCAACAATGTTGTGAGATTTATCTCCAGGAGCTTGATTAGAGTCCTAAACTAAAACTATCCAGAAAAAATCTCCAGAGGCTTCCAGCAGAGGGAGGGAGAAAGGGCCATTTTGAAATACCCCAGAGTCCTCTGGTCTTAATAAGGTCTGCCCTCAGGGGAAACTCATTAACTAATTAACCAGAGCCTGCACAGCTGGGGTTTATCAGCAGCCTAAGTGCTGTCTGGAAGGAAATATCCAACTCAGCCCACTCTAGCCATCCTCTCCCACCTAAGCTGGGAGAAAATGCTGAGAAATGTTTGTGAAGTTCAGAGTTCAGAGGCATAGGCTCACCAAAAAAATGAGACCTAATCATAGGACTAAAGAATTCTTTCCTCCCCACGCAACCTACCACCAGGTTACCAAAAGCCTGTTTACCGCAGTTCTTTTTACCCAATACATCATGTCTCGCTATTCAGAAAAAATGTCAAGGCAAACCAAAAAGCAAAAAAAAAAAAAAAAGACAACTTGAAGAGATAAAGCATTTATCACAACCAGACATGGCATAGATCCTGGAATTATCAGATTGAGAATTTAAAACAACTACAGTTAATATGCTAAGAGCTCTAATGGATAAAGTAGCCAACATTAAGAGCAGAAGAGTAATGTCAGCAAAGAGATGAAAATCCTAAGAAAGAACCAAAAAGTGGATCATCCTTAATAACCCGAGTGGGCCTCATCCCATCAGCTGAAAGCACGTAGCAGCAGAACTGGGGCTCCCCAGAGGAAGAAGAAATTCTGCCTGAAGACATAGAATCAATTCCTGCCCAAGAATTTCCATGCTGTGAATGTGCCCTACAAACTTCAGATCTGCCAGCCCCCGATTATATAAGCCAATTCCTTCAAATAAATCTCTCTTCTCTCTCCAACCGGTTCTGTTTCTCTGGCAGACCTTGACTGCTACAGTAATGTGAGGTCATCTTGAGAATTCTGTTCACTTTAAACATAAGATATTTTAAAGATTCTAAGACTCACCTTGAAGGATTCTATAGGGCCTCATTGAAGGATATTCATAAATGATTATCTTTGGGAAAACTCCTTTTTCTGCTACCATGAAATAAGTTTTATCAGGGTGAACCTATAAAAAAAAAAGGTCACTAAAGTATTCAAAGGGAGATTTTCATATAAATAGTTATTTTAGTAAGTATTCAGAACCTGTTACTTTATAATTGGTTTATTAGGATCCACTCCAACAGAAAACTCAAAGCTGGACATCTACTAAATACTTGACAGTGGATATTATTTAAACTGAGAACTAGAAGGGTATGCACTTAAGTTTTACTTTCATTAATAGAGTCGTGTTTAACTCTACAATATTTTAATTGCCATCTGAAGAGCTAGAACCATGGGTCTCAATCTTTAGCAGACATCAGAATCACAAGAAGGGCTTATTAAAGCACAGACTGCAAGCTTTAACACTGGAGTGTCTGAGTCAGTAAATTGGGGCTGAGATCTGAGACTGTATATTTACACTTCCATCAGTTTCCCAGGTGATGCTCGTGCTGCTGAATCTGGGGACCGCTCTTTGAAAACAATTAAGTCAGACTGTTCACCTTGCATATAAATCAACCTACCTTCTTGAATAGAAAATTCATGTCTCGGAGTAAGCTGTGTCACAATTTTTTAAATTTCACCTAACCAGCAATACGTATCTCAGCATTTCAAATGATAGCCATATACATTGGATGGAATCATATGTTCATTCCTGTTATTTTTGTTCATTGACACAAATAGTTTATCCAGAGTATATTTACCGTATTTCCTCTGCATCTGACTTAGAAATATTGTACCTTTCACACTTTGAGTAACTTTACATCCATTTCTGCACAGCAGGCTCTGCACTAGTTCTGTCTGGTCTGCTCACAACCAGTAGGAAGCACAAGGGAAAGATTAGATGTTTGGATCACGATCCCTCTAGAAACCCTCTTGAGCATCTCATAGGGGCTGCTTGTATGAGCCCCACAGCCTGTCCATTTCTCCTCCTTTCTCTTTCCCTGTGAGGTCTCTCACAGATTAATCTCAACAGATGCCCTTCTCCTGACACCAGTGATGCTGAGAGGACCACTCAGGCTGCCTGTCACTGGTGAGAACAGATCTGGGATGCCTATTTAAGGAGCACAGAGCAGAGAAACAACCAAGGAAAAGCTGTTGCTATTCAGAGGTCAGGTAGGATAGTTAGAAAGCTATTCTTTTGATGTGGCCACTGATAGGGTCATTGGCCACCTTAGTGAGGTGAAAGGAAGAAGACAGCAGAGGTTCAGCTTTGAGGGAAAGATCAAAAATCAGGGGCTAGGGCTTCTCTGGTGGCTCAGTGGTAAAGAATCTGCCTGCTCATGCAGAAGAAACGAGTTCAACCCCTGATCTGGGAAGATCCCACATGCCACAGAGCAACAAAAGCCATGAGTCACAACTCTTAGCCTGTGCTCTAGAGCCAGGGAGCCACGACTACTGAAGCCCAGGAGCCCTAGAGCCTGTGCTCTGCAGCAAGAGCAGCCACCACAATGAGAAGCCCGCACAACACACTAGAGAGTCGCCCCTGCTCTCTGCAGCTACAGAAAAGCCCGCACAGCAACGAAGACTCAGCAGAGCCAAACATACATTTTTTAAATGATATATTTTAAAAAGTCAGTAGGTAAAGAGAATGCATGGTTAGAAAGGGGCTTTTTTTTTTTTTAATCAGGGCTTGAGGCTTTCAGGATCTTAATTCCCCAACGAGGGTAACCAGTGGACCCCCAGTGAAGTCCCAGAGAGAGGCCTTTTAAAATGAGAACAAGTTGATTTAATAGTATTCTTTCATGCTGAGGATGCCCAAGGAAGTAGAGGGTGAAGATACAAGAGAGAAAATGACTAATGGAGACAGACACCTGGGAGGAAGGAAGAGACAGACTTAAAATCGCACATCTTTTTGTCGACTATTTGAAATTACTGAATAGACAATTATACTTCATCTCCTAATGTTCAACTCTGCTGCTGCTGCTGCTAAGTCACTTCAGACGTGTCCGATTCTGTGCGACCTCATAGACGGCAGCCCACCAGGCTCCCCCGTCCCTGGGATTCTCCAGGCAAGATCACTGAAGTGGGTTGCCATTTCCTTCTCCAGTTCAACACTATACTTGCATTTTATCTGGCATTAGCTCTAATTATTACATGAATTACCACTCATGTTATTCATCTTAGTATTTTTGCAGAATGGCAAAAGAGCACTTAATGTAAAAAACCTGCATGACTCTAGGAAAGTCACTCAACCTCTATTAACCGCATTTCCTTATCTGCAAAATGAGATGACAATATTATTAATATCAATATCAGTTCAGTTCAGTTCAGTCGCGCGGTCGTGTCCGACTCTTTGCGACCCCATGAATCGCAGCACGCCAGGCCTCCCTGTCCATCACCAACTCCCGGAGTTCACTCAGACTCACGTCCATTGAGTCCGTGATGCCATCCAGCCATCTCATCCTCGGTCGTCCCTTTCTCCTCCTGCCCCCAATCCCTCCCAGCATCAGGGTCTTTTCCAATGAGTCAACTCTTCGCATAAGGTGCCCAAAGTACTGGAGCTTCAGTTTTAGCATCATTCCTTCCAAAGAAATATACATAATGTAATATTGCATTAAGCTAATGTCAGTGAACATAGTGGTTGTAATCACGAATTAAAAACACCTTAGAATAAAGATTGCTATGCACCTCATGCAATCCCATAAGACTCCAAACGAACACACAATTGCATTTTTTTTCCTAAATTACCAAAGGCATACCCCAATGACACCAATTCCTATTCCACTGCTACTTCGCAAGTAGGTCTGTTCTTTGGTTTTCAAATTCAGAAAAATCAACTGGTTCCCAGCTATGTACATCATGGTATTGCTTTCCGGAAGTTGTAGGTTGGCCCGCTTTCTGGAGTCATAACCAAAGGAATGTCTGTGGGTAAGTTGCTAAGGAAAAGAAGTGAAACAAAGTAACCATGGGGGGTAGGGGTGAGTAAGCAATAAAATGAGTATATTTTTTAAAACCATACCCTTAGTAACTAAATTTTATGCTGAAACAGAGTGTTTCTAATGTATTACTAATGTAACCAAAGACTCTGATGCTGGGAGGGATTGGGGGCAGGAGGAGAAGGGGACCACAGAGGATGAGATGGCTGGATGGCATCACTGACTCNAAGAGTCGGACACGACTGAGTGACTGACTGACTGAACTGAAAAACATTTGTCCTTTCTTTCAGCAGTTTTCTAGATAGATACATTCACTTAGTAAACCTTCATTCAACAACTTCCACAGGACAGGATAGACTCTGTGCCCCCATGAACAGTGGGAAGTTAAAGGCCACATATTCCACCCTTCATGGCCTTACACAGTCTACTGATGGAGACAGAGGTGAAAAAGAGACAGGCATATAACTGTAATCATAACATGACGCCGTGAGAGCATAGAGGAGGCCTCTTACTCTCCTCAGAGAAATTAAAGCATTCTTGGAGGAGGTCAGGTGCTATTAGTCTTGAAGAATGAGGAGGAGTCCATCAGCAGAGCAAGTTAGTGGGACTCAGGGCAACACGCAGAGGTAGCGCGAAAGAATATGGGGAAATGCAAGTGATTTGGCGCATTGGAGTCAGGGTCCTATGTCTAGTAGAATAGCAAAAAAATTAGGCTGCACCATGAAGAACTTCATATACCATGGAGAGTTTAGACTTTATCTTTTAGACAGTGGGGATACCCTAGCATAGCACTAACCAGCAGAAATAAAAAGCAAGCCATGTGATTTCAAAGTTCTTAGGAGGTAGATTAAAAAAAATAAGAAACAAGTGAATGAATTTTGCTGCTGCTGCTAAGTCGCTTCAGTCGTGTCCAACTCTGTGTGACCCCGTAGATGGCAGCCCACCAGGCTCCCCTGTCCCTGTGATTCGCTAGGCAAGAACACTGGAGTGAATTAATTTTAGGAATATATTTAATCACTTGTTGAGAAATACTACCATTTCAGCATGTAACCAATATAAAAATATTGGTTAATATTTTTAATAAAATATTTTGCATTTGAGGGGAGTATTGAGTCTTCATAATTCTGTGTGTGTTTTATACTTGTTTGCTGTGTTTAGTGACTTCAGTTGTGTCAGACTCTTCTGTGACCCCATGGCCTGTGTCCCCCCAGAACCCTCTTTCCGTGAGTCTCCCAGGCAGGAGCCCTGGGGGGGTTGCCGTTTCCTTCTCCAGGGTATCTTCTGGCCCCTCTCAGCTTGCACTGACCACGTGTGCACAATGGCCACTGTATTGGACAGTGCAGTCCAAGAACATCTTAAGTGGGAAAATGATCAGATTTGCATTTTAAAAATAAAGTGGGGCTAGACAGGAAGTCAGAGAAGGCGATGGCACCCCACTCCAGTACTCTTGCCTGGAAAATCCATGGATGGAGGAGCCTGGTAGGCTGAAGTCCATGGGGTCGTGAAGAGTCGGACACGACTGAGTGACTGACTGACTGAACTGAAAAACATTTGTCCTTTCTTTCAGCAGTTTTCTAGATAGATACATTCACTTAGTAAACCTTCATTCAACAACTTCCACAGGACAGGATAGACTCTGTGCCCCCATGAACAGTGGGAAGTTAAAGGCCACATATTCCACCCTTCATGGCCTTACACAGTCTACTGATGGAGACAGAGGTGAAAAAGAGACAGGCATATAACTGTAATCATAACATGACGCCGTGAGAGCATAGAGGAGGCCTCTTACTCTCCTCAGAGAAATTAAAGCATTCTTGGAGGAGGTCAGGTGCTATTAGTCTTGAAGAATGAGGAGGAGTCCATCAGCAGAGCAAGTTAGTGGGACTCAGGGCAACACGCAGAGGTAGCGCGAAAGAATATGGGGAAATGCAAGTGATTTGGCGCATTGGAGTCAGGGTCCTATGTCTAGTAGAATAGCAAAAAAATTAGGCTGCACCATGAAGAACTTCATATACCATGGAGAGTTTAGACTTTATCTTTTAGACAGTGGGGATACCCTAGCATAGCACTAACCAGCAGAAATAATGGACACAACTGAAGTGATTTAGCAGTAGCAGCAGCAGACAGGAAGTAGGGAGATTAAGAAAAGAGATGATGTAGACTTGAAATTATGGGGATGTGTTGAGAAGGAATGGAACTAGGAGACAGTAAATATGATACTGTTGATACTATCACATGAGTAATTATAATATTAATATATTGAAATTTAGTGAGGTTTATCGCTAAGAGTCGGCATGACTGAGCGACTTCACTTTCACTTTCATGCATTGGAGAAGGAAATGGGAACCCACTCCAGTGTTCTTGCCTGGAGAATCCCAGGGACGGGCGAGCCTGGTGGGCTGCTGTCTATGGGGTCGCACAGAGTTGGACACGACTGAAGCAACTTAGCAGCAGCAGCAGCATAGCATTCTCCAAACTATTATGAACAGGTTTGGTTTATTAAATATTTCACTCTTAGAGTTGATAAAGCATTCATATTAACACCTAATATGCCACTGACCAGGAGAAAGAAACATGCCACTTATATAGGAAGTTCTATTATTTATATGTGTGTATATATATACACACACACACACATACACACAGTAGAGGCTCAGTAAACATAAAGATGAAAGGAAAATACATTATTTATTCTCCAACTGTATATATAATAGCCACTTTTACCCCCAAACAGAAATTGTTCAAAATATTTTTGGAATTTCTGACTTGCTAACCAGTAGCACAGCACAGAGCATATAATAAATTAACAATAATTTATAATAATATAGACTACCTGCTCTGTATGGACCATTATAATAGGTGTGCTTTAAGGGCCAGAAAGACAGTATAAAACATGGTTTCTGTTCTCTAGGATCTTATAACCAATCAGGGAGGGATGTCTGAGTCAAGTGAAACAGTTTGTGAATTAAGCTAGTATTTAACTAACTGCTAAAATGAAGGACTGTCTTGATATTGTATACTAGAGATGATCAGCCTGCTTGAAATTTAACTTTGACAAGATCACCCTGCTGAAGGAAAATCCAATACTGTATTTTTCCGATGGCTCAGTTTATCACTGTTGCTCATTGTTGAGTCACTAAGTTGTGTCCGACTCTTTGCGACCCCACGGACTATAGCACTCCAGGCTTCCCTGCCCTTCCCTATCTCCCAGAGTTTGCTCGAACTTGTGTCCATCGAGTCAGTGATGCCATCCAACCATCTTATCCTCTGTCCTCCCCTTCTCCTGCCCTCAATTCTTGCCAGCATCAGGGTCTTTTCAAATGAGTCGGCTCTTCACATCAGGTGGCCACAGTATTGGCACTTCAGCTTCAGTCCTTCCAATGAATATTCAAGATTGATTTCCTATAGGATTGACTGGTTTAATCTCCTTGCTGTCCACGGGACTCTTGAGAGTCTTCTCCAGCACCACAATTTGAAAGCATCAGTTCTTCAGTACTCAGCCTTCTTTATGGTCCAACTCTCACATCCATACATGACTACTGGAAAATCCATAGCTTTGACTATATGGACCTTTGTCAGCCAGGTCTCTGCTTTTTAATACGCTGTCTAGGTTTGCCAAAACTTTATAGTGTGTTATGGAAAAGTGAATCCATTATACAAAGTATGATGTTAGGCTTTAAAGATACAATGTAAGATGCCTTTTCAGGATGTTGAACACGGCTTTGTTGGTTTGCTCATTTCCATAGAGGAGTTGTGATGGAACAGGCGCCATGTACTTCATAGGATGCGGTTATAATGCTTTTCCTGTTGGATCTGAGTATGCTGACTTCCCGCACATGGATGACAAACAGAAAGACAGAGAAATAAGAAAATTCAGATACATCGTACATGCGGAACAGAATGCCTTAACATTTAGGTATGAAATCCGTTTGCATGTACTTTGTATAAAATGTAGCAAGGGTTATTTGAAATTAGCTTTCATTTTGCTGTAATTTATTGCCTTTTTAAAAATTCTAAGAAATATCCTTTTCAGAAGTATAGCTCCGGTCGTATGTGGTTTTTGCTACGTGACCAGAGGCCACTGTCAGGGATCCTCCAGGCCTTCAGATTTATTGAGCAAATCTTTTTTCCTTTCTTCCTTCTCTCTCCAGGATAAAACTGCTTGAAGTGTGTCCTTAGGGTCTTGCATATTTCTGCATTATAAGATCACCTTTGTTTTCTAAATTCTGAGCATGTATTTATGAATATATAGATTTTATTATGAACCAAATTGCTTTAACATAGTGTTTGTTAGAGCTTATTGCTGGCATTACCTCCTTCTAACGTTAATTTAGATAATTTCCACAATTATTTCTCAGCATTTACCATTTAGTGGGTGCTCTTGGGAGATTCAAATATGTATGAGTCATGGTTTCTGTCCTGAAGAGTTTGTAGTCCAGTGTGGGATATAAGACTGTACTCAACCTAACATGGTCAGTTGTGGGGGAAGGGCCAACACAAAGTGGGTGGAAATTCAGGGGCTGCATCTATTGATGGAGAGGGAGTGTGAGGGAAAACATTTATGGAGAAACTGGCATTTGAGCTGAGCTTTAAAGCTTTGGTAGGATTGTGGCAGTTGAAGATGCTTACTTGAAGAGAAACCATTCTTGCCTGAGGCATAGCAGTGGGCTAGAAGACGGAAAATGCTTGTGTGTTTAGGAACATGGATGTTCCAGTTAGGCTGGACCGTGGGCTAGCTTGGGACTGACAAGGGAGGACTCGAGTTTAGACTTCCTTTGGTAGTAGTGGACAAATGGAAAGACATTGACAGAGCTACAGTAATGATCACTTAGGGTACAGGTGTACGGTTTGAACAGGCTAGATGCATACAGTTCTGCTTCCCTGGTCCAGGGGAAGAGAATGAGACTCTAAACTGAGGACATGGATGCGGAAGGCTGGTGATGAGGAGCATACGACCGAGAGCTTTGTAAACCACAGAGCCCGGAAGTGCACCTCCTCTATCCTCAGTCCCAAACTACCCCGGCGTGCAAAATTTCACTACACAGGATTTTTCCTTGAACTCTTCATTACAGACTTACTTGCTTCATTTTGTCAAATCCAAGTGTTTGTTAAGTTATCCTATGTGAGGTAAAAGCAGTAAGGGAACTGTAACTCAAAACAGAACTCTAACATTAATCAATTTAGTAAGCATTTATTAAATATCTCTTAGGCACCAGATGAGAGGTAGACCTTCTGGCTACCACGATGACTTAATGTCTAATCACACATGGTACATTCTCAGGGAAGGCGTTAGTTCTGGCCCGTAATTCTGGCTTTATAAAGAGCTTCCTACTTAGAAAGCATTTAGTCCCTCTGTTTTCATTTCCTTTGTAGTCTAAATACCGAAAATCTTGGCAATGACTAATTCAGCAAGAATAAGGCTTGATCATTATTGTGTATAATGTTATAAATCTGTTTCCAAAATGGCTCAATTTTAATGTTTAAAGATTTTTCTAAAACATAACTTACCCTTTTAGAAACTACTTTCCTAATTTTTTCATATGTATGTCTATTCTTGTAGATGTCAGGAAATAAAACCAGAAGAAAGAAGTATGATTTTTGTGACCAAGTGCCCTTGTGATGAATGTGTACCTTTAATTAAAGGTGCAGGCATAAAACAAATCTATGCAGGGGATGTAGATGTTGGAAAAAAGAAGGCAGACATCTCTTACATGAGATTTGGGGAACTTGAAGGTGTCAGCAAATTTACAGTAAGTAGATATACATTTTTTTCAAATATACTTGTATTATGTTGATAGCTGTTGTTTAGTCGCTAGGGTCATGTCCGACAGTTTTGTGACCCCCATGGGCTGTAGCCTGCCAGGCTCCTCTGTCCATGGGATTTTCCAGGCAAGAATACTGGAGTAGGTTGTCATTTCCTCCTCCAAGAAATCTTCTCAACCAAGGGATTGAACCCTTGTCTCCTGCATTGGCAGGCGAACTCTTTACCACTGAGCCCCCTGGGAAGCCCATGTTGTTAAGTTACTCTGCTGCATATTTTAAATTACTGATTCTTGCCCTTTTAAAGAGTTTCAACAAAATATTATCATTGAGTTTATTTTTATGTGCAAGCACTTGCCTAGTCACAGATGTTCAGCTTAGGATCTGCCTTATGAATATATATCTCTAGAGAGAGAATTTTACCTTGACCTTGTGCTGTGCTGTGCCAGGCTCCTCTGTCCATGGGGATTCTCCAGGCAAGAATACTGGAGTGGGTTGCCATGCCCTCCTCCAGGAGATCTTCTCAATCCAGGGACCCAACCCAAGTCTCACACTGAAGGTGGACTTTACCAGCTGAGCTACCAGGGGAGAACTTGACCTTACTTGAATTAGTTGGTTCTATAGTGCCATCTGGTGGCTAACAAAAGAAAGTCCCTGACCCACCTCTTCCCGCAGCCTTTTTTTTTAATTCAGTGGTTCAGTTCAGTTGCTCAGTTGTGTCTGACTCTTTGCGACGCCATGGACCACAGCAGGCCAGGCCTCCCATCACCAACTCCCAGAGTTTACTCAAACTCATGTCCATTGAGCCGCTGATGTCATGCAACTATCTCATCCTCTGTCATCCACTTCTCCTCCTGCCCTCAATCTCTCCCAGCATCAGAGTCTTTTCCAATGAGTCAGCTCTTCGCATCAGATGGCCAAAGTATTGGAATTTCAGCTTTAGCATCAGACCTTACAATGAACACCCAGGACTGATCTCCTTTAGGATGGACTGGTTGGATCTCCTTGCAGTCCAAGGGACTCTCAAGAGTCTTCTCCAACACACAGTTCAAAAGCATCAGTTCTTCGGCACTCAGCTTTCTTATACTCCAATTCTCACATCAGTACATGACTACTGGAAAAACCACAGCTTTGTCTAGATGGACCTTGGTTGGCAAATTAATGCCTCTGCTTTTGAATATGCTGTCTAGATTGATTATAACTTTTCTTCCAAGGAGTAAGCGTCTTTTAGTTTCATGGCTGCAGTCACTGTCTGCAGTGATTTTGGAGCCCAAAAAAATAAAGTCTGCCACTGTTTCCATTGTTTCCCCATCTACTTGCCATGAAGTGATGGGACCAGATGCCATGATGTTAGTTTTCTGAATGTTGAGCTTTAAGCCAACTTAAATTCAATAGTATATAGTAGTAGATAGAGGTGAACATAGTTTAAAGTTTAAGATTACACAAAAGAAGGGGACACATACACACACGTGTGGGCACGCGCACACACACACACACACACACATGCATTTCTCAAGAGAAAAATCAGGAAGAATTAGAAGCAATTAGTATTTGATATTTCCAAAGAACTGCTGAAGTGGTAATTATTTTGTGGAAAACTCAGAATTTTAATTCCTCATGATTTTTTTAAACTACTCTGGTTTCTAAAAACCTTACTCTTTTTAGAAATAATCTCAAGCATGCAGGAAAGTTACAAAAACACTACGAAGAATTTTTTTCCAGAAACACTTGAGAGTTAAGTTGTTGCCATGATGCCAAGTCACTCTTAAATACTTTCTTGTGTATTTCCTCGAATAGTAGGTTGTCCTACATAACCACAATACAACCACAAAACTCAGGAAATTTTCATTGATATATTGCTACCATTTAATCCACAGAGTTCAGTCAGGGTTTGCCAGTTGTCCCAATAAAGTTCTTTATAGCAAAAGGATCCTGTCCAGAATCATGTGTTGCTTTTTAATGATAATTCTGGCACTTAATATAACTTTTATATGCCATAGTTTGCAGTAAGTACAAAAGATATAATAGTATTGTTTATAGATTTCAACTTGACTTTTCTGTTTGTTCCAGGGTGCCTAGAACATATAAAGCACCTAAAAAATACTTACTAAACCATATATATAAGATTCTCTAAGAATATTGATCCTTAATCCAGCAGTCATATCATTCAGGGTCTTCCAAAGTTGTTATTAGGGCTTGGGTGGTATGACACACTAACTTTTCTTACTGTTTTAAGCTGTTTTGATATTTGAAAGCACAATGCTGAAATGCTATTTTTTAAAACCTTCTTAAACATATACATAAAATGTTTGTGTCCTTTTATAGTGGCAACTGAATCCATCAAGAACTGGTGTTCTTGAGCAAAATGAGCCTGAAAGCAGAGAGAGTAAGTATCTACAAGTCCTTTATTGAGGTTGACTTTGTTGCTAAGAAAAGAAAAATAGTGACTTATAATGCTCAGGTGTTGGAAATTGCTGTGGTTGGAGGTAGACCATATTCTTTTTGCAGATTAGATTTTTGCCATTCCGTTTGTGCACAAACACTTGTGTATCGACTATATGCTAGATGTCATGGGAAGTGCTTATTAATGACTAGCCCTATGGACTCTGTAGTTTAATACAAATAATCATGCATAAATTGAATTTATAAATTAAATTTATATGAGACTATAGGCAACAGTGCTCTTCTATACCAGAACAAAAGCCTCTTGGGCAGTTAGAAAGGAAAAATACATCTAATTAATACAGATGGAACCAGGGCCAAATTATGAGGCTATGTACATTCTTGTTAGAGTAAAGCCACATTAGCTCAGATTGGCCAGAGAATGGAAATATCCTGGTTATTTTAATAATCTAATTAAGAGTCATCACAGTTCCATAAATTAATTACTAGTCTTCAGAGTTTTACTGTTTATATATTAATACATATTTTTAAAGCAATATAGTCTTTAGGAGACCTTGCAATTCCTCATGCATATATTTTGAATATGAATTATTACTGTACAATATTATTTTTAAATATTAGTTATCTTTCTGTTTGGATTCAAGGTAAGTAGAAGTTCAATATAATAAGTAAAATTTTCTTGATATAACAATGATTTGATTACTCTGAAAAATCAGCAAATATGAAAGTCTTTATGAAAATAATGTCTATGTGAATATCCTGATTTTCTGTATAGTAACTTAGCTTTATTTTATTCAAGTAGTGAAATTTTAATTTGCAGTCTGGAAAAAAAGTACATATCCATTCCATTTTTCTTTTTAAAAATTTATCAGGGAGGGGGGAAGTGGTTAAAGATAAAAGAAAAGGAAAAAATATGGATCTGATTGAAGAATATGTATTCAATAATAGTGTTCGAGGAGGGTGAGTTAATAATTCCCTGTTGTTAGGGAGAAGACACAAAAAAGCATTAAACATAAAAAGCATTTATCTGTGTTAAAATAAAGAACATCTGTTTGTCAGAAGATAGCACTGAAAGAGTACAAAGGCAAGCCATGAAAGAGGAGATTTTTGCCGCTTACAGTCAAGAGTCTCGTAGCCAGGATTCCCTGTCCCTAGATCACTAAGGAAGGGGAGACGTGCTGTCGGGGCGTGTCCTGAGATGGGAAGGAGGAGTCGTGATGGCGAGGGGATGAGAGGAATGCTTCCGTTTTGCTGGCAAGGCTTTATTTCTTGACCTGGGTGATGGTTAAATATGGTTGCTTTATGATTGTCCACTGAACTGCAGGTTTGTGTTTTGTGTGTATTTTTTAACAAATGCATATTTGTTTTAAAAAATTGTTAATATGTATTTTTTGTATTTTTATATCACTAAATAATAGCCGTATCTCTTTTTCAATTTTATAAGAGCTTGATTGAGGTATAATCTATATACCATAAATTTGCCCTTTTAAAGTACATAATTGAGTGGGTTTTGGTAGATTCAGAGTTGTGTAACCATCACCACAGCCTAATTTCAGAATTTTCCATCAGCTCAGAAAGAATCCTCTTACCCATTTATTAGTCATCCCTGTTTCCTCCTACCTCCAGCCCCAGGCTACCACGAATCTGCTTTGGTTATTTGGATTCGTGTATTCTGGCCATTGATTTTAGATCATTCCTCTTTTCTCTATATACATTCGCTGCTGTAAATTTCTCTCTAGCATTTCTTCCACGGAATGCTACAAATTTTGATAAGTTGTGTTTTATTTAGTTCAAAATATTTAAAAATTCATGTTGAGTTTTTTGGTTGTTTTTTTTTTTTTTTTACTCATTTGTTGTTTAGCAATGTATTATTTAACTTTCACATATATTTTGGGATTTTCCAGTTATGTTTCTATTAGTCATTTCTAGTTTAATTATATTGTGGTCTGAGAGCAGATATTGTATGATTTCTAGTCTTTTAAATTTATTGGGGTGTGTTTTATGGCCCAGAATGTGATCTCTCTTGGTGAACATTCCATGTGAGGTTAAGAATAATGTGTATTCTGCTATTGTTGGATGAAGTAGTCCGTGGTTGCCAATTATATACAGTTAATGGTTGAGTTCATTTGAGAATGGGTACAAGATAGTTACAGGTATTTCACAACAGAAGAAACACAGACATCTAATAAACACATGAAAAAATGCTCAAGCTCATTAGCAGTTGTGGAAATGCAAATTAAAATCACTGCAACAATGTTTACACCCCTATTGCTGTACCTACTAGAGTTGCAAAATTAAAGTTTGAGGACACCAAGTGTGCTAGTGAGGAGGTGGATGGTTAGAAGCTTTTGTATGTTGCTGGTTGGACTGAAAATATATACAGCCACCTTGGGAAAGCAGTTTAATGTTATCTTTGTAAAACTGAAGATGTGTATATTCCATGACCCAGCAATTTGACCTCTAAGCATATGCCCTAGGAAAATTCTTCCATGTTTCGTAGAAAAGACAGAGATAGATAATTCATTGCAACATTGCTCTTAAAAGCAAAAACTGGAAATAGCACAAAAATTATCTCTGGAAATTAAAATATTACAGTGGAATATTATAAAGCAGTGAAAGTAAAATGAATTACAGCTTCTTAAACATGGTTGGATCTTAGAAATATAATGCTGAATGAAAAAATCAAGTTTCAGAAGACTAAATACATTATAATGCAACTTCTATGTAAGTTCAACAAGAAGGCAAATAGTGTATTGGTTAGTACATGTGGCAAAATTATTTTTAAGAAGCAATGGAATGATAAATGATTCAGCACCGTGGTTACCTCTGAATAAGGGTGACTGAGGGATGGGATTAGACTGGGGGGCACCTGAGAGGTGGTTTTGGGGGTGGTTTCACCCCCCTCAGTTTTGGGGGTTAGGTAGTAGATTCTTGAGCAAACTCTGGGAAAGAGTGGAGGACAGAGGAGCCTGGGGTGAAAGAGTTGGACACGGCTTAGCGACTGAACACCAACAAAGTAGGTTCTTGAGTGTTAATTTATTATTAGGCTTTGGGACTCCCATCTGGGTCACACACAGTCTTCTTGTTTTAATGTTTCCAATATTACATAATAAGAGAGAGAGCTTTCCAGATCTATTCTCCCTGCATCCTGATCCGGGTGTCCTTAAGACTAGGAAGAGCGAGGCGAGCACAGAGGCCTGGAGGGCAGGCAGATCCCTGGAAAGACAGAAAGCAGCAGGATAAAAGGAGACTCTCAGAAGTGGTGGGTATACTTACCATCCTAAGTGTGGTGGTGGTTTCTCAGATGTGTGCTTGTGTTGAAACCCATCACATTGTGCAGTTTACACGCACACAGTGTGTGTCCCAGGAAAGCCAGGGAAATTAGGTCATGCGGCGAGCTGGAAGCCAGGGCCGTCTCCCACCTGACCAAGGTGATGAGTCCGCGTGCCTTCTGGTGAGGAGGGGTGTGTCCCCTCACACCTCGATGCCCCACAGACAACTCCCTTCTCTCCCTGGACAACAGACGGGTCCTTTTGTCTCTTCCTCCTGCTGCTGCTAAGTCGCTTTAGTCGTGTCCGACTCTGTGCGACCCCATAGACGGCAGCCCACCAGGCTCTGCCATCCCTGGGATTCTCCAGGCAAGAACACTAGAGTGGGTTGCCATTTCCTTCTCCAATACATGAAAGTGAAAAGTGAAAGTGAAGTCCCTCAGTCATGTCCAACTCTTAGTGACCCCATAGACTGCAGCCCCCAGGCTTCTCTGTCCATGGGATTTTCCAGGCGAGAGTACTGGAGTAGGGTACCATTGCCTTCTCCATTGTCTCCTCCAGCCTAACAGTAATAACTTTTCCCCAAAAAAAGTTTTGTGAATTGTTGTCTATACACTGTTGATGAATCCAGTTTGTAAAAGGTCAGATACATTGTGTCACCTGTGAGTGACTTATCTAGAATCTGTTCTTTAACAGTTGAAAATTTTAAAGATAAAATCAATATGCCATTTTTCATTTTTATTTTTAAAATATTCCTTTTTAGCTTAAGCATTGTTTTGATCTTATAGCCTCTGACTTTAACAAATGCTCATTTCTTTGAAGTGACATTTTCCTGACGTTAAGTTATTCTTGACCATCAGATGGTGTGTTGGGATCCGTACCCCTGGATGAAGAACCGCACCAGAATAAGAAGCTTCGTCTTGCAAACCACTAAGAAGTCTTGTCTGAACAAGGGGTGAAGGCCTCAAGAATTTTTATTGCACTTTTAAAATCCAGCCTTGTTAACTCAGAAAATAAGAATGGATTTTGTAAATAGTTGAAAAATATTTTTAAAGGAAGCTAATTTATTATTAGCATATGAATGATACTAAGGAGAATATTTTTATTTAGATTTATTTGTATGTTTTCCAGAGTATAGTGGTGTGTTCTTTTCTTACACTGAAGCAGGTGTCAGTCATTTCAAGAGACCAGTTCAGTCGGCTACAGGGATTGATTTCTCCTGGTTTTAGCTTTAGGGAATCCAGTCTGAAAGGGGCTGGTTCATTGGAGGTCACACACATCTCAGCAGAGAAGTACACACCTTTTCAGAAATACTAATCCCTTTGGATTATGAAGGTGATAATTAGTAATCTTCTCCAGGGAAATAAACAGCAACGTGACCATTTTTAAGTCAATGTGTGACTCACCAAAATGCCCCATTTATACCCAAAGCTTTCTGGCAATCAGCATTTACTTGATTAGCCTGGAGTCATAAAAAATGAGTTTGGTGGGCCTGCTCTCCATATAAAAGTGTGTTCCTAACAAGGTTCTTCTTTGTTTTTTCAGTCTTTCAGTGTCTAAAAATCATGATCGCTTGCTGGACTCTGGGGTTACATCACTGATGTAACAGGGTAGCAGTAGGAAGACAGCATTATTCTCGGACAATATTATTCTCTGATCTCACTGACTCTTGAAACCACTAACAAGAGAGGAAATATTTCAGTCTGGAAGTCCATTCGTAAATGCTGCCCATTATCCCCTCCATATAATTAGCAGAGAGCGTTTCAGGGCTTTGAATAGAAGGCCTTATAAAAACATTTGCAAACCTTAAGAATATTGAAAATCTTGATGGTGAGCATGATGGTCAGTTCAGTCATTTTCCAAATTGCTCTTCATGAGTCCTCTCATTTTTTATTTGTTGAGGAAACATTCAGAAAATCAGCCCGAAGATGAAGGCACAGGCTTTGTACTTTCCTGGAGTTAGGGAGGGAGCTGCGTGGCCGGTGGCCCACGGGCAGCCCTGCGGTGCAACCGGCTCTGTGCGGGGAGTTGGCTTCACCTCTGCTGTCGCCCACTTTCTCCCCGGCGCGTCTCGTATCCTCACAGGGCCTCCTGCCAGTCTCAGGAGAGTGCACAGGCCACCCCGCACGCGGGCCCGTGCCCCTGTTTGGACGGCAGCCTGCTTAGCCTGTGTTGTGTGTGTAAATTTTTTTTTTTAACTGCTGAATCTAGTGCCTGCAACAGTGTCTGGCACGTGAATTTGTTGACTCAATGACTGCTGGACACCGGCTAGACCCTGGAGATGAGATGTGTAAGAAGTGCTCCCTGACCTCAAGAAGCTTGCAGTCTAGTGACAGACATAAGCGTAAAGTCACGTATTAATAACAGTGCTTCTCAGAGGGAGTCCCTGGACCAACAGCGTTAGCCTCGTCTGGGGACTTGTTAGAAGTGCACATTGTTAAGCCCTAACCCAGACCTGTTGAATCAAACTCTGGGGCTGGGGCCAGCATTCCCTGAAGGTGCCTCAGGACCTTCAAGGTTGAGAATGCCCTGTGGATGTAACTGAAGGAATAGGGGTGGAAGAAACACATAGGAGGACAGGCAGGCACTCGAGTGAGTCCCAGAAGAAGCGCCTGGAGAAGTGGAGGCCCTGTAGATGTGGAGGTCCTGAAGGGGCTGCAGGGAGTGGGCAGGCGAACAGTGGGGGTGAGATGAACATCTGAGAAAGTAATGGAGATGGGTGGTCACCCCAGGAAGTAGGAAAGGGAAGCGAGTGGAAACTCACGCAAAGGTTGCTAACCTGTACCAGGAGCCCCCTGGGGCAGCCCCCTGGGGTATTGCCTAAAACCTAGTCACCCACAGTCAAGAGGGCTCACCCCTCAGGCTGAGAAATTGAAACTTGCCCTTAAAAATACATCACCATTAATTTCAAAGATTGGGAAGACGATAGTAAATGCATAATCTGAAAGAGCTCTGCATTTGTTTACTGCCAAGGACAGCAGCTATGCCGACTGGAGGTGGGGTGAGCGCAGGCCTGGCTCGGCGCTCGGCTGTCAGGTGGGGTGCGTGAGGGTTTACCTGTATCAGGTCACTGCCAACGCTTTTTCTTGGCTTTTCCATGGGTTTCTCTTCCTCAGTTACTTAATGAGTTTGAGAATATACCTTCTCATAAATCTTCCTCAGTTTATGCATGAACGGTTGAGCTTTCAGGTCTACCGCAGCAGTCTGCTTCTAACCCACTT
Organism: Aepyceros melampus; assembly: GCA_006408695.1. Classification (NCBI taxonomy): domain Eukaryota; kingdom Metazoa; phylum Chordata; class Mammalia; order Artiodactyla; family Bovidae; genus Aepyceros; species Aepyceros melampus. The sequence continues at coordinate 151,865 of SJXQ01011067.1, read as the reverse complement.
TAGAGCTATGTTTTGAAGTTCTGGTATTGCCAAGAATGGCCGCTTAGCATTGAGCTGCAGCTGTTACTACTGCTTCTTAAGGTCAAGGAACAGTTTAGAATCTTCACTTCATATGTCATATTAAGGGGTTTTTCTGTGATCATTTAAAATTATTACATACTTTTTACATATAAGAAAAGTGGAAAGCCCTATTAATCAATACCAGTTGAAAACAAGGCCTGTTTAAAATGGAATACCCTTTAGAAATGCGTCCATAAAATGTGTTTACCCTATCCAACTACTGCACTTAAACAGACTCAGATTTCAAAGGAACTTAGATCTCATCTTTTAGAATATTCCTCTGCAGAACTGGAAACACGAGTGTCCAGAAGGTGAATGATTTCTTAAAGTTTAGCTCAGGATGTCACAAGGGCCTAAATCAGTATCAGCTTTGGTTTTTTTCTCTCTCTACGTTTTCAGTTTTGTTTTTAATATCAGTGTTCATTTGTCCTGTACCTGTTGACGTATTAGCTGATTTTAACATGTATGTGACAGTAATAAAAGACTTCTATCGTTGTAAATTAAGTCATTTTTTAAGTAAAAGTATACCTACGCATTTAAAATGAGCAAAATAGATCTATAAACCTAAGATCTATAAACCCACTGTCTTCTGTATCACCCCTCCCCAGAGGCCACCAGGCTCAAGGATTTTAGCTGATTTACTTTGTATTTGTCTCCAAATCACATGTTTCTTAATAGTGTTTCAGTTTTAGGTATTTTCTTTTGAAGTTCCATCATGGAAGGGCTTTCTTTCACCTCCCTCTCCTCAGCACACACTTCGTCTCTCCATCCTCCTAATATTCTTTCAGTTTGGTTGCATCAGTATTCATTGTTTGATATTATGACTGTAAGTGCTTACTCACAGCTGTATCACGTTATGTATTGTGATGACTTTCTGTATAAAATGTATTTTCGTGCATTTCAAATTTGTCTTTTCTGCGCAGGGCTGCGGGGACCTTGATTTTGTATATTTTACTGCTAACCTGTAACCAAACTCTTCTCCCAGCTATGTAACCTTCTCTTGGTATTCAAGCACATCGGGTGTCCTAAAAAGCTTTTCTTATTGAAGAAGTGCCTCCCAGAGCCTCTGACCACCTCCAGCCTGGGCTGATCAGTCACTGGACCTTCTGCGCTGCTGTCTTCCCAGGTTCTCCCTCCGCGGCGTTCCTGGCGTTGGGGAGGGCCGGGACAGAGGCATCCTCTACCTTCTTGAACTGGAACCCCCAGAATCCAGGCTTTTCTCAGTTGGGCGGGCATATCTTTCAGAAGGTCCCTGAGAAAAGGTACATGGTGGTAAGATGACTGTTTAGGGGAACAGTTTCAATAGTGTGAGTATCTGTGAATGTCTTTATTCTGCCCTCAATTTAGACACTTTGTTGGGTGTAGAATTCTAGATTGGGAATAACCACCACCCCTGACCCTCCCCGCACCCCGCCTCAGAATTCTGAAGGCCTTGTTTCATGATCCTGATTACACTACTGGAATGAGTTTCAAGGTTGGGGCTGTCAGTCAGACTCACGAGATTCAGCGAAGGCTGCTGGGCAACGTCTTTCAGGACAGTATAGAGCAGAGCTTAGCTTCGTGCACCTCAGCACGTTCCCAGGCAGAGCGTCCGACTGTCCTCACTGAGTCCTCTGTTCTGTCTGTGCTGAGCTTATGTTTAAAACAGAGAAAGCCAAAACTTCACTCTCGTTTTATGATTTCCGGGGCATAAACAGAGGTAAATTAATATGTTTGTTCACTTCTCCATTTTCATATTTTCTGTAATGTTTTGGCTTTAAGCATGAAATTCCTTTCCTGCAGTCATTTTAAATAGTGTATTTAGTAAAAATGGGCTCAGTTGCTTCAGTTGTGTCTGACTCTGTGACCCTATGGACTGGGGCCCGCCAGGCTCCTCTGTCCATGGGAGTGGGTTCCCATGCCCTTGTCCAGGGGGCCTTCCCAACCCAGGGATCGAACCCATGTCTCCTGCATTGCAAGCAGATTCTTTACCGCTGAACCACTGGGGAAGCCCATTTAGTACAAATAGCCACTCCCTAATATTATGTGTCTTTCCCCTGGGGATAAGCCCCAAAGATATTGTGTCAGAGGAGTATGTGTTCTTCTACAGAAGGCTATTTTTTAGATGATGAAGGTGAGGAAGGAATACCTGAAAAATACGGATTTTCTAAAACACCATCTTTGGGGATAAAGAATTAAAATCTATTCAACACCACTATAGCATTTGAGTGTCTTTCTATTTGTTATTTCTGACTGTATATTTTAAAAGGCTTGAAAATAGAAAACACTTGACCAGGCTAACCATGTATTTTGGTTCATTTTAAACATCTGTGGAATTGGCCCACTAGGTGGCTTCAGGCTCAAGTTTACTTGCACAGTATATATCTGATAGAGTTAATGCCTCAAATATACAAAGAACTCATAAAAGTCAACATTAATAGAACAAAGAACCCAGTTTAAAAAAAATGAGCAGGGGATCTGAAGAGACAAATTTTCCAAAGAAAATACACAGATGATCAATAGGCACATGAAAAGATGCTCAGCATCACTCATCAGAGAAATGCAAATCAAAAGCACAAGAAGATGCCATCTCAGAGCTGTCAGAATATTCTGTTATCAAAAACACAGTAACAGATGACAACAGAGAAAAGGTAACCATTGTTCACTCTTGCTGGGAAGGAAATTTGTATAGTCACTGTGGAAAAAATTGGAAAAAAAGCATGGCTATTTCTGAAAAGAAAAATAGATCTACCATATATTTTAAGAATTCCAATTCTGGTGGTTTATCTGAAAAAAATCAAAACAATTATCTGAAAATATATATGCACCACTACAATCACGGCAGCATTATTTGCAGTAGCCAACCCAAGGGCCCATTAATGGATAAAGAAGATTCTACATGCGTACATATGCACAACAGGACATTACTCAGCCATAGAAAAGAACAAAATCTTGGTAGCTGAGACAACGTGAATAGACCTAGAGGGTACTATGCTAAGTGAAAATAAGACTTAGAAAAACAACTATTGTATGACTTCAATTATTGCTATAATCTAAAAAACAAAGCAAATGAACAGATAACAAAACAGATTTGTAAATACAGAGGGAAAAGTGGGTAGTCACCAGGGAGGGGAGCGGGAGGAGGGAAGAAACAGGTGAGGGAGATCAAGAGGTACAGACTTGCAAACAAATAAACAGTCTTGGGTGTGAGATTTGAGAAATGTAGTTCATAGTTATGTAATACTTACCTCTGTATGATGACATACACAGACTTACTGTGTTGATCTTTTTGAAATGTTCAGAAATATCTAATTGCTACATTGGGCAACCAGAACTACCAGTGTCATAGGCCATTATAGTTCAACAAACGAACTCAGAGTAAAAGAGATTTGTGGTTACCAGATGCAGTGTACTCCAGGTTACAGGCAAATTTGGCCTTGGAGTGCAGAATGCAGCAGGGAAAAGGCTAACAGAATTTTGCCAAGAGAATGAGCTGGTCACAGCAAACACCCTCTTCCAACAACACGAGAAGACTCTACACATGGACATCACCAGATGGTCGACACCGAAATCAGATTGATTATATTCTTTGCAGCCAAAGATGCAGAAGCTCTACACAGTCAGAAAAAACAAGACCAGGAGCTGACTGTGGCTCAGATCATGAACTCCTTATTGCCAAATTCAGAGTAAAATTGAAGAAAGTAGGGAAACCACTAGACCATTCAGGTATGACCTAAATCAAATCTCTTATGATTATACAGGAGTGAGAAATAGATTCGAGGGATTAGATCTGATAGAGTGCCTGATGAACTATGGATGGAGGTTCGTGACATTGTACAAGAGACAGGAATCAAAACCATCCCCAAGAAAAAGAAATGCAAAAAAGCAAAATGGCTGTCTGAGGAGGCCTTACAAATAGCTGTGAAAAGAAGAGAAGTGAAAAGCAAAGGAGAAAAGGAAAGATATACGCATTTGAATGCAGATTCCAAAAAATAGCAAGAAGAGATAAGAAAGCCTTCCTCAGCGATCAATGCAAAGAAATAAAAGAAAACAATAGAATGGAAAAGACTAGAGATCTCAAGAAAATTAGAGATACCAAGGGAACATTTCATGCAAAGGTGAGCTCAATAAAGGACAGAAATAATATGGACCTAACAGAAGCAGAGCATATTAAGAAGAGATGGCAAGAATACATAGAAGAACTATACAAAAAAGATCTTTACTACACAGATAATCACAATGGTATGATCACTCACCTTGAGCCAGACATCCTGGAATGTGAAGTCAAGTGAGCCTTAGGAAGCATCACTATGAACAAAGCTAGTGGAGGTGATGGAATTCCAGTTGAGCTGTTTCAAATCCTGAAAGATGATGCTCAACCCAGGGATCGAACCCATGTCTCCTGCATTGCAAGCAGATTCTTTACCGCTGAACCACTGGGGAAGCCCATTTAGTACAAATAGCCACTCCCTAATATTATGTGTCTTTCCCCTGGGGATAAGCCCCAAAGATATTGTGTCAGAGGAGTATGTGTTCTTCTACAGAAGGCTATTTTTTAGATGATGAAGGTGAGGAAGGAATACCTGAAAAATACGGATTTTCTAAAACACCATCTTTGGGGATAAAGAATTAAAATCTATTCAACACCACTATAGCATTTGAGTGTCTTTCTATTTGTTATTTCTGACTGTATATTTTAAAAGGCTTGAAAATAGAAAACACTTGACCAGGCTAACCATGTATTTTGGTTCATTTTAAACATCTGCTGGAATTGGCCCACTAGGTGGCTTCAGGCTCAAGTTTACTTGCACAGTATATATCTGATAGAGTTAATGCCTCAAATATACAAAGAACTCATAAAAGTCAACATTAATAGAACAAAGAACCCAGTTTAAAAAAAATGAGCAGGGGATCTGAAGAGACAAATTTTCCAAAGAAAATACACAGATGATCAATAGGCACATGAAAAGATGCTCAGCATCACTCATCAGAGAAATGCAAATCAAAAGCACAAGAAGATGCCATCTCAGAGCTGTCAGAATATTCTGTTATCAAAAACACAGTAACAGATGACAACAGAGAAAAGGTAACCATTGTTCACTCTTGCTGGGAAGGAAATTTGTATAGTCACTGTGGAAAAAATTGGAAAAAAAGCATGGCTATTTCTGAAAAGAAAAATAGATCTACCATATATTTTAAGAATTCCAATTCTGGTGGTTTATCTGAAAAAAATCAAAACAATTATCTGAAAATATATATGCACCACTACAATCACGGCAGCATTATTTGCAGTAGCCAACCCAAGGGCCCATTAATGGATAAAGAAGATTCTACATGCGTACATATGCACAACAGGACATTACTCAGCCATAGAAAAGAACAAATCTTGGTAGCTGAGACAACGTGAATAGACCTAGAGGGTACTATGCTAAGTGAAAATAAGACTTAGAAAAACAACTATTGTATGACTTCAATTATTGCTATAATCTAAAAAACAAAGCAAATGAACAGATAACAAAACAGATTTGTAAATACAGAGGGAAAAGTGGGTAGTCACCAGGGAGGGGAGCGGGAGGAGGGAAGAAACAGGTGAGGGAGATCAAGAGGTACAGACTTGCAAACAAATAAACAGTCTTGGGTGTGAGATTTGAGAAATGTAGTTCATAGTTATGTAATACTTACCTCTGTATGATGACATACACAGACTTACTGTGTTGATCTTTTTGAAATGTTCAGAAATATCTAATTGCTACATTGGGCAACCAGAACTACCAGTGTCATAGGCCAATTATAGTTCAACAAACGAACTCAGAGTAAAAGAGATTTGTGGTTACCAGATGCAGTGTACTCCAGGTTACAGGCAAATTTGGCCTTGGAGTGCAGAATGCAGCAGGGAAAAGGCTAACAGAATTTTGCCAAGAGAATGAGCTGGTCACAGCAAACACCCTCTTCCAACAACACGAGAAGACTCTACACATGGACATCACCAGATGGTCGACACCGAAATCAGATTGATTATATTCTTTGCAGCCAAAGATGCAGAAGCTCTACACAGTCAGAAAAAACAAGACCAGGAGCTGACTGTGGCTCAGATCATGAACTCCTTATTGCCAAATTCAGAGTAAAATTGAAGAAAGTAGGGAAACCACTAGACCATTCAGGTATGACCTAAATCAAATCTCTTATGATTATACAGGAGTGAGAAATAGATTCGAGGGATTAGATCTGATAGAGTGCCTGATGAACTATGGATGGAGGTTCGTGACATTGTACAAGAGACAGGAATCAAAACCATCCCCAAGAAAAAGAAATGCAAAAAAGCAAAATGGCTGTCTGAGGAGGCCTTACAAATAGCTGTGAAAAGAAGAGAAGTGAAAAGCAAAGGAGAAAAGGAAAGATATACCATTTGAATGCAGATTCCAAAAAATAGCAAGAAGAGATAAGAAAGCCTTCCTCAGCGATCAATGCAAAGAAATAAAAGAAAACAATAGAATGGAAAAGACTAGAGATCTCAAGAAAATTAGAGATACCAAGGGAACATTTCATGCAAAGGTGAGCTCAATAAAGGACAGAAATAATATGGACCTAACAGAAGCAGAGCATATTAAGAAGAGATGGCAAGAATACATAGAAGAACTATACAAAAAAGATCTTTACTACACAGATAATCACAATGGTATGATCACTCACCTTGAGCCAGACATCCTGGAATGTGAAGTCAAGTGAGCCTTAGGAAGCATCACTATGAACAAAGCTAGTGGAGGTGATGGAATTCCAGTTGAGCTGTTTCAAATCCTGAAAGATGATGCTGTGAAAGTGCTACACTCAATATGCCAGCAAATTTGGAAAACTTGGCAGTGGCCACAGGACTGGAAATGGTCAGTTTTTCATTCCAATCCCAAAGAATGTTGAAACTACTGGAATCAAGATTGCTGGGAGAAGTATCAATAACCTCAGATATGCAGATGACACCACCATTATGGCAGAAAGTGAAGAACTAAAGAGCTTCTTGATGAAAGTGAAAGAGGACAGTGAAACATTTGTCTTAAAATGCAGCAGTCAGAAAACTAAGATCATGGCATCTGGTCCCATCACTTCATGGCAATTACATGGGGAAACAGTGGAAACAGTGACAGACTTTATTTTGGGGGGCTCCAAAATCACTGCAGATGGTGACTGCAGCCATGAAATTAAAAGAGACTTACTCCTTGGAAGAAAAGTTATGACCAACCTAGGCAACATATTAAAAAGCACAGACATCACTTTACCAGCAAAGGTCCATGTAGTCAAAGCTATGGTTTTCCCACTAGTTATGTATGGATATGAGAGTTGGACTATAAAGAAAGCTGAGTGCTGAAGAATTGATGCTTTTGAGCTGTGGTGTTGGAGAAGACTCTTGAGAGCCCCTTGGACTGCAAGGAGATCAACCAGTCCATCCTAAAGGAGATTAGTCCTGGGTGTTCATTGGAAGGACTGATACTGAAGCTGATACTCCCATACTTTGGCCACCTGATGCGAAGAACTGATTCATTGGAAAAGACCCTGATTCTGGGAAAGATTGAAGGCAGGAGGAGAAGGGGATGACAGAGGTTAAGATGGTTGGATGGTATCACTGACTCAGTGGACATAAGTTTGAGTAAACTGGGAGTTGGTGATGGACAGGGAGGCCTGGCATGCTGTGGTCCATGGGGTCACCAAGTCAGACATGACTGAGTGACTGAACTGACTGACTGATGCAGTGTATGGGTGGAGAAGGAACTGGATGAATGCAGCCAAAGTTACAAACTTCCAGTTATAAAATTAGTAAGTGCTCGGGATTTAAGGTACAGCATGACTAATATAATTAACACCCCTTTATGTTATATATGAAAGTTGTTAAGAGAGTACATCATAAGAGTTATCTCAAAATTTTTTGCTATTTCTTGAATTTTATACCTATATGAGGTGTTGAATGTTCACTAAACTGATTGGGATAATCCTGATATATGTTCATCAAATCATTATGCTGTAGACCTTTTTGCAATAAAGATGGGACCCAATGCCATGATCTTAGTTTTCTGAATGTTGAGCTTTAAGTCAACTTTTTCACTGTCCTCTTTCACTTTCATCAAGAGGCTCTTTAGTTCTTCCTCACTTTCTGCCATAAGGGTAGTGTCATCTGCATATCTGAGGTTATTGATATTTCTCCCAGCAATCTTGATTCCAGCTTGTGCTTCATCTAGCCCAGCGTTTCTCATGATGTACTCTGCATAGAAGTTAAATAACTAGGGTGACAATATACAGCCTTGACGTACTCCGTTTCCCATTTAGAACCAGTCTGTTGTTCCATGTCCAGTTCTAACTGTTGCTTCCTGACCTGCATATAGGTTTCTCAAGAGGCAGGTCAGGTGGTCTGGTATGCTCATCTCTTTCAGAATTTTCCACAGTTTATTGTGATCCACATAGTCAAGGCTTTGACATAATCAATAAAGCAGAAGTAGATGTTTTTCTGGAACTCTCTTGCTTTTTCAATGATCCAGCGGATGTTGGAATTTGACCTCTGGTTCCTCTGTCTTTTCTAAAACCAGCTTGAACATCTGGACGTTCACGGTTCACGTATTGCTGAAGCCTGGCTTGGAGAATTTTGAGCGTTACTTTACTAGCGTGTGAGATGAGTGCAATTGTGCGGTAGTTTGAGCCTTCTTTGGCATTGCCTTTCTTTGGGATTGGAATGAAAACTGACCATTTCCAGTCCTGTGGCCACTGCTGAGATTTCCAAATTTGCTGGTATTTGAGTGCAGCACTTTCAGAGCATCATCTATCAGGATTTGAAATAGCTCCACTGGAATTCCATCACCTCCACTAGCTTTGTTCATAGTGATGCTTCCTAAGGCCCACTTGACTTCACATTCCAGGATGTCTGGCTCTAGGTGAGTGATCACACCGTTGTGATTATCTGGGTCATGAAGATCTTTTTTGTACAGTTCTTCTGTGCTGTAGATCTTAAACTCACACAATGCTGTATGTTGATTATATCTCAATTAGACTTGAAGGAATGAATAATGCTGTATAAAGTTAACTTTTGGCTTCCCGGGTAGCTCAAATGTTAAAGCATCTGCCTGCAATAAGGGAGACCCAGGTTTGATCCCTGGGTTGGGAAGATTCCCCAGAGAATGGCATGGCAACTCACTCCAGTATTGTTGCCTGGAGAATCCCATGGACAGAGGAGCCTGGTGGGCTACAGTCCATGGGGGTCACAAAGAGTCGGACACTAGTGAGTGACTTTGACATTCACTTTCAAAGCTAACTTAGGAAAAAACTTTATACCAAGATTAAGTGAGTCCAACACCAAAGAATCCAATGTTTTGGTTGTTAGGAAATACATAACTAATTGACTTATACATTTAGGAAAAGCATGTGATCAACTTGATACACACAAAGTAGCATGGTAGAATATTACAGGGAACAATTATAAAAATAAAAAAGATATAACGCTTATGTACCCAAAGAAATCTCCAATACCCACAACACTAGTGCACCTATAGAGAAATAATACATTGATTTCCTGTAATTGTCAGAAAGATCAGTAGTAGACATGAACCCCTAACAACACTTTGAGGAGTAAAAAAAATTACTACTGGAAAAGAAGAATTAAAGTCATCTCCATTTGTAGAGTATATGGATCTATATCTAATAAGTCTGAATAACTGATGGAAATTCGTTACAGAAAATAAGACAAAATATTTTAAAGACTATAGCATAAGCATGTAGTACACAGTACACACAGACACATTAGTTAAAAGGTATATTAAAAGGGAGGCTGCGATTTTAAAAGTATAAAAGAAAATAAAAATAAATCTAATACCACATGTGGAAAGTGCTCATATGAATAAAATTATTGTGAACTCCTCATATAGATAATACAGGAAAAAATAACTGAAGAAAAGGAAAAAATGACTTCCTTAAATATAATAAGAAATCTTACTTGTAAAGAAAAATATACCAATATCCAAATGTGTAATGGATATTTGTCTATTTCTGTGTGTGTGTATATATATATATATATACAAACACATATACAAGTATTTTTCTGAGGATAATTTATGGTTTACATGAAAGATTTTATGAAATTAAAGGTTAGTTATTAACAAATATATTTTACATACAAGATACTTTACATACACTTCATGGAAACTACAAAGGAAAAATCTGTAGTTATGCAAAAGATAAAGAATTAATTCATACCATATAAAAAAAAAAACCCTAAAGGAACTGTCGTAGCCGCGAGTTCCAGGAAACAAACTCACTCAGGACAATGCAGATAGCGGAGTGCAGTTTATCACACCTGCAGGCCCAGGGCAGATTCTCCTCTTAGCCAAGGACCCCAACCAGTTTTTGTGAAAACCTTATATACCCCAAATTCCCTGCAACTAGTCTGAACAAAGGAACAAAAAAGATACAATCAAAGTTAACCCCTGATTCATATGCCTTAAGCCTAGGTAGTTAACAGTGACAATTATCAATAGGCCTGTGGTCATACCCCAATAAGCATAATAGAATGTATGATTCTACTTGGTTACACAGATAATTAGAGTATTCTTTTAGGCGATGGAGAGACCTGGGGTGCTTCCTTCGGGGACTTGGTTTTCCAGTTGGTATGTCGTTTCCATGTCTTTGAGCATATAGCTCAAAGTCCACAGTCTGGCCCAAGATGGAGTCCTGCTTTCAAGACAGAGCCTGTTCTGTTTCCTCCTTCAGAACAACAACAATAACAAACAGAAAACAATGAAAATCCTTATCAACAACTTAAACATTAATGGATGAAATTCTCCAGTTAAATGACACAAAGTGACAGAATTAATTTAAGAAAAGAACCTACAGGGAATTCCCTGGAGATCTAGAGGTTAAGTTCCTGTACTTTCACTGCTGGGAATCTGGGTACAATCCCTGGTTGGGGAACAAGGATCCTGCAGGCCAAGCGGCATGTCCAAAATAAAACAATAATTTTAAAAAGAACGTGCAATATGCTGTTTACAAGAGACTTAATTCAACATAAGGACATATATAGATTAAAGTGAGAGGATGTGAAAATATATTCCATGCAAATAGCAGCCCAAAAGACAGAAGTAACTACTTAGTACATGTTTTCCATCCAAATCAGTCACAAGAGTCATAGAATATTACCATACAGTGATAAAGGGATCAAATTATCAAGAGTCAATTACAAACATACATATATGTGCACCCAGCACTGGAACATGTAGATACTTAAAGCAAATATGAACAAAACAAAGGAGCAGTAATGAATAGCAAGGTACTTCAATATCCCATCTGTAAACACGGATAGATCTCCAGGCAGAAAATTAATGAAAAACATTGACCTGCATAACGCTTTCGAAAAGTAACAAGTGTTAGTCACTCAGTCATGTCCAACTCTTTGTGACCCCTCTGTCCATGGGATTCTCCAGGCAAGAATACTGGAGTGGGTTAGCCACTTCCTTCTCCCACGGATCTTCCCCAACCAGGGATTGAACCGGGTCTTCCACCTTGCAGGCAGACTCCTAACCAACTGAGCCACCAGGGAAGCCTTAGAAAAGTAAACTTAACAGATATGTGGGCTTCCCAGGTGGTGCGGTGGTAAAGAATCTGCCTGCCAAATGCAGGAGATGCGAGAGACCTGGGTTCCATCCCAAGTGAAAAATTCAGGGCTTTTCTTGTAAAATCAGGAACAAGATAAGGCTATCCACACTCACTACTCTTATCACTTCAGTCGTGTCTGACTCTGTGTGACCCCAGAGACAAGGCTCCCCCATCCCTGGGATTCTCCAGGCAAAAACACTGGAGTGGGTTGCCATTTCCCTCTCCAATCCGTGAAAGTGAAAAGTGAAAGTGAAGTCGCTCAGCCGTGTCCAACTCCTAGGGACCCCATGGACTGCAGCCCACCAGGCTCCTCCGCCCATGGGATTTACCAGGCAAGAGTACTGGAGTGGGTTGCCACTGCCTTCTCCAATTACAGACAGTACTGAAGTCCTAAGCAGAGGAATCTGACAGAAAAATAAGAACTAGAAAGGCTTCCAAAATGGAGAGGAAAAAGTAAAGCTTCTTCTGTCTTCAGAAAACGTGACCTTATATACGGCTCCCCTACCCCAAATGTTATTAATAGTAGTAGTAAGTACAATAAGGTTGTAGGATACAGAATCAACATACAAAAGTCAGCTGCATTACATATTAATACAATCTCCTGTTTTATCATTCAGTCGGTTAAGTGGTGTCTGACTCTCTGCGACCCCAAGGACTGCAGCACGCCAGGCTTCCTTGTCCTTCACCATCTCCTGGAGTTTGTTCAAACTCAGGTCCATTGAATGGATGATGCCATCCAACCATCTCACCCTCTGTCGCCACTTTCTCCTCCTGCCCTCAATCTTGCCCAGCATCAGAATACAACAGTGACCAAATATTAGAAAGAAATAAAATAATTCCATTTACAATTAGCTGTCATCCTCGACCACCCCAAGGCCGTCTATGACCTCACGGCTCTGAACTGTTTAGTCTGCTGGCCCAGGGCTTCAGGGGCCCCTCCAGTCGCATCCGCTGTCCCCTCCCCGCTGGTACTTGATCCAACAGCGGAAAGCGCGCAGAGGCACTTGGCTAAATCGAGAGACTTGCGAATCTATGGATCAATTTTAAGTCCGAGAACTCGAGAGGCAATTAAGTATTACTAGAAATTCCACTGGAAGGTGAGGGCAGGTTAGGACGCTGAATCCCGCCCCCGGGGGTGCAGACCCAGGACCCCCGCACCCAGCCGCATGCACTCCCGGCCCACAGGAGGAGGGGCTCTGCGACTGCAGCCCGGACTCTGTCCCGCCCCCTCCCCGATTCCACGCGGGCCCGAGCCAGCCAGGCAGAGGGCAAAGGGGCGAAAAGAGAGACCAAATTCCCCTGGACTAAGGTGCTGGAGGAGAAGGGGACGACAGATGAGTTGGTGGGATGGCATCACCGATCCAATGGACATGAATTTGAGTAAACTCCGGGAGTGGTGATGGACAGGGAGGCTTGGCGTGCTGCGGTCCACGGGGTCGCAAGGAGTCCGACACGACTGAGCTGAACTGAACTGAACGGAAGGTGCTGCGGGGCCGCTCTTCCGAAGGAGCAGCCGCAGCTCAGAGCGAACCCCTTGCGCCTCAAAAGTCGGCCTCGCGCCGCCCACCCCCACCCCGACCCACGCGGTGCAGGGTCCGGGCCAGCGCACCTAGCGGGCGGCCCTAGGTGCGGTCTGGGCTTCAGCGGGGGCTGATGGCAGAGTCGCGGCGCGAGAAGTTCGGACTCCGCAGTGACCCCCGGCTCTACTCCGGGCGGCGGGGCGCTCGCCCCCAGTCACTTTCAGGGTCTGTTGTCAGGTCTCGCCCCGCCCCTGGCGCTAAACGCCAGGTGTCCGGGATGGAGGGCGGGTGGGCGGCTTTTAGTCTCATAACCCAGCTCCTTGGAAGAAAAGTTATGACCAACCTAGATAGCATATTCAAAAGCAGAGATATTACTTTGCTAAGGTCCGTCTAGTCAAGGCTATGGTTTTTCCAGTGACATGTATGGATGTGAGAGTTGGACTGTAAAGAAGGCTGAACGCCAAAGAATTGATGCTTTTGAACTGTGGTGTTGGAGAAGACTCTTGAGAGTCCCTTGGACTGCAAGGAGATCCAACCAGTCCATTCTGAAGGAGATCAGCCCTGGGATTTCTTTGGAAGGAATGATGTTAAAACTGAAGCTCCAGTACTTTGGCCACGTCATGCGCAGAGCTGACTCATTGGAAAAGACTCTGATGCTGGGAGGGATTGGGGACAGGAGGAGAAGGGGACGACAGAGGATGAGATGGCTGGATGGCATCACGGACTCAATGGACGTGAGTCTGAGTGAACTCCGGGAGATGGTGATGGACAGGGAGGCCTGGCGTGCTGCGATTCATGGGGTCGCAAAGAGTCGGACACGACTGAGCGACTAAACTGAACTGAACTGAACCCAGCTCCACCGCTCCGTCTGCCCCTTAAGCCTGCAACTGCAAAAGTTGGGAACTCTTCCTTGATCCCAGCACCTCACATAGCTTTTGACGCCAAGTCTAGGATCAGTGATTGGGCAACAGATGGATACGTGAGACCCTTCTGCTGCGGGAAGAAGGGGTGTGGGGACAGGAATGAGGCTCAGATGGAAAAGAAAGAAGTTTGCGGGGTGGGGGGCGTAATCTCTTGAGAGAAAGGGCGCAGGGATGAGCACAGCCCACCCACCAAAATACCGCCGCCTTTACAGGCTGCCCGTTCAGGACCGCCACTCCCCCACCCCCCCTTTTCCAAATGCCAACACCCACGCAGGCAAGCTGCAAGTCCCAGAGTCAAGCCCGGTAGTTCTGGGTCCAGAGTCCTGCCTCTTTAGAAACAGCCCGTCAGCCTGTCTAGCCCCTGAGCCATCCGATCAGAGGGGAAGTGACCCATCGGATGCCGATGGGGCCTCTGTGAGGCCAACCAGTTTGGGCCTGAGAGTCAGAGGTGCCCGGGAACCAACCTCTGCTCTCTGGGCGCATCCTTGGGCTTCCACCAGCCGCGGCTCGTAGCCTGAGGTCTGGCTGGGGAGCCGCAGGTGGGCTCCGCTGGTGCCCGGCGCCCTCTAGAGGCCGTCCTCTGTAAAGCCGACCCTCGGCCCTTCCTCCTGCCTTCCATCCCCAGCACTTGGGAGTCTGCCAGCCTGATTGCGCTCCTCCGCTCCCTCTAAGCGCAGTGAAGTGCCCTACAGACGTTTAGGATCTCCCTGCGAAGGCGGTTTCAAGCATGAACCTGAAATATTGTTATTTTTCTCCATGAATTTCCAAGGAGAAAGAGCTCTAGTTTTCCAAGTTATAAGAAATATAAAGTTAGGGATGTCCCTGGTGGTCCAGTGGTTAAGAATCCCCCTTGCAATGCAAGGGATGAAGGTTTGCTCTCTGGTCGGGGATTTAAGATCCTTCATGCCAAGGGACTGCTGAGCCTGCAGGCCGCAATTAGAGAGTTTTGGGCAGCTGTGAGAGATTCCCACATTACCCAGTGAGGAGGCCCTGAGCCACAACCCAATAGAGCCAGATAAATACACAGTTAAAAATACAAAGCTACAATATATTTTTGATGTTCTGAGCCAGGACTGTAAAATTAACAGTTTAGAAAGTTTATTCTTTTTGAATGGATCTTTCATTGAAGATAGAATAAAAGATTCCTCTGTAGATCCTTTGAAATGTAAATACATGCAATTTCTCTGTGGACTTGGTTGATTCAGCTGTGACATTTGAAAGAGAAAGCTAAAACTGCGCATGAGAACTTTTTCTTCACAAAATTCGTTCGATCAATCGGCCCACTTAAATCAGTGACCCTTCTGATTAAATCAGTCATTTTAAATCTCACAACCCCCATTAGCTCAATCAGCAAGATAACAGTTTTCATTTCACAGTACCAGGAAGTGTTCCCAAGAGCACAGTTCTAATTAGGCAAGTTCACACACACACACACTCACACACAGTTTTTGAGTTCTGTGCACATATCCTACTATTT
Organism: Aepyceros melampus; assembly: GCA_006408695.1. Classification (NCBI taxonomy): domain Eukaryota; kingdom Metazoa; phylum Chordata; class Mammalia; order Artiodactyla; family Bovidae; genus Aepyceros; species Aepyceros melampus. Next base: position 136,287 of record SJXQ01011067.1, on the reverse strand, counting down.
AAGACTAGCAGATAATTTATCTCTTTTTCCTCAGTTTTAGAATTTCCATTCTAAAAGGGTAGTGTGATGCTTTGTACTTCGAAAACTAATATCTAGAATCTGTAGTACATTCACATGGTGCAAAACTAAAATATGTACATGTGTGTTTATATTTTACACACACACGTAATATATACACACACATATGTAATAAATATACTACATATATATGTAAAGGAACCCTGTGGAAAGTTTCACATGACCCACAGGTTACTGTGGCAGTATTTTCTCATGCAGTCTAGCAGCTGCTTTACAAGCATGTAAAGTTGACTCATTGGAAAAGACTCTGATGCTGGGAGGGATTGGGGGCAGGAGGAGAAGGGGACGACGGAGGATGAGATGGCTGGATGGCATCACGGACTTGATGGACGTGAGTCTTAGTGAACTCCAGGAGTTGGTGATGGACGGGGAGGCCTGGCGTGCTGCGATTCATGGGGTCGCAAATAGTCAGACACAACTGAGCGACTGAACTGAACTGAAACAAGTGTGAATATGCTCTGGTGATTTCCCCTTGTCTTGGCACACAGAAGTGGTTAATACCCACAGGGTATGTCTTGGAATTATTTCTGTATCAGTAAATAGTTTACTCATCCTTTTTTTCTTTTTTACAACCATGTATTTGAATTTACGTCCCTGTCATAATTTACTGAATCAGTCTCTGTTGATGGAAATGTAATTCATTTCCTGTCCCGTATCTTCGCCGTCTGCACAAATATCTTGTGCGTCGAAATAATTTCACAGGGGTATCTGTGGAATAATATCCAGAAGTTAAAATTCTGAGGAAATTTTAATATTATCAAGTACCCTCAAAGAGGTTACCCCAGTTTCTACTTGCATCATCAATGTATAAGATCGCTGGTCTCAGGCTTCGATGTTCACATCTCCCAACCCCAAAAGTCATGGGGCAGTGTGTAAAGCGGGGACCTTGCAGCTGAAACACCCGGCAGGTGCTCTTGTTCCCTGTCTGAATAGCCTGGAAACCGAGCTGTGTGGAGCAGGCCACACCAGCGCAGTTCAGACATCCCGGAACGCTGGGACCAGCTCTAGTCGCTGTCACCAAAGAGGGAAAGGGGGGGGGTCCCTCAGGCAGGGCCAGGGGCGCTGGACTGCGTTCCCTGGCTTGCCGCACATCAGCTCATGACATGTGGCACCTGTGCTTGGCTTGAGGCCCGTGGGAAAGGAGGTTCTTTGGAGAAACTGACTCTTCTCTCTGGTTCAGGGCCTCCTCTGCGTCCTGCTTGGAAAGCCAGGCACCGAGTGGTCAGGAAATGATTCCAGGTCACACCGCTGATGTAGGCCAGACGCCCAGAACTCACTCTCTCCACCTTCCCAGGCGCCATGGTGATCCCACGCGTCAGGGTCCCTCAGAGAGGCCCAGGCCTCGTGGCTGGGAGCCTCCCTGCCTAACAAGCCAGGGCGCTGCTGTGAGAGGGGGACGGGGCCTTTCCTGGGCCCCTGATGTCCAGAGGCTGCTGTCAGCGAGGGGCCAGCAAGCACACTGCACTCTGGGCTGTTTCTTCTTGCAAACACCGGGAGGAAAACACTGTATAGCAGGTTCATTCTAGAAACCCACCTTCTCAGGGTTAAAGCGTATTGACTAAAAGAGCTTCGTTTTCCAAGAGATCCTAAACCTCCGCAGGACGCTTGTTTGCACTTAGAAGGAGAGGAGGGTCAGCATCAGCCTGGCAGGTGCTCAAAGCCCCTAGAGGCCCGGGCTGAGGACCGAGGCAGGAGGGAGGGCGGAGAGTTGACCCCACAGCAATGGGGCGCTAGAGGGCGCCAGAGCACCGGCGGTTTCAGACCTCTAGGTTCAGGGTTGGGGTTAGTGGAACCTCTCCCCAAAGCGGCGGAGTTGGTTACCAGACCCTTCTGGCCTGGAGAATCCATGGACTGTCTAAGTCCGTGGGGTCGCAAAGAGTCGGACACGACTGAGCAACTTTCACTTCACTTCACTTCACTTCACTTTTTCTGACTCTCTCGCCCCAGTTGCCTCGCCTTCCTCTTTAGGAAGAGCTGCTGGCAGCGTCTTAGTCTAGAACTTTGGCCCCCACGTCTTATGAGATGGGAAGGCGAGGCTCTGTGCGGTCCCAGGGCCTGCTGCAGGGGGACTCCACCTATTACCTTCCTCCCTTAGACTACTTTCCAACAATATTTAATGTAGATACATGGGCCCCACCTCCAGGGTTTCTGACTGGGTGAGTCTAGTGTTAAGAGTCAAATAATTTGTATCTCTGACAATTTCTGAGGTGCTATTGCTGTTTGCTGGTTTAGGAACCACACTTTAGGACCCAATGCTTTATATATTCACTTTATTTAGGTGAACTGCGCATTAACGGAGGACAGCCTTGTCGTGAGGAAAGAGATCTGACATTTACTGAGTATCTATGACACATGCTTTGTGCCGGGTACCTTGGGGCTTCCCTGGTGGTTCAGACGGTAAAGAATCTGCCCGCAGTGCAGGAGACCTGGGTTCGATCCCTGGCTGGGGAAGATCCCCTGGAGGAGGAAATGGCAACTTACTCCAGTAATCTTGCCTGGAGAATCCCATGGATAGAGGAACCTGGTGGACTATCGTCCATGGGGTCACAGAGTCAGACGACTTAGCGTGCCTGCAGGCAGGCACCTCAGCAGCACTTTGCACATATTGCCCCATGTAATCCTCATATCTGTCCCACCGATCAACCCATCAATTCATAGTTATTTACTGAAGCCCTGTCCTGTATCATGCAATGTGCTGTGCTAGGTTCTGGGGTTATGGAACGAACCCCACAGACATAATCAGGGAAACATGCTTGAGCAGATAATTACAAGGGAAATTAGTTCAACCCATAGAAAGTGGAAGGCCACAGAGGTTAAATTTCTCAGCTAAGGTTACCTAGCTAGTGGGAGATAAAACAAACTTAAAATTCGTTTTACACCAAAATGTACCGTTTTTCAGCCAAACCAAAGGTTCTCAAATTTTTGGTCTCAAGACCTCTTTACGTTCTCAAAAATTATTAAAGACCCGAGCTTCCCTGGTGACTCAGTGGTAAAGAATCTGCCTGCCAGTGCAGGAGACATAGGTTTGATCCCTGATCCAGGAAGATCCCCATGCCACAGAGCAACTAAATCCGTGCGCCTCGACTCTTGAGCCCGTGCTCTGCAACAATGGAAGCCACTGCGATGAGAAGCCTGAGCACAGCAACCAGGGAATAGCTCCCACTCTGTGAAGCTAGAGAACAGCCCTTGCAGGAAAGAGGAACCAGAACGCAGCCAATAAACAAATAAAACCATTTCTAAAATTATTCAAGACCCAAATGATTCATTTCTTTGGGTTAAATCTATTAACGTTTGCTGTTTAGTTGCTCGGTCATGCCCAACTCTTTGTAGCTGTAGCTGTAGCCCACCAGCCTCCTCTGTCCATGGGATTCTCCAGGCAGGAATACTGGAGTGGGTTGCCATGCCCTCCTCCAGGAAATCTTCCCAACCCAGGAATCGAACCCAGGTCTCCTACATTGCAGGCGGATTCTTTTACTGTCTGAGCCACCTATCAATGTTTACTGTATAAGAAATGAAAATATTTACTGTATTACAAATGAGAACCACTAAACCAGGCTGCAAATAGTAACATCCTTCTTAGATTCTGAGCCCTGACCTGTTTTAATGACGTCTGTAGTCATCAAAAATGAAGAAACTTCTATATATTTTTTTTAATATGAAGGTCTCTTTTAAGCCTTGGCCTGTATTTCTAGTGATGATGGCTTTCTAAAGATAAGCCTGACCTGCTCTGGAACCCCCTTTTTTACATGTGTGTGCATGTGTGTGTGTTTATGATAAGGAAAAGCAACAGGTGAGCAGGACGAATGAAGATGTGGTGGCTTTACTAGTCACCAAAGGGTCTCTATCCCAGCCGAGAGCATTTAAAAGTTACAGTTCATGGGGCTTCCCTGGCGATTCAGTGGTTAACATCTTGCCTTCCAATGCAGGAGTATGGATTTGACCCTGGTCGCCAAGCTAATATCCCACATGCCTGGAAGCCCAAAACCAAAAAATAAAACAGAAGCAATCTTGTAACAAACTCAATAAATGCCCCACATCAAAAAAATCTCTTAAAACGATACAGTTCCTGAAAGTTTATGACTGTGCCTTGTCTTCAGGGTTCCTGGGGGCAAACACCACCCCCGGGGAAACCCAAGGAAGGGCCGAGGGATCCCTCCTGCCACCCCATTACAGTAACAGAGTGAAAGAAAGTGAGTCACTCAGTTGTGTCCAACTCTTTGGGACCCCATGGACTTGGATTCTCCAGGCCAGAATACTGGAGTGGGTAGCCTTTCCCTTCTCCAGGAGATCTTCCCAACCCAGGGATCGAACCCAGGTCTACTGCATTGCGGGCAGTTTCTTTACCAGCTGAGCCACAAGAGAAGCCCAAGAATACTGGAGTGGGTAGCCTATCCTCTCGCCAGTGGATCTTCCTGACCCAGGAATCGAACCAGGGTCTGCTGCATTAGGAGGCAGATTCTTTACCAGCTGAGCTATCAGGGAAGCAGTAATAGGAGCAAATGGATAATTGGACTCAAGTGCTGGCAGCTTTTCTGTAATGTTACCAGCAGAACCGTGTTTAATGGTGGGCTAATGACTGGAATTCTCCCCTTTCCCATCATTTATATTGTCTAATGGGCCTGAGAAGGTCTGGTAGATACATTCCTTTGGTATGAAATGGTCCACCGTTGTTCAGACAGAGGCACTTGCTGACTCTGAATGCTTTATGGCTTTTGTTAAGTTTTACTGAGTCAAGTCATCGAGTCAGAGCTGATGTAACTTGATGTGATTCTCAGCAGAATGTGATTCTCAGATCAATGAGTCCAGATTTCCTTTAATTTTTATAGAAACCAGTGAACTGGTGGGGGGCGGGGAAGGGTGCTGAAGCAAGGTTTAGATACAGCAGGTCCTTGGATGAGAAGCAGATGAGATAGTTGGATGGCATCACGGACTCGATGGACATGAGCTTGAGCAAGCCCCTAGAGCTGGTGATGGACAGGGAGGCTTGGAGTGCTGCAGTCCAAGGGGTCGTAAAGGGTCGGACACAACCGAGCAACCGAACTGAACTGACTGGATGAGAAGCAGGAAGAAAGCGAAGCTGCCAGTCATCTGACCTGTTGTTTTCTTGACATCGAACACCGGCGTCTCTGGCTCATGGGGAGATTTTTTAATGTTTATCCACGTGTTCTGTGTCACGTGGGCATGTCCCAAAGCCCAGAAAAACCAACCTGAAGACGTATGATGCTAGATGGTCATTTGTCATCTTCCATAAAAGCTGCAATTTTCTAGTTGACCTGGGCATCGTGAGGTCCTTCACATGGCATCTCTATGCACAGGGCACATTGTGCCAGGTGATTGTGACTTTTTAGAGGAGATATTTTTCTGGAAAGAAGCATCTGGAGGAGAGTTGACAATCCAAGGAGTCGTACTAGCAAGCTGAACCTCCTCTTCACTGTTGTCTCAAACAGCAGTCTCTTACTTGTCCCCTGAGGGGCCAGCTCCCAGGAATCCTTTTAGCCAAGTTTCGCGTGCTCTTAATGCCCTTGATCTTTGAGAAGGGATTTGGAACTAAGCCCAGTCAATGTCAAGTCCTAAATTATTTACAGATTCCAAGGCTCCTGCCTCCGGCTCCCGGGTTTGAACCTTGCCCCACCATGTGCTTACCAGACAATCCCTGGCCAGTGACCCACGCTCTCTGAGCCCCGGTTCCCGCAGGATCATCAGAGCTCTTGCCTCCCAGGAGGTTCTAAGGTTTGAGTTTAGTATCTGTGAAGCACCTGGAATCGGGTCAACCCAGAGAAGGCTCAGATGGGCCATAGTCGCTCTTAGAGGCTCCTCCTTGCCTTGCAGCCCCTCGCTCAGCACTCCCCAGGCCAGGCCACTGCCCTGCAGACTGACACCGCTCTGACAGGCAGGATGCAGGTCACTTCCTGCTGAAAAGCTAGCTGCCTCCATGATGGCCCTAAACCCCTGAGGTGCCACTGAAGGCTCCCCTCTGAGATCCCTCCCCGTGTCCTCATGCTCAGTACTCAGGGCACACACTGGTCATCTCTGCACGTGTTTCATGCCTGTGGCCCCTTCCACCCGGACTCCACACTCGAGTGTGATTCCCTCTCCCACTGGCCGTGAACCCCAAGGGTAGTTGAGGGAGTCCTCATGGGAGTGACCCTGGGTTGGCACATCACAGATTTTATCTCGTTGATTCTCTGTGAAGCAGCTTCTCTTTCCCCGCCGTGTTACGGGTAGGAAAATGAAGGTGAGTGATTCTCAAGATCGAATCCTTGTCGTGGAGCTGGGATGAAGTCCAGGTATGGTTGTCCCCACTGTCTGTAGTTCCAGCAACTCCACACAACCCTTTGGTGTCATTTAAGAGGGAAAACCAGCCAGAGGTCTTCAAGGGGGTAAGATGCTAAGAGGATGTGAGAACACAGCCCCCGGTACAGCACCTACAAGGGGAGTTTGGAACATGTCCATTTAACTGAGCTGCAACAGGCTTCCAGGGTCTCCTCTCCTGCCTGGTTGGGCTCAAAAGAAAATTGGCAGCGTTGCAAATGGAAGTGAGGTGGCAGCCACCGTTTCACTGGGCAGGTGGAGCCATGACAGCTCTGGCCTCCTGGCTGGGCCTGTTGTAGGGGGCCTGGACCCCCCTACCCCAGGGACCCTCTCCTTCAGCTGCTCCAAATCTGGGCTCAGCCAGGGGAGCTCTACAGTGAATTGCACCATCCTGCAGTGGGCCACAGGCTTCCCAGGTGGCACCGGTGGTAAAGAACCCACCTCCCAGTGCAGGAGATACAGGAGACACGGGTTTGGTCCCTGGGTCGGAAGATCCCCTGGAGGAAGGCATGGCAACCCACTCCAGTATTCTTGCCTGGAGAATCCCATGGACAGAGGAGCCTGATGGGCTACAGTCCCTGGGGTTGCAAAGAGTCAGACACGACTGAGCACCTGACACTCTCACTTTCTTTTTTCAGAGTCAAGAGATTGCTCGAAAGGATCCAGAAGTTCAAGATGGAATCTCTTGTCCCACATGTAGATCTAATGTCTTATTCCAATATCAGACAACCATGTGGAGCAAAGCTACTCCTTGAAATGAAGCTAGCTTTTGAAATCTTCCTGCTGAGTTCTCCTTCAGCAGGATTTCCTCTTTTCCTTGGGAGCCTGACGAAGGATGTGTCTGTCCTGGGGGTGGAGCTGAAGAGCAAGCTTGAAGGGAGGCGGCCCAGGCGTGCAGCCTGGACTCTGGGGTCAGACCTGGCCCTCAGTCCTGGCTCTGCTGCCAGCTGTTTGATCGGGTGAAGTTACTCACCCTTTCTGTGAGTCAGTGCTTTCCTCCGTCAACTCTGGGACTGATACAAAGGGGTGTCTGAAGAAGCTTAGCGCCGGCTGGGCTGCTCATTTTGCTGTACTTTGCTTTCATTAGGTAGTCATATGATAACACTTTCTTTTTAAAATAATTTTTTTATTATTTTTATTTTTTAATTTTTTGGCCACCCCAAATGGCATATGGGATCTTAGTTCCCCAACCAGGGGTCAAACCCACGCCCCCTGCACTGTAAGCACAGACTTAACCACTTGACCTCCAAAGAAGTCCCCTAACAGCACTTTCTGTACGTCAAAAATAAAATCACGAGCTTCCCTGGTGGCTCAGGGTGGTAAAGAATCAGCCTGCCAATGCAGCTGATCCCTGGTCTGGGAAGATCCCACATGTCACAGATCAGCTAAGCCCGAGTGCCCCAACTGTCGAGCCTGTGGTCCACAAGGGAAGCCACCGCCGTGGGTGGCCCACGCACTGCTACTGGAGTAGCCCCCGCTTGCGGCGACTGGAGAAAGGCTGCTTGCAGCGATGGGACCCAGCATAGCCAAAAATAAAAAAACAAAGCTATGTAAAAAAAACCACCCCAAATACAAAATCACATCCGTGTTCACAGCCATCTTCTGTCTTTTCAATCTTCTTAGGGAGACTAAGTCTAGCTTTTCCAGGCCTCTCTTTGGTTTGGGCTTTATCTAACTATGGGCCCTCATTAAAATAGCCAAAACCTTCCTGAAAGAACAGGCATGAAAAGATGGTGGTGATTCATCCATACATACAATATTCTTCTGGATAACACAGAAAAAAAACAAGTAAAATATATAAATCTTAAAACTGCCTCTAAGACTAGAAAGACCAGTCAAGTTATTTTAAACAACTATCATTTCATATTTTAAAAATCCTAGTGATTTTGAATTTCATTTTCCTTCACATGATTCCAGCCACTTTCAGGCCGCATGTCGTTTCCAGATCGCACCGTGGCTCAGAGCAGCTGCGTGTCTCATGGGCCAGAAGTGCGGTTGCTGCCAGAGGCACTGGGAAGCTCGCTGCCCACCCGCCTCCAGTAGGTACTGCTCCCCAGAGCCTCCCAAAGACGGGCAGCCACAGAGGCTGGCAGTCAGAACTGTTGCTCAAGGACCGCATGCCTCTTGGCCTTTCCTCCCACGATAATAATCCTAACATTTGGGCAAACGCCTGGCTTGAGCCAGAGCCCCGTCCAAAAACAATATGAACTCAATCCATCCTGGCTTCCTTCTAGAGCCTTCACCTCGGGAGCCTACCAGGCGGCCGTGGGGGAGGGCGCAGCATGAGTCCAGACCCCAGGACCGCCCCTGGTTCACAGCCCTGGGGATGGAAAAAGAATAAGAGTAGGAGTTTGGCCTCTGGCCCCCGCGGCTTTGTTCCCCAGCCCTGGTCCATGTTGTCTGGGGTAAACTCCTTAGCGCCTTGGTTTCCTCAAATATAAAATGGGAATGACTCTGGCTGTAGTGAAGCATCCGTGAAATGTCTATTGCCTGACAGGCAGCCTTGGTCACGGGCAGCGAGCCTCACAGGGCGGGGGGAGCGGGGAATGGGACAGCTGGGGGCGGGGGCCTCTGGGCAGCCCCGCTGCTTTCCCTGTTTGGAGCAGTGACAAGAACACGGGGGCGGCACACACAGAGAGAAATGAAACCGACCAAGGAGTTTGTGGCACCTTTTCATTTAGTCAGTCTTTATTTAAATGTGTGCTTTTGACATGGCTTATTAAATATGACCTTTTCGAAACTCAAATCTCACAGTATTTACAGTGACTTTTATGCAAACGTACTTTAACTGTAAGCTTTTGGCTCCCTCTTTCTCACGTTAACAATTTACAAATTTGCATCACAGCAAAACGCCAGCTACTTCATTTATTTGGGAGTTTGCTAGGAAAGAGCTAATTCAAGCTCAGAGGAAATAAAATATATTTTACTTATCAAAAAAAAAAAGAATTCTAACAAGGCTTTGCTTTCCACTTGAAAGTACATGTCCCATGATGTGTGGGACAGTATTTAAGCAAAGAAATAAATTTCCAAGAGTCATTGCTGCACCTTCTTCCTTCCTTCCTTTCTTTCTTTCTTCTTTTTTTTTTTTAATATTTACACTCATCTCTTTTAAACAAACAAAACCAAACAAGTCAGATTTGAAGAGTCTCTGGACTGTCAGGGAATGTTATAAAAATAATCTGACCTCAGTGTTGCAAGATTGAAGGCCATCAGATGGTCCAGCACTGGTCAGTGCTGCTACAAGAAGCTCCAGCAGACCCAATAGCATCTGCCTCAGAATTCAACGCTGGGGCTGGGGGCGAGGATAACCGTAGCCAAGAAGGATGAAACCACGACAGGTGATGCTTCGGATGCTAAATCCACAAGAGCGTGGATCCTTGAGAGGGAGCTTCCCCTCTCTGGCTGGAGAAATATCTGGTTCAAGAACACAGTACCCTACATTGTAAAAAGTGAATATGGAAGGCACTAATTCATGATCTGGAAACAGAATCTTAAAAAAAAAAAAATACAGACTAACAATTGTACCTTTAATGTCTTGTAAATATAGCTTTAAAATTCCATTTTGTACACTTGATGTCTGAAAACAAATCGTGACCTTTATTTAAAAAAAACACAAATTAATTCCTAAATCATCCTAATATGCAAGAGAGTATTTGCATCCAGCATTTTTACAGAAACCTTTTCAGTGAAGAATCTGATGTGAAACTACAATGACAGATCAGAAATCAGAGTGAAATTTGTTTTAGTCCTTTGAGGATGTTTCATGCGTGTAATCATTTGTCCTTCCAACCGCAGTGTTCACTTATGTATAAGTGGCCCAAGCCCTGTGTGACCCTCTGGACCTGTGGTTTTATACACACTAGGCATCTCGATGCAATGATTCTTACTCTGAAAACACTTTCACCACAAAACTTCTTTCCCAAATTAAGAAGTATGAATGAAATATTCCAAATATTCACTAACCCTATAGAAGTCTGTGAAACAGCAATTACTTCTGCTAGAGCTGTGGTTCTTAACCGTCTGTTACAAGTTTTCAAGTGAGCAGGTCCTACCCCAGTGGGTCCTCCATGCCTGTGATCCTTGTTAGACCATCCTGTTTATATCTAGTTGGTTCCATACTAACCTGGTCAGAGTAGGGTATGTGTGTGTGTGTGTGTGTAGCACAAGTCAGGTGTGCAGAGGAGATTCACTGAGATGGAATGTGGGGTCATAAGCAGAAAGGAGGGTAGCAGTTTCCTAGGAAGTTAAGAATGAATGATTATGGTTAAAAGAGGTGGGCAGGGAATAGAATATGGAATGGCTGAAAATACTGGATCTTATTTTCTTAGTGCCTTAAGAAATCTGTGGGCAAATGGGCAGATAGGCAAAACAGTTTTGTGCCTCTTGCCCTAACTCCCAATTCTCCTCTGAGAATTCAATCCTCCTTGAGGACTGGGTGACATCTACCCTTCGAGTTCCCAGTACTTGGCTCACGGTGACTGAGGCCCCATCTGCAAGCCCACAGCCTTGCTGCCTTTCATTAAGAAAGCATTAAAGTTGCTTTCATCAATTCCCCAACATGATGGCTCTGATTTCATATAAATAATCACAGGTTAAAATGAATATATTATTCTAAGTTAATTTTTTTCATTCAAATGATTATATTCCACCTACCCCGAATGACAGATTGAGGAAAAACAGGCACCTCCACAGCCTTCCCAAGCATGGCTACTTTTTGAAATGACACTTGTCATATGAACGGAATAAATGAGACAGCGATGGTGGCAGGAAATCCGTGGGACTTTAAGGGGCCGCCTTCTTCAAATCACGAATCTGTTTAATCAGGTAGTTCTTCTCATCAGTGAACTGCTCGTCGTCGGTCCTTTCTTTTTGGAAGTTGCTCAGAAACTCGATGAGTTTGGGTTGGTTTTTCAGAGAATCTCCACAATAGGCTGTGTTTTGTGAGGACTGGCCACAAACACCTGAAACGTGACACACACACCCAGATCAAGGAGTGCACACCTGGAAACCATGGGTCCCTCCCGCGTCCCATCGGTTCCTTGAGTTACTGAGCACAGAAAGCCCGAGATTTTACTCCCTTTTAGGAGAAAATCATGGTGTAGGTGACATAAGAGTCCATCCATGAATCAGATTTTCTCTTTCTTTTCTGGTGGATTGTATGTTCCTTGGATTTTGTCCATTTCATCTAGGTTACCTAATTCATTGATGTACAATTATTGGTAGTATTCTCTTATCTTTTATTTCTTTAAGGAAGCTGAATCAGGAACCAAAAACCTCTCAACAGAAGTCCAGACAGAACCAGATGAGTTCACAGTAAATTCTACACATTTTAAAAGAAAAATCGACACCAATCTACTTCAAATTCTTCCAGAAAATAAAAGAGAAGGGAATAATTCCTAACTCGTTATATGAAGTTAGCATTACCCTGTTACCAAAGCCAGACAAAACTACCACAAGAAAACTATAGACTAACATCCTTTATGAATGAAGATACAAAAATCCTCAACAGAAGACAAGCAAATGAAGTCCAGAGTAATATTAAAAGGATTACACACTACGACCAAGTGGGAGTTATCCCAGAAATACAAGCATCCTCAACATAATGAAATCAATCAATGTAATACACCACATGTACTGGACTGAAATGCATCCTCTCAAAAGATGAACGTTCAAGCCCTAACCCTCAGTACCTGTGAATATGACCTTATTTGGAAGCAGAGATGTAATCAAATTAAGATGAGTTCATACTGGCCTAGGCTGGGCCTGAACCCCACTATTAATCCAGTATCCTTAGAGGAAGAGGAAATTTTGGATACAGAAACACACGGACATATGCAGAGGAAAATGCCATGTGAAGATGGAGACAGACAGGAATGCTGCAAAATCAGCTTTACTTCAGACACAATGAATAAACTTGAATTAAAAAGAAAAACAAAAAGATGGAGACAGAGACTGGGATTATGCATCTATAAGGCACCGAGTGCCAAGGACTGTTGGCAACCACCAGAAACTAGGAGAGAGGCATAGATTTTCCCTGAGAGCTCCAAAAGGAAACAAGCTTGCTGACACCTTGATTTTGGACTTTTAGTCGGCAGAATGCAGAGACAATGACTTTCTGTTGTTTTAGGACACTTAGCCTATGGAACTTCGTTAAAGCAGCTCTAGGAAGTCAATATGACACATGATTACATTGAAAGAAACCATATGATCATTTTAACTCATGCAGATAAAGTATTTGACAAACTCCAATACCTTTTCATAATAATTTAAAAAAAGCAAACACTCAACATGGGACAGCTGGAAATCCACATGCAAAAAAAAAAAAATTAAGTTGGATCCTTATTTCACACCATAAACAAAAATTAACTAAAAACTGATCAAAGACCTAAATATAAGAGCTAATAAAAATTTTAGAGGAAAATATATGGGTATACCTTTATGACCTTGGATTTAACAGTGGTTTCATAGCTACATCATAAGCAGGAGCAAGAAAAGAAAAAAATGGGTAAAAGCGAACTTGATCAAAATTTAAAATATTTGTGTATCAAAGGATACTATCAAGAGAGTGAAAGACAACATAAAGAATGTTAGAAAACTATTTACAAATCGTATATATGACCAGTGTCTATTATCCAGAATATATAAAGAATTCTGCCAATGCAACAACAAAAATACACACAAAGGTTTTTAAAAAGGGGCAAAGGACTTGAGCGGACATTTCCCCAAAGAAAATATATATATTATCAATGTGCATGTGAAAAAAAAGTTCAACATCATTAGGTCACTGCTGCTGCTGCTAAGTCGCTTCAGTCGTGTCCGACTCTGTGTGACCCCATAGACGGCAGCCCACCAGGCTCCGCCGTTACTAGGAAACACAAATGAAAACCGCAAGGAGACTAGTGCTTGCTGTGTGCTCAGATGCTCAGTCATGCCCAGCTCTTTGTGACTCCATGGACTGAGCCCACCAGGCTCTTCTGTCCATGGGATTCTCTAAGCAAGAATACTGGAGTGGGTTGCCACTTACTCCTCCAGGGGATCTCCCCAACCCAGGGATCGAACCCATGTCCTCTGTATTGACAGGCAGATTCTCTACTGCTGAGCCGCCCGGGAAGCCCTTTTTTTCTGAGCATATGGCTAAATGTAATAATTGAGACAAAACTGGGCTTCCCGGGCGGTGCTAGTGGTAAGGAACCCATCTGCCAGTGCAGGAAAGCAGGGGACAGGGGTTCAATCCCTGGGTCCACAAGATCCCCTGGAGGAGGGCAGGCAACCCACACCTGTATTCTCGTCCGGAGAATCCCGTGGTCAGAGGAGCCTGGGACTACAGTCCAGCCCATGGGGTCGCGAAGAGTCGGACACGACTGAAGCGAATTCTTACGCATCACATATGCTCAAGTTCCAGCAGCTCTGAGAGTGGTGAGCTGACCACCCCGATCCTCTACATGGCTCAGTAGAAAGTGGCAGTCGGGTCCTTTGCTATTAAGGAGGCTAACAGGGAAAGGAAAGAGATACCAGCTCATAGTGGGAGCTACCCGGGAAGTCCCCTAAGTTCACACTGGGCACGTTTCTGGAAAAGGCAGGATCATAGAGACAAAGGTCTCCTGAACCTAGTATCCTGGAATTACACTTAAAAAAAATACTGCATGCTTATTTTTTTTTTCTTGGAGTATAATTGCTTTACAATGTTCTGTTATTTCTGCTGTACAGTAGGATGAATCAGCTCTGTGTATAAATACATACATCCATCCATATCCTCTTGAGCCTCCCTTCCACCTTGTCCAGACTTTTTTCATTTTAATCTAACTGTACCCTTTAAACATTTTAAAATCTTTGTTTATTTGGCTGTGCCGGGTCTTAGTTGCCACATCGGTATCTTTGATTTTTGTTGTGGCACACAGGACCTTTAGCTCTTTAGTTTCGGCATGTGAACTCTTAGTTGGAGCATATGAGATCTAGTTCCCTGACCCGGGATTGAACCCAGCCCAGGGCACTGAGAGCACGCAGTCTCAGCCACTGGACCACCAGGCAAGTCCCTAACTTCAACTTTTTTAATTTAACATTCTGCAAGTGAAGATACAGATCCGAATGGGTTTGCCCAAAGTCACTGATGGCAACTGAGCCACAACAAACACCCAGGCCTCTTGAGTTCCGGCCAGTCCCTTCCCATCATACAATCTTGTTTGTCAACAGCAGAGAAAACATGAAATGGCATCTCACTCAAGTCTTTGAAAGATTCAAGCAAGCTAATGAAAACTGGCCATTAATAATCTGGTGAAGACATTTTTAGACCACATTTTCTGTATCTTATGGAAGGTACTTGGGGAAAGACTATTAATAAAGAACTGAAAAAAAACTGTGAAAAATAACTTTATTTTTCTAAATGACAAAATATTATTTTTGGCAAGTAAACAATTCAGTGTGCGCTGCAGTGGAAGGAAGAAAGTCAGGGTCCGGGGTACATCCAGTTTATACACATGCAAGTACTCTGTCCAATAATGAGATGATCCAAATTCTGATCTCACAGGATGGACATAGGTTATTTCTATTTTGCCACTCACTGAATACTTCTATAATACTGCATTTTGGAACAAAATTATATGAAGCATGTTTTCATCTAGGATGGCATAGTAAAACTCTGTGGGAGCTGGAATGACAAAACAATGGCAAGCCTTTATAATTTCCTCAGTCAAAAAGGAAGGATCTTAAGAGAGTCTATCATTTTATACTCTGCAGGCATTTTCCTGTCCTACAAGAGCCTATTTTTATTCCATCCAATTTGTGCTTATTCCTTATGAAATAATACAGAGAAGAGCACAGCAGTAACACTGCAGATTTCAAGTTCCCACCATCAGCTCTATCATTTTTGCCATATGTGCCTTCAGAATCTAAATAAAATAAAACATTACAATTAAAATTAAAGGCCATTAGACACTTCTTGATGTCACTCTCTTTCCTGATGTCATTCTCCCTCAGGTGAGGTGACTGCTATCCTGAATTTGGTATTATTATTTCCATGCAGGTTTTTAGACACTAACTACACACGTATGGATCTATACTTAGTAAAGTTTTTCATGTTTTTAAACTTTAAATAAATAAAATCATTTTAATATTTGCTTAATTACACTCAATGTTTCTGAGACTTACCTACATTGATCTCATATAACTCTATTAATTTCAACCCATTACTATATGCTATTATATAAATATATCACAATTTATTGTCCTAGATTTCTGCAGATACCCATTTTTTTTTCATTTTCATGCTAAACAATGTGCAATAAACATTTTGGTACATAATTCCTTATGCCTGTGAGCAAGATTGTCCAGGAAATGAGATTTTAGGAATGAAGAGTATAGACACATTCAGTACTTTATTTTGCTAAACTGCTCTCCCAAGTGCTTGTATTAATACTAATTTATAGTGTACAAACCAACTGCTCCCCCAACCTTACCACAATTTGATATTGTCAGACCTAAACACTTTTGGCAATATGAAAAATGTAACGTGACATCTCATTGATATTTTAATGGCCATTTCCATGATTGCCACTGAGATGAGCATCTTTACTTATTTGTTGGCCAATCAGGTTTCCCCTGGAGAAGGAAAGGGCAACCCACTCCAGTATTCTTGCCTGGGAAATCCCACAAACAGAGGAACCTGGCGGGCTACAGCCCATGGGGTCACAGTGTCAAACACAACTGAGTGACTAAACAAACAACAACAAAAACAGGTTTCCTCACTTGTAAGTTACCAACTTGTATCCTTTGCCCATTTTTCTATTTAATTGTTTGCCTTTTTCTAAACGGTTTGTCAACTCTATGTGCCACATTCTGTCCTGTTCTCTCTCTTTGTTTATGATGTCTTTTCAAATAGGTGTCAAATTTAAATGTCAAACATTATTTCCTTTTATGCTTTGTGATTTCAAATTCTTTTAAAAAATTCTTCCTTCCTCAACATCATAAAAGGTTTATTTTCTCTTTTAAAAGTTAAAAGATGTTTTGCTTTTCAAGTGTAGATCTCTACGATAATTTATTTCTGAATATAGTGGATGGGAGTTCTCTATAGGAATAATCCCTTATCCTAGAACCATACACAGAAGAACTATACAAAAAAGATCTTCATGACCCAGATAACCACGATAGTGTGATCAGTCACCTAGAGCGAGACATCCTGGAATGTGAAGTCAAAGGGCCTTAAAGCATCACTGTGAACAAAGCTAGTGGATGTGATAGAATTCCAGTTGAGCTGTTTCAACTTCTAAAAGATGATGCTATGAAAGTGTTGCACTCATTATGCCAGCAAATTTGGAAAACTCAGCAGTGGCCACAGGACTGGAAAAGGTCAGTTTTCATTCCAATCCCAAAGAAAGGCAATGCCAAAGAATGCTCAAACTACCGCACAATTGCACTCATCTCACACACTAGTAAAGTAATGCTCAATTCTCCAAGCCAGGCTTTAGCAGTACATGAACCGTGAACTTCCAGATGTTCAAGCTGGATTTAGAAAAGGCAGAGGAACCAGAGATCAAATCGCCAACATCCACTGGATCATCAAAAAAGCAAGGGAGTTCTAGAAAAACATCTACTTCTGCTTTATTGGCTATGCCAAAGCCTTTGACTGTGTGGATCACAATAAACTGTGGACAATTCTTAAAGAGATGGGAATACCAGACCACCTGACCTGCCTCCTGAGAAATCTGTATGCAGGTCAAGAAGCAACAGTTAAAACTAGACATGGAACAACAGACTGGTTCCAAATTGGGAGAGGAGTATGTCAAGGCTGTATCTTGTCACCTTACTTATTTAACTTATATGCAGAGTTCATCATGCAAAATGCCAGGCTGGATGAAGCACGAGTTGGGATCAAGACTGTCGGGAGAAATATCAATAAACTCACATATGCAAATGACACCATCCTTATAGCAGAAAGCAAAGAAGAACTAAAGAGCCTCTTGATGAAATTGAAAGAGGAGAGTGAAAAAGTAGGCTTAAAACTCAACATTCAGAAAATGAAGATCATGGCATCTGGTCTCATCAGTTCGTGGCAATAGATGGGGAAACAATGGAAACAGTGACAGACTATTTTTGGGGGGCTCCAAAATCACTGCAGATGGTGACTGCAGCCATGAAATTAAAAGATGCTTGTTCCTTGGAAGAAAAGCTATGACCAACCTAGACAGCATTTAAAAAAGCAGAGACATTACTCTGCCAACAAAGGTCCATCTACTCAAAGCTATGGTTTTTCCAGTAGTCATGTATGGATGTAAGAGTTGGACTATAAAAAAAGCTGAGCACTGAAGAATTTATGCTTTTGAACTTGGTGTTGGAGAAGACTCTTAAAAGTCCCTTGGATTGAAAAATGATCAACCCAGTCAATCATAAAGGAAATCAGTCCTGAATATTCATTGGAAGAACTGATGCTGAAGCTGAAACTCCAATACTTTGGCCACCTGACGTGAAGAAATGACTCATTTGAAAAAACTCTGATGCTGGGAAAGATTAAAGACAGAAGGCGATGACAGAAGATGAGATGTTTAGATGGCATCACTGACTCAATGGACATGAGTTTGAGTAAGCTCTAGGAGTTGGTGATGGACCAGGAAGCCTGGCGTGCTGCAGTCCATGGGGTCGCAAAGAGTCAGACATGACTGAGCGACTGAACTGAACTAAGAAACAGTAACCCTTTCTTTAATGATTTATAATTTCTCCACTACCAAATATCAAATTTTCATATTTGCACAGGCTCACTTCTGGGCTTGCTCCATTTTGTTGCTCTATTTATCTGTCTCCATGCCAATACAGTATTATTTCCATTTATGATAAATCCAGAGGAAGTCTTAATATATAGTAGGGTGGATTTCTCTACCTTGCTTTCTTTGAAAATTGTCACAGATAATCCCAGACCATTGCTCTATCATACAAATTTTAGAATCAACTAGTCAAGTTCCAGAAAAAGAATTGCTAGGATTCTGAATGCAACTAAATAGAATTTATAAATTCATATGGGATTTGAATGGCTCTAGTGGTTTTTTGCACAATAAAGATCTAGTGGCTTGAAAAATCAATTAAATTTTTTTTACCTTTCAAAGCAACAATTACACACCTTAAAAATTGCTGCGTCTCTGACTTATATATATAAATTCAATCACAGAATATACCTTACAAAGATTTAAAAAAGAGGTTGGAACTCTCTCAACCCTTAATTCTACTCTAGATACTGATCCTAAGAAAATAAACCTATAATTGGAAACAAATTAGTTCAAAACATAAAATGCTCATTGTAGCTACAAATTGAAAATGGTCTAACTATAAACAACATGGGAATATTTAAGTCAACTAAATATACTCAGTGAAAAACTACGATACCAGTAAAACTATTGACTCTTTTAAAAAGCTATATATAACAATAATGAATTAGTGTTCACATATGGTATAGCATTAAGTGATAAAATTAGTGTATCAATATTGTGTACAATATGAATTCAGCTGCAGAAAAAAATGTTTACATACGTGCACAAGAAAATAAAATTTACTAAAATCTTTACAAGAGTTAAGTCACGGTTAGTGGATTATAGATTAGATTTCTCTCATCTACCCTACTTTTATTTTTTTTAATTTATTTTTAAAAAGATTTGACTTCCCTGGTGACTCAGATGGTACAGCGTCTGCCTACAATGCAGGAGACCCAGGTTCAATCCCTGGGTTGGGAAGATCCTTTGGAGAAGGAATGGCAACCCACTCCAGTATTCTCGCCTGGAGAATCCCATGGACGGAGGAGGCTACATACAGTCCATGGGGTCACAAAGAGTCGGACATAGCTGAGTGACATCACTTTCTTTTCACTCTTTTAAAAAGTTTTTATTTATTATTTTGGGGGGTGCTGGGTCTTCACTGCTGCACACGGGTTTTTGCAAGTTGCAGCGAGCTGGGGCTACTCTCTAAGTGCCGTGCACGCCCTTCTCGCTGCAGGGGCTTCTCCTTTTGTGGAGCGCGAGCTCTAGGGCGTCCGGGCTTTGGCAGCTGTGGCACACAGGCTTAGCTGCTCCTCGGCATGTGAGATCTTCCCGACCTGGGATCGAACCCACGTCCCTGCATTGGAAGGTGGATTCTTAACCACTGGACCACCAGGGAAGCCCCCACTCTACTTTTAAACAAATCTACTGCTTAAAGATTCCAGGAGATGATTTTATTACTCTTACATCACAGAAAAAATATTCAAAAAAGTAGGTATTATATAAACTAGTTTTCTTTTAAAAATGCATTAAAATATTTCTAAGCAAGGAATAAAAGTAGTACACTGTTTCTTTCCATTTCATTGAAAGTTCAAAGGAACATTTAAGGCAGAAGTGAAACATTCAAATTCTGACACTCAGGGTTTGGGTTTTAACTCAGTCATTGATTATCTTAGTAACTTCTGGGAAACAGTATCCACCTATTTTCTTACTGAAAAAGATGCAAATATTTCGAGATATAGATTCATCAGCAAATCTTTTTGAAACGAATGGGCATCCACTCAAATAATTCTAGAATTTCACCTAAGTCACGCAAAACCGATAGACTGCTTAGCTCATGTTCTCTCGAATCAAAGGGAAGGTCCAAAATAGGGATTTTGCCATTTGAAACTGGAAAAGGAATGTCCACATTATTTCTACAGGGTGCTGTTTACCTTAAAGACGTGAAAGGCTTCAAACTGGATGTTGGGGCTTTTATCCCGGAGGAGGTTCATCGTCAGCTTGAGGTTCTCTGGCTTGCTGATGTACTTGGTCATGATGGCAAAGTTGTGCCGGTCCAGGATCAGCTCACCGAGCAGCTACAGAAAAACACAAAATCAAAGTAGAATCTGAGAGTCCTCTCATTCAAAACATATCCCACTCCTTTCTCATCAGAAAACAAAATGTAAGTTATGAATGTTGACGTGAAAAAAAAAAAATCAGAGTCCTTAAGTGCATCAAGTTATCCTTGTTATTTTTAAACTTTTCATACGGTCTTGCTAAAGTCAGTGCTTAATGCATTTCTGAGTCTTTTTTTTTTTATGCCATTCATTGTTGCAGCTTAAAAAAAAGCTCTTTCAGGCTTCCCTAGTGGTCCAGTGGTTAAGGATCCACCTTGCAAGTAGGGGACACCGGGTCCATCCTTGGTCCAGGAAGATCCCACATGCGCAGGGGCAACTATGTCCTCACCCCTTAGAGCCTGTGCTCTGCAACAAGAGAAGCCACCCCATTGAGAAGGCCACCTACCACAACTAGAGAGTAGCTCCCACTCGCCACAACTAGAGAAATGCACCAACGAAGACCCAGTGCAGACAAAAAAAAAAAGCTCTCTCTGCAGCTGTCATCAAGAGTTAGCCAGAAGTTAATTTATAATTTTTATCCCTTGCTTTAATGCGATTCTTACTAATGTATTGCTCCTTAGGCACTGAGATAGGATAAGAAAAATAAAACTGACTCAACAATGATACCTCCCTTATCTGAATAAATATACTTTGGTAGTTTACTGGAAAAACAGACAATATTAAGTGACTCTTACCTTCTCCCTAAATTTTATGACAAAACCTGATATAGAGCCAGAAAAGAAAAAATTCATTGACCCTGAGTCCATATGAAATTTAATACGTATAGCAAGTTTTTATCAAAAAGTAAAACAGAATATTTTCTAGGGACAATTCCTAAAATGCAGCATTACTCCGTGTTATGAACTGCAGGTTTTTGTCCCTGTAAATCTATATGTTGGAATCATAATCCCCAGCGCAATGGTATTAGGAGGTGGGGCCTTTGGCAGGTCAGCAGGACATGAGGGTGGAGCCACCATGCATGGGTTTGGTGCTGATACACAAGAGACCCCGGGAGCTTTCTTGCTGCTGGCCCCTTGATCTCAGATTTCCTAGCATCCACACTGTGAGAAACAAAAGTGTGTTCTTTAAGTCATCCAGTCTATGGTATTTTTGTTACAGCAGCCCAAACAGACTAAGACACTTCAAAACAAAATAAAAATGCCAAAAGTGAGAATAGTTGAAGACCCTCTGGCAGGAAATAGCTGAACTTTTATTTTCACCATATGTCAGCAGGACATGAGGGTGGAGCCACCATGCATGGGTTTGGTGCTGATACACAAGAGACCCCGGGAGCTTTCTTGCTGCTGGCCCCTTGATCTCAGATTTCCTAGCATCCACACTGTGAGAAACAAAAGTGTGTTCTTTAAGTCATCCAGTCTATGGTATTTTTGTTACAGCAGCCCAAACAGACTAAGACACTTCAAAACAAAATAAAAATGCCAAAAGCGAGAATAGTTGAAGACCCTCTGGCAGGAAATAGCTGAACTTTTATTTTCACCATAGTGGCAGCAAAACTAAGACTCAGTGCAGCCAAATAAACAAATAAAAATATTTTTTAAAAACCCAAAACACACACACAACAAAAAAAACCCACTGCGACTGGACTCATTGCTACTCCATCCCTCCCTCCACTACCTCACTTGTTTTTTCTCATTCTTCTGCTTCTGTGGCATAACTCCCCTTGCTCCAATTTTCCCCCAGCTTTAGCAAGGTGTAATTGACAAAACTGTATACATTTAAAGTGTATATCATGAAGATTTGATACGAGTACATACTGTGAAATATTTACCACAATCAATTGAATTAACACATCCATCACCTCATGTAGTTACCCTTTCCTCTTTTTTCGGTGAGCCAGTTAAGATCTACTCTCAGCAACTTTCAAGCATATACTACAATATTATAATGAATTTTTTTTTTTTTTGGCTGTAAGCGTGGCATGTGAGATCACAATTCCTCACGAGGGATGGAACCTGTACCCCTTGCGTTGAAAACCTGGGGTCCTAACCACTGGACTAAAGGGAAGTCCTACAATACAGTATTAATAACTACAGCCATCATGCTGTACATTCAGTTCAGTTCAGTTCAGTCGCTCAGTCATGTCCGACTCTTTGCGACCCCATGAATCGCAGCACGCCAGGCTTCCCTGCCCATCACCAACTCCCGGAATTCACTCAGACTCACGTCCATTGAGTCCGTGATGCCATCCAGCCATCTCATCCTCTGTCGTCCCCTTCTCCTCCTGCCCCCAATCCCTCCCAGCATCAGGGTCTTTTCCAATGAGTCAACTCTTCGCATGAGGTGGCCAAAGTACTGGAGCTTCAGTTTTAGCATCATTCCTTCCAAAGAAATCCCAGGGCTGATCTCCTTCAGAATGGACTGGTTGGATCTCCTTGCAGTCCAAGGGACTCTCAAGAGTCTTCTCCAACACCACAGTTCAAAAGATTAGATCTTTTGTACATTAGATCTTCAGAATTCATTCACCTTATAACCAGAAGCTTGTACCCTTTGACCCACATCTCCCATCCCCCTGCCCCTCACCCTATAACCACCATTCTACCTTCTGTTTCTATAGCTCAACCTCAGCTGAAACTCCTCTCCTGCCTTTGTGCTCTTTGCTTTTTCCTAGTTGTACTTACTCTGTTTTGCAGAACAGAGTTACTGGTAAACTTATTTAAAATACAAGTTTCACAAGGGCATGTGTCAAATCCTGCTCACGTCAGTAGCCTTGACAACCTGTGTGAGGTGTGTGGATACTGTTGGGGAAATAAAGTCCAAACAACACAGAATCCTCTCCACAAAGTGTAGAAAAGAAAGAAGGCAGTTTTATTACAGAATACGTGCATCCAGAGCATGACGCTATAGGCACTCTACACGAAGACATTACGAAGACATACAATCCTGCCTCATTTATACAGGCAAACAGTTATAATCCAGTACATACATATAAGCTCAAGATGAACAATAACTGGATAAAGGTCCCCTTTAAGAGACCTTCCCTGGTGGCTCAGACAGTAGAGTCTGCCTGCAATTTAGGAGACCTGAGTTCAATTCCTAGGTCGGGAAGATTCCCCTGGAGAAGGAAATGGCAACCCGCTCTGGTATTCTTGCCTGGAAAATCCCATGGACAGAGGAGCCTGGAGGGCTACATACAGTCCACGGGGTCGCAGAGAGTCAGACACGACTGAGCGACCTCACTTTCCTCTCTTTCCCCTATAAGAGGGCTTGACAGCACCCTTTCATAGTCCACTCTGAATTCACTCAGCCATGGAAGTAGCCATTTGTTTTACCTAGCTGCTTTTATCCAACTAATGAAGAGGAGAATAAATCTTCTTATCGCTCTGACAAGCAAATGGTTACAGCTTGGAGAGCAGAGACAAGGTTAAATTCTCCTGTGATGGAGAGGCAGGAGTGCTATCTTCCTAGATGCTCACATTCCAGGGGGACGGCTCCCAGACTCTCAAAAAAATTATGCTAGGTTGTAAAACTGACAAGAAGCTTCTAAAGACATATATACAGACACACACACACATATATTTATCTGCATATATACCCACACATATGGTTTCCCCGGTGTCTCAGTGGTGAAGAATCTGCCTGCAGCGCAGGAGATGCAGGTTCCATCGCTGGGTTGGGAAGATATTCTGGAGAGGGAATGGCAACTCACTCCAGTATTCTTGCTGGAGAATTCCATGGACAGAGGAGCCTGGCAGGCTACGGTTTATGGGGTCGCAAAGAGTCAGACACAACCAAAGCCACTGAGCACGCACACACACACACACACACACACACATATATGTATATATAGCTTCTGTGTAACTATAAATTCTATGTAGATACATATTTATTTAAATATAACATGTGTAATATATACACATATATCGTATATTCCTACATAATCAAATGGTCTTTTGACCACAGAGAAATTTCATTTAAAAAATTTAAAATTTGTACACACACACATTCAATAAATATTTATTGCAGTGATATTTATGAGTTAAGTTCAGATAAAGTCACTTCAATTTTTATTACATGGGGATGTCTACATATAAATTCTATCAGTCTATCCTCCTTATATAATTTCACTACTTTTCAGAAGCAAGCAGTTGTGTTAAACCACTTAACAGTTAAACCACTTTAATAGTTGTGTTAAAACACTGAGTCTTTTAGTCATTAGATATTAGTCTATTCATTAATACTGATAGGAAACGTGTTATATTTCACAATAATACAAAGCATTATAAAGAAATACTGTACTAAGTAAATGGCAAAAGATTCATATTTCTGTTTCTTTAAATTTCATGTTGCAGGCTTAATAGCACACAGTGAAACCATGTACCATATGTAGAAATAATGAAAGCTTTAAAAATAAAAACTTTATATTTTAATAAAATTGATCAGAGCCATCCCCAAATCCAAAATTCCACCAAGCTTCTTTTGAATTATAATCTTTCCTGCTAGTAAGTAAATACCAGGCCTCTGAAGAAGATAAGAAATAAATTCCTAAGTTGTGTCACTTGAGTGAAAGGAATTTCTCTGTTAATTACTTTTTATTGTTACCAGGAATCTAAGCACCTCAAGATAGTTCAAAAAATTTAGAATATGATTAACAATAAGCAGCAGGTAGCAAATACTTTGGAATCAGAAAATAGCCTAGTTTTCAGTCTATTACTTACACAGGACTGTGAGTAATACACTTACAATAATCTAACCTCTCTTGTTTTCTAAAATTATGAAATATCGATGTGTAAAATACTACAGAATCCAGAGATATAAACATTGTTACATCAAAACAGGACACACTGCTACCACAGATCTAATTTCCCAAAGGAAAACCCACCAGCGCATGGGGGAATTCTCCAGAACCATGTTCTTCGGTTGAAGAAAAGAGCAAACAATATTTAAGGAGTTCATTCCTTGATAGAGTAATACAAGACCATCTAAGCAATACCTCTGCCTAGAATCTAGCATTCAAAAAGGACATCTTCAATAATGATTTGAACAATTTTTGCATTCTTGATATGCCTTATCTGCCTTTTACTAGTGCTTTTCAATGTCTGACCAATGCTCAGTTTTACCAGGCTGTAAGTCACATATTGGTGAGATAGTCAGCTGTAAAGGATTTTAGGCAGGAATGGTGGCTTATGTAGTATGTGTGGGTGGATTAATAATGAACAAGAAAGAGACCTTATGAGTGGGCTGGGGCATCTGTAAATAAGCAGGTAACAATCAGTTTGAAAAGGAAGAACTTTTTTTTAATGCCTTAGTTTGCTGTGCCAGGTCTTCTTGTGCAGCATGCAGGATATTTAGTTGCAGCATGTGGGAACTAGTCCTCTGACCCAGGCATCGAACCTGCACCACCTGCACTGAAAGGCAAAATCTTAACCACTGGACAGCAAGGGAGACTTTCTATACCAGATACTGTACAAAGTCAGATGCTCTTTGCCAGTGTCACTGGGAACAGTGCTAAGGTCTTCAGCTGCAGAAACATGTAAAACGAGGGAGAGAAGCTGGATGATGGAGAGCAGGGTGGTGAGAAATGTGTCTTTCTCACCTTTGCTACCCACCGAATGTGTATTACAGGCTGTACTAATCATACATCTACTGGGTGAAGAGGCTTGGATTTTTAAGTGCAAATGCATCCTGGTAGAAAAAGTGTAACTCATACATGCGTGTGTGTGATCAGTCACTCAGTCGTGTCCAACACTTTGTGGCCCCGCGGAGTATAGCCCACCAGGCTCCTCTGTCCATGGGATTTCCCAGGCAAGAACACTGGAGTGGGTTGCCATTTCCTTCTCCAGGGGATCTTCCTGACCCAAGGATCAAACCCAGTGCAGTTCAGTCGCTCAGTCATGTCCAACTCTTTGCATCCCCATGGACTGCCGTACACTAGTCCTCCCTGTCCCTCACCAACTCCCAAAGCTTGCTCAAACTCAGGTCCATGAGTCAGTGACACCATCCAACTATCTCATTCTCCACCATCCCCTTCTCCTCCTGCCTTCAGTCTTTTCCAGCATCAGGGGCTTTTCCAAGGAAGTCAGTTCTTCGCATCATGTGGCCAAAGTATTGGAGTTTCAGCTTCAGAATCAGTCCTTCCAATGAATATTCAGGACTGATTTCCTTTAGGATTGATTGGTTGGATCTCCTTGCAGTCCAAGGGACTCTCAAGAGTCTTCTCCAACACGTTCAAAAGCATCAATTCTTTGGCGCTCAGCTTTCTTTATAGTCCAATTCTCACATCCATACATGACCACTAGAAAAATCATAGCCTTGACTAGACGGGACCTTTGTTGGCAAAGTAATGTCTCTGCTTTTTAATATGGTGTCTAGGTTGGTCATAGCTTTACTTCCAAGGAGCAAGCTTCTTTCAGTTTCATCTGCAATGATTTTGGAGCCCCCCCCAAAATAAAGTCTCTCACTGTTTCCATGGTTTCCCCATCTATTTGCCATGAAGTGATGGGACCAGATGCCATGATCTTCGTTTTTTTGAATGTTGAGTTTCGAGCCAACTTTTTCACTCTCCTCTTCTACTTTCATCAAGAGGCTCTTTAGTTCTTCTTTGCTTTCTGCCATAAGAGTGGGGTCATCTGTATATATTTGAGGTTATTGATATTTCTCCTGGAAATCTTGGTTCCAACTTGTGCCTCTTCCAGCCCAGTGTTTCTCATGATGTATTCTGCATAGAAGTTAAATAAGCAGGGTGACAATATACAGCCTTGACATACTCCTTTTCCTATTTGGAACCAGTCTGTTGTTCCATGTCCAGTTCTAACTGTTGCTTCTTGACCTGCATACAGATTTCTCAGGAGGCAGGTAAGTGGTCTGATATTCCCATCTCTTTAAGAATTTTCCACAGTTTGTTGTGATCCACACAGTCAAAGGCTTTGGCATAGTCAGTAAAGCAGAAATAGATGTTTTTCTGGAACTCTCTTGCTTTTTTGATGATCCAGCGCATGTTGGCAATTGATCTCTGGTTCCTCTGCCTTTTCTAAATCCAGCTTGAACATCTGGAAGTTCACGGTTCATGTACTGCTAAAGCCTGGCTTGGAGAATTGAGCATTACTTTACTAGCTTGTGAGATGAGTGCAATTGTGCGGTAGTTTGAGCCTTCTTTGGCATTGCCCTTCTTTGGAATTGGAATGAAAACTGACCTTTTCCAGTCCTGTGGCCACTGCTGAGCTTTCCAAATTTGCTGGCATATGGAGTGCAGCACTTTCACAGCATCATCTTTTAGGAGTTGAAACAGCTCAACTGGAATTCCATCACCTCCACTAGCTCTGTTCACACATATCCTGCTGTGGCAGGCAGAGTTTTTACCACTGAGCCACCTGGGAAGCCCTCTAACTCATACCCTAGTCCCAATTATTTATTTAGAATAGATCGGTGCCTTCCAGACACTGAACTCTGGGGACAATGATGAAGAATAGTTATTAATGAAATTTACTTCCATTTTCTTTAGCAAATATATCCAGCCCTTATCATTTGATGTGTTCTGCTCTAACCATATTACAAATATTAACAAGGGAACAGGACCAGGTGGGGTTGAAAACATCCTGAGAAGAGAATGAGGGCACATGCGTAGGACTGGATGACAGGACAGTGGGAAAGAAAAGCAGGAAGAAGTCCAAGAAGGGAGACATCTGGGTAAAAAAAATGTCAGCTTTATAACTTTGCCTAAAGCCCTAGAGACTGTCAATCTCAGAAAAATCTGCCGCAAGTTCTCATCACTGCGGGAAATGGTGCGAGGATCAACTCTAAGCCCATGACCCCAGTTTTCTTGATCCAAAGTTGTTCAAGCATCTTAGTTCACATCAACCTCTCTGCTTTGGTCCAGTATCTGACAGATGCCCATTGAAAAGAGGAAGGACTTGGAAAATTCATGACAGATTAGCTATCCATTGGCCCTTTAGAGCATTGTCACCTCTGTTTCCTGTTCCAAAGCCCTCTACCTCTGTAACACAGAGTTTCCCTGGCTTGACTCTTTTATACATGGCTATCCCAACAGGATGTACTCTCATCTTTGACTGCTTCTTTTTTTAAAAAATACTATTAATTAATTTATTTATTTGCTGCATAGGGTCTTGGTTATGTCTTGCAGGACCTTTCACTGTGGCACACTGACTCTAGGTTGGAGTGTGGGCTCAGTACTTGCGGGTGTGCGGGCTTAGTTGCGTCACGGCGTGTGGGATCTTAGTTCCCTGACCAGGGATTGAACCCATGTCCCCTGAACTTCGAGGTGGATTCTTAACCACTGGACCTGCCGGGGAAGCCCCTTCAACTGCTTTTAACAAGCTTTCTGGACATGGGAGAACACAGCAGTGATGGCCTTTGCCTGAAGTTCCGCCTCATTACTTCACCTCCAGTAGAGAGAGCAGCGTATCCATGGTATGTTTTTCTCAGTGTGGATCACGCTGTATGGGTTTCTCTACAAGGAGAAACTCAATAAAGAGTGCTGAATGACTGGCTGGAAATAGTCCACTGATCTCCCCCTCAATGGGTACAGCTGGAGCAGCGAGGGCGCAGGTACAGGGGAGCATGGTCAAGGCCAACAGTCACGGGGACAGTGAACTGACAAATGTGTGCTGCAAGGCAGATTTAATTTATTATTTTAGCTTAAAACTGCATCAAATATTTAGAAACAAGTGTACTGTTCTATAATGTCAACATGTAAAAATAATATATTTTAGAAATAATATATAAAATATGAATATGTAATAATATATAGACTTATCTGTTGAGCTTAAAACTGTATCCAACATTTAGAAACAAATGCACTGTTCTATAATATAAAAATAATATATTTTAGAAATAATAAATAAAATAATAATATAAAATAATATTTAGTAAGCTCAAGCATCATATAAAAGGATTGACAAAAGACATCAAATTATTATCTGCCAAAAACCTTGGTTTGAAGCTCTGAGTAGGATCTGAAGGGCAGAGATACAGCTCCAGCCAATGCCCACTCCCTCAGGAGCTGTCCCTCTTCATGTGGGCAAAATGACTGCTCCAGGCACCTCTCCACTGAGGAAGGAGAGGTCCCTCATGGACGGATGTGGCTGTACTCTGCCGGGTCCCTGTCTGATGAGGGACAGGCGTTTCTATAGGCATTTCACCGGAGACAGAATCTCATATCACAAATGCTGTTTGGTTACATACAAACACAGACTCCGCATCCTGTGCTTAGGCTGTACTTAATACTTTTACTGTTACTTCCAAAGGGTATTTGGAGCAGGGCACTTAGCTTGTTCTGCTACAAAGTACTGCCATAACATGTGCTTCTCTGCTGGCTCAGATGGTAAAGAATCCACCTGCAAGACAGGAGACCCGGGTTCCATCTCTGAGTGAAGATCCCCTGGAGAAAGAAATGGCAACCCACTCCAGTATTCTTGCCTGGAGAATTCCATGGACAGAGGAGCCTGGCTGCATGGGGTCACAAAGAGCCGGACACGGCTGAGTGACTAATACACACGGTCATAACATAGAAAATACTTCTCAAGTTACAAAAAAAGAGAATAATTTTTCTGTATTTCCTTGCCCACTATTTTTTGGTTTGTTTTTGGTGGTGCCGAATGGCTTAAGGGATCTTAGTTCCCTGACCAGAGATCAAACATCTGATGCCTCTGTGGAAGCTCAGAGTCCTAACCACTGGACCACCAGAGAAGCTCCTACTTGTCCACTATTAACACAGTCATTTAGGAACAAGAATGTCAACTTCTGGAGACTCCAACCTAAAGAAATTTGACATTACCTTCAAAGATTGTCTCTTAGTCACATAATTCTCAGACTGAAGCAGTTTCTCATAGTGTTCAAAAATCTAATGAAAAGAAAAGAAATATTAAGAATGTAAACCCAGCAGTGATTTCTCTGCATTGAGTCTGTTTGCTTCAGAAGTAAATCCCCAGTCCTTCAGCCCCACCCAGCAGTTGTGCTGTATATCTCTGGGCAGATTGCCTTTGTCCATGGGGAGGCTTCCCTGTTTCTCCATCCTCACTTACTCATAGAGATACTGGGGCACGAGGAGGCGGGTATACCAGAGACACGCTTCCCTCTGTTTTATTTTAGTTCTGCAAATTAGAAATTGAGTAGAAAAATGGAGCAACTGAGTCCTCCCAATAAGTCACTTTGACTAAAACGTCTGTTTTCTTCTTGGCTGGGTGGGGTCTTTGTTGCTGTGCATGGGCTCAGTAGTGTTGGTGCCGGGGCTTGATTGCCCCTCAGATGTGGGGTCCCCCAGACCAGGGATGGAACCCACACTGCCTGCATGGGCAGGCAGATTCTTAACTCTAGAACACCAGGGAAGTCCTGAAGAAAGCATCTATTAACTCATGTAATGAGCTGCAGGATAACTCATTTTATGCCATTCTTAAAGAAATGCGTTTATGCAGTCTTGCTGGTAGCTAGCAGTCTTTGGATAATTTGAGAAAAGTGAAGAACTAAAGAGCTTCTTGATGAGAGTGAAAGAGGAGAGTGAAAAAGTTGGCTTCAAGCTCAACATTCAGAAAACGAAGATCATGGCATCTGGTCCCATTGCTTCATGGCAAATAGATGGGGAAACAATGGAAACAGTGGCTGACTTTATTTTTCTGGGCTCCAAAATCACTGCAGATGGTGACTGCAGCCAGGAAATTAAAAGACGCTTATTCCTTAGAAGGAAAGTTATGACCAACCTGGTCAGCATATTGAAAAGCAGAGATATTACTTTGTCAACAAAGGTCTGTCTAGTCAAGGCTATGGGTTTTCCAGTGGTCATGTATGGATGTGAGAGTTGGACTATAAAGAAAGCTGAGTACTGAAGAAATGATGCTTTTGAACTGTGGTGTTGGAGAAGACTCTTGAGAGCTCCTAGGACTGCAAGGAGATCCAACCAGTCCATCCTAAAGGAGATCAGTCCTGGGTGTTCACTGGAAGGACTGATATTGAAGCTGAAACTCCAGTACTTTGGCCACCTGATGCGAAGAGCTGACTCATTGGAAAAGACCCTGATGCTGGGAAAGATTGAGGGCAGGAGGAGAAGGGGACGACAGAGGATGAGATGGTTGGATGGCACCACAACTCAATGGACATGGGTTTGGGTGGACTACGGGAGTGGGTGATGGACAGGGAGGCCTGGCATGCTGCGGTTCATGGGGTCACAAAGAGTTGGACATGACTGAGCAACTGAACCGAACTGAATTTGAGAAAAGATTGAAGACACTTAGCAACTCATAAAGAATCAAACTGGCAAATTCACAGCATGAACAGGTAGAGGAACAGGGCCACTCTGCCACATGATGGCCATGTGAATCCCAACTGGCCTCTCGGGAGCACTTCTACTCTCCCCAGAAGCTGGGGGATGCTGGTGACAGGGGTCCGTTTCCTAGTGTGATTGGTCATCAAACACAGTCTAGGCCCTTCGGTTGAACACAGAGTTCCGGCAGCTGGGAAAGTCCAGTGTCAGCCTCTGGTCACACACAGGCACACTCAGAGGCCACTTGGGTGGAAGGGCAAGCCTGGCAGAGAACTGAAGGCAAGAGAGTTTAGGGGCTGGGGAGGGTAGCAAAGGGTCCTTGGAAGACCAAATGCCAGGTATGAGTGATGAGGACAAGCTGTGCACACTGATGAGAATCCCCAAGAGAGAATTCAGAAACTGAGAAAACAAAATCATGGAGCTCATGTTAAAGTCACAGTAATTTTTTTTTCTTTTACTTAAAAGACTTATTACTTATTCTGATTGTCACGGAACTCAAGAAGGACTTTGTGGGTCACTAAATGTATCAGACAAACATCATGGTAAATGGTACTTGTAACCATAAAATGTAAATACATGCATATAAGGTACTATCGACTCCCTAGGCTACCAGTTTCATTATTTTAGGTCATATATCATCTTCTCCAGCTTCAGGTTTACTACTAAAGAAATAAGAAACTCAACAAGTAGGAAATGTTCAAGGAGGATGAGTTCTGGAAGCCAATGCTCAGGTTGGTGCAATAGGCTCAGTATCTGTGAGACTACTAAATTATGCAAGATGTGACTATAAAGACAAATTTAGGTAAACAAGGGTCAAAGAGAATGAGCTTATGGTCTCTCAGATGTTGCTTATTATGCTTGAGTGCAAACTGCACAACACATTATTTCCCTCATTCTATAGGAAAGATGAGTAGCTGACACACAGGTTTTGTCATAAGCTATTTTTGTCCTCTTACTTTCATTTATTATAAATATTACATCTAATGAATTTGAGAAAACTATGCACTATGTCCATGGTGAAGGACAAGGAAGCCTGGTGTGCTGCAGTCTAGGGGGTCACAAGGAGTTGGACATTACTTAGTGACTGAACAACAATGAGTCCTTAACATTCCATCCAGCATCTACAGTTAACGGAACAAACTATAATAGCAGTTTGTTCCCTAAATTCAAAAATTTATGAGTCTCTTTTAGTCTTGAAGCTTTTGGATACATCTGGCAGTAATGTTTTTTCTCCCTTCATATTTTACACTTTGATCAAAGGTCTCCAATTGATTCCATGGATTTTCTCTTGATAATTTTAGGATATTAAAATCACTTTTGATTTCATGATTACACTGATAATTCTTAATCTCAAAGGAAGAGCAGCAAACAATTTATGAAGAATAAAGCCACAGTTTAATTTCTATGATTTTGATATGTGAAAACACAGGATATGGGTAGGGTATTCCATAGCTGCCCAGAGGCATCTGTTTCCTTTTATCTTTTTGTGTGGCTAACTACAAAATTTTAAATTACACAGTGGCTTGCATTTTGTTTCAATTGGACAGTACTGGTCTAGAGCAGCTAAACTAACACTGCAACAAATCATGTAAAGTTTTATCTCTAAGCCTGTGCTATGAAATGAAATGAAGTCGCTCAGTCATGCCCGACTCTTTGTGGCCCCATGGACTGTAGTCTACCACATTCTTCTGTCCATAGGATTTTCCAGGCAAGGGTACTGGAGTGGGCTGCCACTTCCTTCTCCAGAGTATCTTCCCAACCCAGGGATCGAACCCAGGGATCGAACCCAGGTCTCCTGCACTGTAGGCAGACGCTTTACCGTCTGAGCCAGCAGGGAAGTCTAGTCTGTGCTATGTTTTACTTTAATACTGATAATTCTTAATCTCAAAGGAAGAGCAGCAAACAATTTATGAAGAATAAAGCCACAGTTTAATTTCTATGATTTTGATATGTGAAAACACAGGATATGGGTAGGGTATTCCATAGCTGCCCAGAGGCATCTGTTTCCTTTTATCTTTTTGTGTGGCTAACTACAAAATTTTAAATTACACAGTGGCTTGCATTTTGTTTCAATTGGACAGTACTGGTCTAGAGCAGCTAAACTAACACTGCAACAAATCATGTAAAGTTTTATCTCTAAGCCTGTGCTATGAAATGAAATGAAGTCGCTCAGTCATGCCCGACTCTTTGTGGCCCCATGGACTGTAGTCTACCACATTCTTCTGTCCATAGGATTTTCCAGGCAAGGGTACTGGAGTGGGCTGCCACTTCCTTCTCCAGAGTATCTTCCCAACCCAGGGATCGAACCCAGGGATCGAACCCAGGTCTCCTGCACTGTAGGCAGACGCTTTACCGTCTGAGCCAGCAGGGAAGTCTAGTCTGTGCTATGTTTTACTTTAATTCATGGCAAATAGATGGGGAAACAGTGGAAACAGTGGCTGACTTTATTTTTCTGGGCTCCAAAATCACTGTAGATGGTGATTGCAGCCATGAAATTAAAAGATGCTTACTCCTTGGAAGGAAAGTTCTGACCAACCTACACAGCATATTAAAAAGCAGAGATATTACTTTGCCAACAAAGGTCCATCTAGTCAAGGCTATAGCTTTTCCAGTGGTCATGTATGGATGTGAGAGTTGGACTATGAAGAAAGCTGAGTGCTGAAGAATTGATGCTTTTGAACTGTGGTGTTGGAGAAGACCCTTGAGAGCCCCTGGAACTACAAGGAGATCCAACCAGTCCCATTCCAAAGGAGATCAGTCCTGGGGTTCATTGGAAGGACTGATGTTGAAGCTGAAACTCCAATACTTTGGCCACCTGATGCGAAGAGCTGACTCATTGGAAAAGACCCTGATGCTGGGAAAGATTGAGGGCAGGAGGAGAAGGAGACAACAGAGGATGAGATGGTTGGATGGCATCACTGACTCAATGGACATGGGTTTTGGTAGACTCTGGCAGTTGGTGATGGACAGGGGGGCCTGCCATGCTGCGGTTCATGGGGTCGCAGAGTCAGACACGACTGAGGGACTGAACTGAACTGAACTGAATGCTGTTTCTATTGCTGATACACTTAGCAAAAGCATAGCAGCTCTTGGTTGGGTCTGCTTATTCAATGTTCATTTAACACCACCAAATATATGGTTCTGAGTTAGGTATTAGGGATGTTAGTAATCATGATAAAAAATCCATGATGCAATCCCCAAAACCTTAAATCTTGTCCAATTCCTACAACAACCCTATGAAGTAGCTATTATTAATATCCTCATTTTTTAGTAGGCACAGTAACTTATTCAGAATCATAATTAGTAAGAGATACAGCAGGATTCTGAAGCAAAGCAACTGGACATAAATCTGTACTGTATTCTGAACCCCTGTGTTTGACAGATAAGGTTCCTGCCTCCCAGGGAGCTTATGAACCAGACAGAAAGATATAAAGACACACCATAATAATATTATACAATGTGGAAAACGTGTGAGAAAGAAGGAGAATGGGAGGGGGAGAGAGAGAGTGTGTGTATGTGTTTGTGTGTGTTTGGGGGTGAGGGGGTTAGGGTGCATGTTAGGGAAAGCTTCCTAGAAGAGTTACATGATGAAACCAAGCAGGATCCTGAGGGCTATCCCGGGGATGTACCTTCCTGAGTCTCCCACTTCTTATTTCTAGGAAATGTTTACCCTCCAAGTCCCAGGTTCCAAAGAGCAAATTTAATCAGAGAAGTGAGAAAATGTAGAAACAAAGGACAACAGTCAAGCAAGACAAAACAGTAATAGTTTAGCCAAAAACAAAGTCAGGATCTTTAGTTCCTCCATAAAGTCTATAGATAATATCCTGAGTCATATCCTTGAGTTGTTTAAGAGAGACTGAAATCCCTACCAGGTGGAAGAAGTTAACTGTATACTGACCACAAGTACGAAGACCTCACACTGGTTGAAACAAAAGGGTTGATGACGTTAATCCTGATATACCACCTTGTCATCTTACTACCAACCAGTCAGAAGACAGTCCACTCACAACCCTCACCCCTTCCTGGAAAACTATTCAGGATTTGAGTCTTTTGAGCATTTATTGCCTTGCAGTAAATGCTGGACTTTCCTTCACCACAACATGGTGTCAGCAGACTGGCTTTGCTGCATGCTGGGTAAGTTTGGTTCAGTAACAATGATAGCTGATTATCAAAAGGATGAGATGGATTCACCCTTAGAGAAGGGAGCTGGAAGACAGATGTATATTTTGGTATTTCTACTAGTCAGTGAAACTAGTTATCAACCATGTAAAAGGATTCATTTTATTAAGGGTGGGGTGCCCTATATGGCTTAGATGGTAAAGCATCTGGTGCAATGCAGGAGACCTGGGTTCGATCCCTGGGTCAGGAACATTGCCCTGGAGAAGTGAATGGCAACCCACTCCAATATTCTGGGTCTTCCCAGGTGGCACGGGTGGTAAAGAACCCACCTGCCAATGCAGGAGATGTAAGAGACATGGGTTCGATCCCTGGGTAGGAAGATCTCCTGGAGAAGGGCATAGCAACCCACTCCAGTATTCCTGCCTGAACAATCCCATGGAGAGGGGAGCCTGGTGGGCTATAATGGGGTTGCCCAGAGTCGGACACGACTGAAGGGACTTAGCACATATATATACACTGCCTCTTAAGGGCAACATGGATACTCTTTAGTCAAGGTCAAAGTGAGCTGGTACTAGTTGTTTCCTGGAACTCCAGAGCACAACAGGAAGAGATAAGAAAAACAAGGACGCCCTGATCTCCTGCTATCCTCTATTTTTCAGTTTCTTAATGATCTGGGTAATAAACCAAGTGGTGGATGGTTGCTTTCAACTTCTCTCATAAATAGAAGTAAGGGCTAAGAGATCTAGGAAGGAGAGAGAGAAAGGAAGAATGAAATAGAGACTTAAAAATGACTTCTACTTACAGTGTCGTAATTTTGTTCTAAGAAGTCTGCTACCAACACTTTATGTCTGGTTAGTAAATCCTAGAAAAAGAACAGTCAAAGAAACAAAATTATTATACATAATAAATTTTACAAATCTATTCTTTTCTTCTAAGATTTTCTAAGTCAATTAATTTGAAGCACAACAATTTCAGAATATTTTCATTTACATCCCAAGAATTATTTCCATTTCTTAGTTTAAGGTGTGAAATACAGTTTGTTTCAGGGTAAAAACAAAAAAGAGTGCTTTAAATTT
The DNA here is from genome assembly GCA_006408695.1 of Aepyceros melampus. Classification (NCBI taxonomy): domain Eukaryota; kingdom Metazoa; phylum Chordata; class Mammalia; order Artiodactyla; family Bovidae; genus Aepyceros; species Aepyceros melampus. Next base: position 99,641 of record SJXQ01011067.1, on the reverse strand, counting down.
GTATCATTGTTAGATTACAGAAATGATTTAACTAGTGAAACAAATGTCACCAAAGAGACAAGCTTACATTGTATTTCTTTAAACATATAACTATACATTATAAATATGATACAATAAATATTCAAATAAAGCTTATGATGATCTTTTAAAATGTCATTAATAACTATTAAAAGCAAAAAAACTCTGAACGGACTAAAACCATATCTCACAAGGTAACAGATTTTCAATGATTGACCTTTAGTTTTCTTCTTAATCACTTTTGAAATGGAGGTACCTAGGATTCTCGGAAGCACAAGAACGACATTTAAAAAACTATGTTTATTTTACTTATTTATTTGGCTGCACTGGGTCTTAGTTGTGGCACGTGGGATCTCTAGTTGCAGCATTCAAACTCTTAGTTATGGCATGTGGGATCTATTTCCCTCACCAGAGATGGAATCTGGGCCCCTGCATTGGGAGCGTGGAGTCTCAGCCACTGGACCACCAGGGAAGTCCCACAAGAATGACATTTATCTCAGCATTGTCCTAGTCCTGAGCTTGGGTTAGCGGGCTGTGAAGTGTTGTGCAGTTACTAAGTAGCACAATGCACCCTTTCAAAGTTGAGGACAAGTAGCCTGATCTAATTATAGACCTAACCCCAGGAAACTGAACAAAAGCATAAAGGAACGTTTGATTGGAAATTCACACCTAAATTATAACCTTAAGTCACCTTGATGTCAAAAGAAAACAAGCCCCAGCTAATCCTCTTAATATGCTTAAAGGTTAAATGCCTTGCCTAGGTACTATGCAGAATTTAATTAAAAACAACATGAATTTTCAAGTTTTCCAAAATAAACTCTTATGCTTTAATACATATTTAATTAAAACTTTTAATTTAATTAAACGTATATACAAGATACACTATATAACCTCACAGAGAAAAAGAAGGCAGCTGCAATGGTAAAACTCACTTCTTTTTAAAACAATTTTTTAAATTGGAGGATAATGGCTTTACAATATTGTGCTGGTTTCTGCCATACATCAACATGAATCAGTCACAGGTATACATATGTCCCCTCTCTCCTGAACCTCCCTCTCATTTCCCATCCCAACCCATCCCATCCCATCCCACCGCTCCAGATTGCCACTGAGTCCTGGGTTGTAAAACCCACTTATTTTTATTTCAATAAAAGGTAAAATATTTAAAGTACTTTGCACTACACTTTTCTTTTTAAAAATTGTTATTGGCATATAATTCATTTACAATGTTGTGTCAGTTTCTGCTGTACAGCAGAGTGAATCAGTTATATATGTACACATATAGCCACTCTCTGATTCTTTTCCCACACAGGTCATTACAGAGTATTGAGTAGAGTTCCCTGTGATATATGGTAGGTCCTCATCAGTTTGCACTACAATTTTCAAGCCCCAAAATAATGAAACTGGCTATTAACTTCATTTCCTATTACTTATTGTCACAACTTGTTTGACCACTGGACCTATCAGTGGAGACATGTACTTATTTTCCCAGGAGAACGTAACAGTACGGTTCTGGAACTGGGATTTTAAAATGGGAAAACCCTCTAAGGAATTCATCCCAGTCAAAATTCAAACTGGTTGCTACATCAGGGACCCCTTAGTTCCACAGCATCCTTTTGGGGTCCTTAGTCTTTTTCTAATGGATATTTGGAATGCTCAGGAGATTGGGGACGTGAAAACCAGGCATTCCAGTTTTCACGTCCCCAGTCTCCTGAGCATTACTAGTGGTTTTCTGAGCTGACTCAGGTTAGAAAGGTATCTGCGTGGGCTGCAGCAGGCACTCTGGATGGCGGCACCCATGAAGCTCTGTGTCTATGATGCCAGTCATCAGCCTTGGGTACAAGGGTCACAATCTGCCCAGGCCTCAGGCCCTACACCTGCAACGATGGCGACACCGGAAAGAGTACCTGGCAGGTAAGTGCTGCCTGCGAAGGTTTTCCATTCACCCTACATTAGTGTTGCACAAAGAAAGAGAAATAAGGAGGGGTTCGGCGGAGGGCAGCGGCTCCTTCAAATTCTAAAGGAAAAAATAACTTTAAAATCCAACAATAAAATACATATAATAGGGTAGGGAAAAATTCCTCCAGCACATATGTGTGTGGATAGGGACAATAAGTGAGTGTGTACACATTATATATACATAGATATACCCTCAAATTTATATACATAATAATGCAAAACTGGAGGGACTGTACCATGTCCAGGGCATCTTCCCACCCCAGGGATTGAACTCGGGTCTCCTGCGTAGCAGGCAGATTCTTTACCGTCTGAGCCACCAGGGAAGCCCCATATACATATATGCGCGCTAAGTCGCTTCTGCTGCTGCTGCTGCTAAGTCGCTTCAGTCGTGTCCGACTCTGTGCGACCCCATAGACGGCAGCCCACCAGGCTCCCGCATCCCTGGGATTCTCCAGGCAAGAACACTGGAGTGGGTTGCCATTTCCTTCTCCAATGCATGAAAGTGAGAAGTAAAAGTGAAGTCGCTCAGTCATGTCCGACTCTTAGCGACCCCATGGACTGCAGCCTAGCAGGCTCCTCCGCCCATGGGATTTTCCAGGCAAAAGTACTGGAGTGGGGTGCCATTGCCTTCTCCGAAGTCGCTTCAGTTGTGTCCAATTCTGTGTGACCCCATGGACTGCAACCTGCCTGGCTTCTCTGTCCAGGGATTCTCCAGGCAAGAATACTGGAGTGGGTTGCCGTGCCCTCCTCCCGACCCAGGGCTCAAACCTGTGTCTCTTACATCTCCTGCATTGGCAGGTGAGTACTTTACCACTAGCACCACCTGGGAAGCCCCCACATACACATATAGGGTGGGCCAAAACATTCACTTGGATTTTTTTATAATATCTTATATATGTGTGTCTGTGTGTTGCATACAGTTGTTGCATTATTAAAGATCAAAGAACTGAGTGGGAAAAAAAATAGCTTCTACCAAAAAAGGAAAAAGCCAGGAAATTGCCAAGAAAAGTAAATTCAAATTTTAAAAAATTAAAAAAAATTTTAAAAATATTCAAATAGTGCATTCTTTCATCCCACCTACTAACAATTCTGTTTTGTTAGTAGTAACAATTCAGGACTAGCTTCTGCACAGTCTAAGTCTTATGCTAAAAATTATTGATAATGGTATTTTAGTGAATTCTGCACAGCCTGGAAGAACTCGGGGTGAAATGACAGAGACACACATTCCATGGCAGGGACCCAAGATCACAGCAGCTCGCAGCAGCTGCATTTACTATGTGCTGGAGAGTGTGCTTTGCACTTTACATAGGTTATTTCTAATCTGCACAACTCTGCAAAACAGGGATTATGTTCCTCATCTCATAGATGAAGAAAATGAGGCCCAAGGGTTAACTAACTTGCTCAAGGACATACAGCAAATCAGGTGTAGACAGAGACGGAATTCAAACCACTTTTGAGCATGTCAATTCGTAGCGGCGGGGCTGGGCGGTGGTGGCAGGGGGCAGGTGGGCATGGAAGAGATTGTGGTTGTAAGGAATCTTTTTGGGGAATGGAAAATCTGCAGACAAGGCCATGAGAAAATATAATCCAATAATGATAAAACGTCAATAATTAAACTGAAGAACAATCATCCTACAGGTCAAAAAAAGAGGCTAAGCCTAAGAAGTTAAAAACAAAAGCCCAAACCAGCCAACCAATCAAGCAAACAAATCCCTATGAAAGCAGTACTTAAAAAAAAAGTGGGACTTCCCCAGTGGCCTAGTGGATAAGAATCTGCCTGCCAATGCAGAGGACATGAGTTCGATCCCTGGTCCAGGAAGATCCCACATGCCTCAGAGTAACTAAGCCCGTGTGCCACAACTACTGAGCCTCAGCTCTAGAAACTGTGCTTGTCAACAAGAGAAGCCACTCCAATGAGAAGCCCTCACACTGCGAGGAAGAGTAGCCCCCGCTAGCTGCAACTACAGAAAGCCTGCACACACAGCAGTGAAGACACAGCGCAGCAAAAAATAAACTAATTAATTGATTTTTTAAAGGGGACTTGCGTTCATTACATTATATTGACCACAACAGCATTTTGGTAAAATGTAGAAAATTGGCATTTTCAATATCAGTAGCATACTAGGAAAGTTTTTTTTTTTTTAAGGTTATTTAGATTCTCAGGGACTTAAGTTCAACAAAAAATATGCTCAAGTACAAACTGTTGTAATTTATCTTTGTGCTTCAATATTGTGCTGAAAGTTAAACTGGGTCGACCATATGATGTCAAGACATTATTATCACATTTGTTTATTCTATTAAATGTTGAAAAATCTTTGGGGAAAATTTCAGAAAAAAATGCTGAATTGAATTTGCTTTTCTCCCCTTCATTAGGGCTGCTGTAGGTGTATAGCTATTTGTGATGTCTTATGGATGGTTTTTCGAAAAAGGAACTAACTTGTTTCCGTGATGGCAAAGAGTCATCAGATAGAAAAAGGGAAGAAAAAAATAAGTCACTACAGTATTTACTAATAGAGAACACTTTCTTAATTATTTTGGCACAAATATTTGCTAGAAAGAAATGGAATGGTCCTTTGTGTTAAATGTCCTTCTTCGTATTTGACGCACCAAGGCCCCTCTTACCATGTGTTCTAGGATGGACTCTTGGGGGCTTCATCATTAGCCACCGTACAACTGTTGTTTGGCCAGGTGAGATTTTGTATGTGCCCAGGTGCCTCATGTCATGTGGGATCTTCCCCAAACAGAGGTGAACCAGAGTCCCCAGCATTGCAAGGTGGGTTGTTAATCACTAGAGCACCAGGGAAGCCCCATGACAAGCATGTTGAGTTGCTCTTTCCCCAAGTGACAGACTGGTCTAGCAGATTGTGTTCTGTTTACTGAATTCTCTTACGATCCATATCATACACGTTGGCTATGCTCAGGTCTAAGAAATACAATTTTCTGCTTTTTAAAATTAAACTGCCTCTTAGAGCCAAGTGACTTAAAGTACTGAAACTAAATAACCCTACTGATTCTGGTGACTGGGTGGGGGAGGGGGAGGGGCAGGGAATTACCTTAAAAGTAGCAAAGGCATCTGAAGCGATATCAAATGTTGACAGTTCGACATACTTAAAGAAATCTTGGAACTGATTAGAAAAGAGGATGATTTTGGCAAGTGGTTCATGTCGAATACATTCTCTCAGCATAATACCACAACGTAAGGCGATCTGTGGGACTTCATAGCTAAAGCACAAACAAGAGAGGAAGAGAACTATGTATTAAAAGAATCATTTCAATACGGCTGTTAATGGAAGCATAGGTACCATTTGTCACAGTTCATTCAAACACCACTCACTGAATACCCACTAAATATCTACAATGTGCCTGGCACTATTTCAGATGCTGGGGATACCTTAAAAGTAGCAAAGGCATCTGAAGCGATATCAAATGTTCACAGTTTGACAGACTTAAAGAAATCTTGGAATTGATTAGAAAAGATACAACACTATCTTTTGTTGGGGATACAACAGTCAGCAGACAAGGTTATTGCCTTCCTAGCATTCACAATTTAGTGAAAATGCGTCTGGTGGGACAGGAAACAGACTACAAACAATGACCAGATAATTTCATATATTTCAGGGCTATGAAACTGAAGAAAATAAAATAGGTACGCGAGAGAGTGTGACTCCTTAATTTGTTTTACTTTAGACTAAGTGGTCCTGGAAGGAGAAAAGCATTCCAGGAAAAGGAACTAAAAGTGCAAAGGGTCCAAGGAAAGAACCAGCAGCTTGTAAGCCAAGTGTGGTAAGAAGCCTTTGCATAGTTTAACGTATGCAATTAACACAGCTGATCAGATACTTTAAAAATGCTGATCAGATACTTTAAAAATGATCATTCTGGCTGCCTGTGGAGAATTCTGTAAAACAGGAAAGAATGGGCTGCGGAGCTAAAGGACAATCAGGGAGACTAGCTAGTGAGGAGGACCAGCAGCCCAGCCAGATGATGGAGGCTTGGATTGGGCGATGGAAGTAGAATAGAGGACTGCGAGCAGGTCATGGATATTGTTCAGAGGAAGAGTCAACAGAGCCTGTAGATGTTGAGGTAGGTTGAGGAATAAATTTGGGCTGAGGCAAACTGAGGATTCAAGAATAACAAAAGAATATTTACATGAACTTCAGATTCGAGAATAAAATCTCTTTCCCACAATTTAGGAAACAGGCTACTTGGCAACTTCAAATTGATAAATTATAGTAGGGAAAACAGCAAAGAAAGATATCTGAGAGAAGTTATTAAACCAGGGCGGTATTTATTCATTTTGTCCCATTTTTATGCGGAATAATATTCACAAATATCATCTGAATATTCCCTGAAAAACTCATGTTAACATTAAATGCTAATATATTCAGATAGGTACAATTCTTTGTAGAATATTAAAAAATGCCAAATTATAGTGTTAGCAATTTCTCTTATCAGAAGAGTTTGAAAATCAGCCTACTGGCATGTATGGAAGAGTTATAAGGTAGGTTTTATTAAAGATGTACCCCTTCATAAAGAGGGGTACATTTTCTGAAATGTGAAGGAGAATAGTCATTCACTAATACAGCACTGAAGAAGTGATTAAAAAAAAAAAAAGACTGTTGACCTAGAGAAAAAACGTAAGGGGCACTCAATTAAAATCCTAAAATGACTTATTAGTAAGATATTTATGGACGTTCATAACTTTGCTTTAAACTTAACCTTTCAATTTCATCTTCCATCTCCTCCCTTAATTCTTTGGGGTATGGCCTTCTCTCAACCTAGAATGCCCTGCTCGTAAGTTTTCACCTCTAAGATTCTCTCTCATTTTTCAAAACTTAGTTCAAATGCCACCTCCTCCTTGAAGTGTTTCCAATCACCTACCATTCAGAGTCACCCTCCCCTCCTTCAGACTCCTAAATAGCTTGTCTGTAATTCCATTTTAACACATTTCTCATTCTTCAGTAAGGCCCATTTCAATAAATTGTTATACATTTGTTTTCTTTACCTCATCACAAACAGCTTAATTGCTAAGGATACGCTTTCGCTTTACTCATCCTGTTACTTTCCTCCTCTATGTGAATCTCCATGTGGTATCTGTGTCTTATTTACTGGTACCTGCCTCAATCCTTACCCTGGTCTCCAAAGAGTGCTTAGTATGTCTTTCACAAAGGTGTATAAAGAATTTAGTAAACTTCAAACTCTGATTAAACTTCTTAATACTAGGGGTCTCTAATGAGACACAAACTTTGGCTTACAGAATAAACTGTGTGATCTCTAGCTATTCTCCTTTCTTAACTAATCAAATGGAAACTATAGAAAAAAAGTTTCTACTCGCAGCTTTGGTGTATAATTAGTTCCTTTTTTTTGTTTGTTTCATTAGGTGAAGTTTATCGGAACCATCTGTGATGCACAGACTATTCATTCTTGAGAACCAAGAGGGTATTTTTCAAAATGCTACTCTGGGTTATAACATTGGTCATTCCATCCTAGTAGTTTGTGCCCAAGAGAGTAACAGTCATTCCTCTGAGCTGACAACTTCTTACAGTTAGGAATATATTGGGATATATAAAGAAATTCCTAATTTTCCTCAGTACCCTTTAAGGAACTTGTAATTCACATTTGAAACTGACTATCCTCCAGGATACTTACTTTTGATAGTTTATTGCTTGCTATATAAAGAAGTGTTCCATAAGTTAAGTACCTTAAGTTTCAAATCCCAAGAACATTAATATCCTTAGGTTTGGTAAAGAATCAATATTTGCCTCATCCATTTTATTCTACTTGTGGATAAGGGTCTCACGGACAAGGACCATGACAATCACTATGTTCTCCACAACAACTAACCTAGCGGCAGGTTGCTGATAAAAGTTATTCCAATGAATGTGAATCATTATTTTATAGAACTGAACCATATCTTCCTTCTGATTTGCTGTTTAGATCATATGTGCACATGCATGCTCAGTCGCTCAGACGTATCCGATTCTTTGCAACCCCATGGACTGTAGCCCACCAGGCTCCTCTCTCCATGGAATTTTCCAGGCAAGAATACTGGAATGGGTTGCCATTTCCTACTCCAGGGGATCTTCCTGACCCAGGGATTGAACTCGAGTCTCCTGCGTCTCCTGCATTGGCAGCAGGTTCTTTACCATTGAGCTATCTGGGAAACCACATGGGAAGTCTGGACCGTATAGTTAACTGTGTCAGTGTGAAGGCACACTATTTTATATGCATGCTTACTCAGATAATAGCACAGAAGATCTGTTTCAAATTTAATAAAAGCCAAAGTATAAGAGCACTTATCTCATCTGGTGGTGAGCTACAATAAATATTACACATAAAATGATTTGAAGAAAGATCTTGTGCAAGAATATCTCAGTTTAAGAATGTAGATTATATTATGTAAGAAGAAAAATGACTTTTGTTGCTCCTGATAGAATAAACAAGGGCAGCCAGCACTAGGAAAAGCATCAAAAACAAAAGTGGCCTTTTCCAGATGACCCCTGTCCGTTTGACATCACTCCCACTAGTGTGTGAACACTTCCTTGCTTTCTGGCCATCCTGTACATTTCCTAACACAGACCCAGAATTAGCCGTTTCTACAAAGGACTCTTAGTCTTCTGAATGTTGAGCTTTAAGCCAACTTTTTCACGCTCCTCTTTCATTTTCATCAAGAGGCTTTTTAGTTCCTCTTCACTTTCTGCCATAAGGGTGGTATCATCTGCATATCTGAGGTTATTGATATTTCTCCCGGGAAATAGATGGGGAAACAGTGGAAACAGTGTTAGACTATTTTTGGGGGCTTCAAAATCACTGCAGATGGTGACTGCAGCCAGGAAATAAAAAGACGCTTACTCCTTGGAAGGAAAGTTATGACCAACCTAGATACCGTATTAAAAAGCAGAGACATTACTTTGCCAACAAAGGTCCATCTAGTCAAGACTATGGTTTTTCCAGTGGTCATGTATGGATGTGAGTTGGACTGTGAAGAAAGCTGAGCGCCGAAGAATTGATGCTTTTGAACTGTGGTGCTGGAGAAGACTCTTGTGAGTCCCTTGGACTGCAAGGAGATCCAACCAGTCCATCCTAAAGGAGATCAGTCCTGGGTGTTCATTGGAAGGACTGATGCTGAGGCTGAAACTCCAATACTTTGGCCACCTCATGCGAAGAGTTGACTCACTGGAAAAGATCCTGATGATGGGAGGGATTGGGGGCAGGAGGAGAAGGGGATGACAGAGGATGAGATGGCTGCATGGCATCACCGACTCGATGAACATGGGTTTGGGTGAACTCCGGGAGTTGGTGATGGACAGGGAGGCCTGGCATACTGCGATTCATGGAGTCGCAAAGAGTTGGACATGACTGAGCGACTGAACAGAACTGAACTGAACAGAACAAAGGACTCTGGCTCCTTTTAGTTAGAAATGGTTCTTAGAAACTACAATCTGAATGCTAGAGATACTAATTAACATTGGGTCGTTACTGCTTCTAGGCCTTTTCAGTGGACAGTGTTAGCGTGCTATTTTTAAAGTTAGCAAATGTTTCTAGATTAGAAGCAAAACTCTTGATTATATTAAGAAGGCCAAATATTGCTGAAAGATATTTTATAAAACTTTTCCTAGTGTTTTTTTATACATCTTATATAGATGTACTTAAAAAAATTGATGCTTTATTAAAAGTATAATTATATAAGATGTATGAAAACACACTAAGTCCACTAGTTCATAATACTACAAAAAAAAAAAAAAACAGAAAAAATAAGGGAAGGGTGTTGGGAAGATAAAGGAAAAAAGCACAGCAAAATATCAATGGCTATGAAGGTTGGGACATGGGATTTCTTTCTTCTGTCTTTTGCATATGGTTAAAAAAGTTTTGCAATAAAATTTTTAAAAATAAGATTATTAGGAGAAATTTACTATTTTAATATTGGACTTGGAACATCTCCCACTGGCAGTGGTTCTTTATGGATCACTGACAGCAGTTTAGCAACCTCATTCTCAAATTCTCTCAGTATCCTGGAATGTCATTTGCATGGGCCAGGAAAAAACTTTGTCTAAAGTGAGAAAGTCCTTTAAAATAATCTTTTCATAAACTTTGGGCTCCAAATCCTTTTACCAAGTTTTGTATCCCTTACCCAAATGATTCTCCTTGATAGACAAGAATCAACTTTTCTGTCTTAATTCTTTATGGTTCAACTTAGGTCCAATATAGCATGTTACTACCATATCCCTAAATAACATCATTATTTGGTTTATGAGTGCACCAGTAAAGTTATGTTCTAAGTTTTCATGCAACTTTGCAAGAGATAATTCAGTAAAAATACTGACCTTTACCAAACGGCTAGCTAAACTGCAGGCATTTCAAGCTAACCTAGAAAATGGTAATGGGGAAAGCTGATTCAGGTGCAGTAGTTCCATTTAAGGCTTCTTTTTGTCTACTCTGTCCTCAGGGTCTTCTATAATTCCCTCTCCCTTCCTGTCTACAGGGTGTCAAGTCTTTTTAAGGATGTATTAATGGTTAAGATGGAATTTAGAATCAGATCCGGACTGAAAAACTGGCTGTCACTCAGTTGTATGTATAACCTTGAGCAATAGCCTTACTCTAAGTTTCAATTTCCTCATCTGTAAAATGGTGAGGATAATACCTAGTCCTCAGAGCATTGATAGAAGGATTAAATGAAACAGCATAAGTAAAGACACTGAACGTAATACCGGGCACACAGCAAACACTCAATAAGTGGTGTCTATAAAGCAGGACCTGAAGGAATGAGTTTAAAGTTTGGGTTACAAAATAAAGGAAGAATCATTATAATAGAGACAGTTGCCATCATCTGACTGCTATTCAGTGACAGCAACTACAGAAAGGAGAGCCTCCAAACAAATAATCCCACTCTGAGAATGCAGTTCGTGGAATTGTGTGTCTCCTTTCACATAATGACCTCACTGCGGAAGATACCATTTTAAACCATCCACACCACTTCTCTTCCACATCAGCTGACGTGCTCTCCAACATATTTTTAGGAGGACAACATATTTCAGCATTGTCAAGGGATCACTTATTTGTAAGCTAACTCCATTTTATTTTTTTAAAGGAGATGAACTTAAAATAATTTATTTATTTTTGGCTGCACTGTCTTCATTGCTGTGCCTGGGCATTCTGTAGTTGCAGCAAACACGGGCTACTCTCTGCAGCACTCAGGCTTCTCAATGCAGTGGCCTCTCTTGCTGTGGAGCACAGGCTCTAGGGCGTGCAGGCTCAGCAGCTGTGCCGCACGGACTTAGTTGTTCCATGGCATGTGGAATCTTTCTGGGCCAGGGATCGAACATGGAGGGATCCCTGCACTGGCAGTTAATTTAATCTCTGGATTTAATTTAATCCAGAGATTAATTTAACCACTCGACCACCAGGGAAGTCCTGCAAGCCAACTTCAAATGACTATTAATTTATCTTCACTTGCTGAAACACAAATCTGGTATTTTTCTCCCAAAACAATCCAATGGCTTCCCATTTCCTACAGGATAGTGTCAAATGCTTTAGCTTAACATTTTAGAATCTCCAGATGGGAGTACAAATTGATAATTTCAGCCTTTTCCACCAATGACCAGGTATGCGGATCATACCCCATTAAATCTTGTAGATATACCTGAACTAGAAATGAACACTTCCCTTTACAGTATTATTCTGACACTTATGTATGGTCTTAATTATACATGTTCAAAATTTTACCCAGTGTGAACTGCAGCTCTTAAGAGGGATAGTAATAATAATTTCTTAGACTAGTAGTTACCAAGTAGAGTACCATGTGCTCAGCGCTAAATTCTGCAGAAACTACCTTACTAAAAGACTCATAATGACCTACTGAAGTAGGTATTATTACTGTCTTCAGATTGCAATGAGGAAATCAAGATTAAGGAAGTTAGGTAACTTGCCCAAAGTCTTAGCAAGTAAATAGCAGAACCCTGACTGTACACGAAAATCTGTCTGACAATGCATATAATGTAACATTATTTTGTGCAAAGGTAATATTACAAATTTTACTCTTTACAGATAAGGTAACTGAGACTTGGTGGAAAGCTGCAGAGGCTTGTCCAAGGTCACAGAGATAAGTGCAAGAGACCAGAGAAAGGAATAATTAGAGAACAAAAAAGAGTTCTTATAAATTAAAAATAGGGTAATTGAAAGTTCAGTTGAGTTTATCTTCAATGGAAGATACAATTAAGAACATCTTCTGACTAGTGAGACAAAAAGACAAACAGAAAACAAAAGAGTTAAGAAATCAATCTCAGAGATTTTGTTTTGACTAACAGGAGGTCTAGAAAGTAAGGACAGAGAATATGGAAGGGAATACAATTTCAAAGAAACACTAAGGCAGAGAATGTTAGCTGTCTGCAGAATCCCTTCTCCTCTTCTTCCTGGGCGCTTATTACATTTCTCAGGTTCCCTTAAGAATTAAGAGGCCAAGTGACTAAGTGCTATCAAATGGAACATGAGTGGGAGTAACACAAGCCATTTCCAGGCCTGGCTCATAGATTCTCCCAAGTATTTTTGCCTTCCTGTGGGCTGAACTGGCAATCAACAAAGTGATCCTGGGAAGCACACTTTGAAGGAACCCCTGCTGGCCTAGAACATCTGTTCTCTATTACATGAGAAATACAGTTATCTTGTAGTGGGGCCACTACATTGTGGGGTCTATTTGTTATAAAGCTTAAGGTTTCTTATAATCTTAAACTACCCTAATACGTGATACAAGTATATTGCCCTTTCCAGAATTTAAAGACTTAATTCTCCAGTAAAAACAATATTTTGTACAGAAAAACAAAGTAATAGTACACTACATAGCTATAATAATATAAATGTGACTTTTAAATGAAATAAAAAATTGTGATAAAGGATATTGGGAGGGTGAGGGGAAGGGAAATGGAGTAGTGGGGTGGTGGAAAAACGAAATTGTCACCTAGTCCATGAGAAATTTAACAGATATTTTTTAAAATGGGCAAATCAAAACTTAGTAAAAGCTCCTAATTCATAATATAGAGATAAATACCAGATGAACAAATAAAAAAGATCAAAGTGGTTGTCTTTGGTAAATGGGACTGAGGAATGGAGAAGGAAGAAGCAAAGCTGCTGTTTGTTGTTGCGTCTAGTTTATTTATTGGGTGCACCGGGTCTTAGCTGCAGCATGTGGGATCTAGTCCCCTGACCAGGGATTGAATCTGGGCCTCCTGCATTGGGAAGGTGGAGTCTTAGTCATCTGATCACCAAGGAAGTCCCTATATCTGGTTTTTAAACTATGTGGCACATATTATTTTGATACAATTAAATATTTTAAAATGCACAAGGACTTGGGAATTGAAAACAGATGAGATGGACTAGGTATGGAATAGCATGTGAAGTTCAAAACGGTAAAGTAGAAAGACAGAGAAGGGGAGACCAGAGACAAAAGGCTACCACCCCCAAGCCTTGCTACATTCATATTTCTGATCCTAGGAGTTAGAGTAGCCTCACAATGCCCAAGAAACCTCTGTAAATGAGCAAACACAAAAAAGTCATAATCGGGGATTTTAATATCTGACTAGACTTTAGGTTTTGGGCTGCCCTGTGGTCCCATATATGTACAGTGATATTTATTTTACCCCCACATGAAAGCATGTCACCTGAGTAGAAGCTAACCATCGAAAGGATATTGTATGTATACATCCGTGTCTGTGTATATTTGTGTAATGAGGGGATTCAATTTTACGTAAAGAGGGTAAAGTATGAATGTGAAAGTGTTAGTTGCTCAGTCGTGTTCGACTCTTTGCAACCCCATGGACTGTATCCCACCAGGCTTTTCTGTCCATGGAATTCTCCAGACAAGAAAACTGGAGTGGGTAGTCATTACCTTCTCCAGGGGATCTTCCCAACCTGGGGATTGAAGCTGGGTCTCTCGTAGGAAGATTCTTTACCGTCTGGCCACTAGTGAAGCGAAGAAGGTAACTGGGTAGCCAGAAAGAAGGCGGATTGGGAAGTGTAAGCTATAATGTAATAAGTAGAGAAGAAAGGAAAAGTGGAGGAAAGAGGGGCAGTAGGTGGAAGGAATTTTACTTAGAAAGTATTTTGTTGCAGCCTGAACAATCACAGAGACATAGATTTGGAGGGCTGACTTCAAGCATAGCAAATATGAAGCCAAAAGGGAACTGATCATATCTCAAATGATGCTAATGCCATCTACTTTTAACAACTTTTCCAAACTCAAACCTACTTTAAAGGAAAGCATGCACCTACCCTTTGAGGAGCATAAACAGGATGTGAGGATGAGCACTAATGTACTCCACGGTAGGAATCCGAGCACCTATCTGTCTTCTCAGGATGTTGTTAAATATCTGGGTCACATCCTTTTTTCCCTGTTAAAGAAACAAACAACTGTTAAGTTGTATATTTTAAATGAGTGAATAGTATGGCATGTACATTATTTCAAAAGCTGTTTATATACAAACACACACATACTCAGTCCATTTAATATGATATTTTCCCACCTGTGCATTCTTTGACTTCATTTGTCTAAAGATGGGTACAAAAATAAACAAACAACCAGAGTCAAGGCCAAATAAAATCAATGCCCTACATACATAGTAAGCATTTCAAATCATTAAATGCATGAAGTACAGTCAAAGCTTGTGTCTAAAGGCTTTATGATCTCTATTTTTACAGTAATTAAACCAAAGGTTGAGGACTACTTTTTAATTAGGGTTGGGGAACAGAAAAAGATCTTAAGGGGATAGAAAGTTTCAAAAACAGGACCATAAACTGGCTTATTGAGAAGCTGATTCTAGAGTGCTTTTTTTGCTTTTATTTTTTTTAACGTAGCAAGAAATAATCATTAGTGATTAAATTATCACAGTAGGAAGTTTTCTGCATTTTGGAGCTGCCTTCTAATTTAACCTGAACAGTTGACTGTATCCACCCTATTTTTGCAATGCACACCTGCCTTTAAATGAATGCATGGACTCTTACACACAATACATTTTCATCCTTTGATCTCTTATCACACTGTATTTCAAAACATCAAAGAGTCTAAGGCTGTGTCTTGAATACTGGCCAAACCTCAAAAACCATAGATCCTGAGCCCATAAAGCAGAAAGCTTGCAATCTCAGCCATAACTCTTTTTTTTTTTTTTGGAACTCATAAGAATATGCTGAAGTAATTTTTTTTTCTGTCAGCATCTTTAAGGCTTAAAGGATTAGACAAAAATTTATGGTTATAAAGTAATGAGTTTTCTTTTTAAACAACTGTAACCCAAAGGTCTGTCTTCTAATGAGCCCTTATTCATATCACAGCAGGGCCTTCCAGTACTTCGCTCACCCCATTAGACTACTTTCCTCCTGGTTTCTGAAGAAGGAAGTGGGCTTGTCACACAGATTGCTGAGTCAGTCTCTGCTACTCAGTCGAAACCAATGCTTTGGGCCACCATCACCGCTGTCAGCTCTGGAGTTCAAATCCCCGCTCCTAGCTCCTCTCAACCCTTGTTCATTGTCTTGCATTCTGCAACCAGCTATTCCTCAACTAGCTATTTTATACACGGTTTATCCCAAGTGTAGAAAACTGCCTCTTCTCCTTCATTCAACATATTATTAGTACATAGTACTTTTATCAAGGGTTTAAGGGTAACAAAGGTAATTACAGCACACTGCAGAAACAACTTCCAATTGAATCCCACACATCACTATTATTACAGATTCCTCAGCATTTCTGATTAGCTTTTTCCTTAAGCCCCTTCCTCTGCATGGTTCGGGAGCCTTCAATCTCCCTTACTCCATACCCTTTTCCTATCTCCTATTTCCTTCTACTATCAAAGTTAGCCAATGAGAGGACATTTCTCAAATTTCTGTTATTTTACTCTGCAAAAGGAATCTCAGCTCTTTTCTTTCAGTCTTTTCCTTCCAAGCACTGCCTGGAGACCTCACTTTTCACAGTGAATAAAAAAGCCCATGTAGGTGTCTTCTAAACAAAAGGTCGTTTTTCTCTGTCAGCAATGCTCCATCTTTTTAGGCTATCTGGCAAAAGCTGCTGCCCATCCCTAAAGAAATAATTTTCCTTTCCTGTTATAAAAATACACCAAAGTTTTTACAATCAAAGAGATGCAGGTTCCATCCTTGGGTGGGAAGATTCCCCGGAGAAGGGCACGGCAACCCACCCCAGTATTCTTGCCTGGAGAATGCCATGGACAGACGAGCCTGGAGGGCAACAGTCCATGGGGGTCGCACAGTCAGACATGATTAAAGTGACTTAACATGGAAAACGCACTTTTTAATGTGGATACTTTAAGCTTGAGAAGAAAAGTTGCTGCTTGCAGGCTGATCTTTAACACTTCTAGTCCATAGAAATGGATAGTATATTTCTGCAAGTAGTCTAAAAGTGCTCGTAATGGTGTGTTCTTTCTGAAAATACTGTATGTAATCAGTGGAATGCTTTAAACTAAACTGTTTTCAACTTTAACTGCTTATCATTCATTCATTCAACCAAGAAGCATTTATAAGTATTTATTTTCTGTGGGTTTGATTGAGGAGGACGGCTTCACCTACTGAATATCAGATTCATTTATAACTATTTCTAGGTGACAGCCGAATGAACAAAGTCAAGAACTGTCTTGTTAACTACACCTCAATAAAGCTGGGGGAAAAAACTCCTGCCTGCAATTATCATGACAGCAAGCCTTCGTAATGATAGTATTGAGTCACCAGGGAAAATTATTACATCTAGTACATCATTTTGGAGGACAGGCACGTCCACAATGCATTTTATAAAGAATATGTAAGTAAGCCACAAAAGTACTACTTATCTACTTATCTCTCTCCATTTGAAGAGTTAACTTAATCTTCAGCTACATGGAAAATTCAAATATTCAGAAAGATAAATATTTTTCTCCAAGGATTTTAGAGAGTAAAATTTTACTCTACTTGATAATGTAGAAGTCCATTTTTAGGCAATTTAATGACTTAAGTCCCAAATAATTTTAAAGTAAACTTTCTTCCTGTTCTCTTTTGTTACCTAAGTCAATGCAGCACAAAGATGTGAAACATACAAAGTTTTTCTTTGGTCTACTCCCATCTCCTCAATTCTTGGCGAGCGCTTTGAGCCTATGCTACTCTGTGGTTACTCAAGGCTTCACAAGGTCACCGGACCCGACCATATTTCACCCTTGACTCAGTCTTCAAAACATAGCCAACCTTGGTCATAGTCCTTCCAGCATCCCACTGCAGATTAGGTTAATCTCATAAACTAACTCAACCTAAATTAATGATTATAATAGCTTAATACACTGCTGCTTTCAGGGAAACACACAAAACAATAGATTTATAGAAATCTAACACCATATTCTAAGAGCAGGGGAGTTTCTCCAACCAAGTTTAAAACTAAAATAATAAACAAAGAAAGAGACATCAAGGGTTATAACAAAAATAAACCAGATTATATTTAACTTAAGTTTGAGAAGGAGAGAAGATGAGAATATACTATTTGGCATCTATATATTTGTGTTCTTCCATAACACATATATGTATATATATTTTACTTAGTTTAATATTTAAAAACAATGCTGTAAGTTGATATTATTCCTATTTTTTAGATGGTAAAGTTTAGTCTCAAGGAGGTTATGTTGCTAACTACCAAATGGCAGAGCAAGGATTCCATAGACAATTCTAAATCTAAGTCAAGGGTTTTCCCACTATGCACAGCTCCTACAAATGTCCATAATACCTCATTTTAAACTAAATTAAGGAAACATGAAAGTATATAAACACAATAATAAAACTACAGTTTAATTCCATTAAGTCTGGTTTAAAAAAGGAAATAGGGAGGGGCTTCCTAGGCAGTCAAGTGGCTAAAACTCCACACTCCCAATGCACAGGGCCCTTGTTTGATCCCTGGTCAGGGAACTAGATCCCACATGCTGCAACTAAGACCCGGTGCAGCCAAAATAAATAACTACATAAAAATATTTTTAAAAGGGAAATAGGGAGTAAGATGGGGAGGGAGAATGACAAGCCAAGCAAGAGGGAAAGTAAGAAAGGAGATAATTGAACAGAAAATGTCAAAGTTAGAGAAACAGATCAGGGAGGGAAGGAAGAAAAAGACACATGTTTCTCCCATCCAAGTATTAACCAGGCCCAACCCTGCTTAGCTTCAGAGATCAGACAAGATTGGGCGTGCTCAGGGTGGTATGGCCATAGACAAGACAGAGGTTTCTAAAAGGAAGGCTGAGCTGAAATCTGGGCCTTGTGGGGCCCTCCATCAGTCTCGTTTCTAGTCCAACACACAGAGCAATCTTGCCCTGCATTCCTACTTCTCAGCTCTAGTTGGCCAAAATCTTCTTCCATCTAAGCCATCCAGAGAACCGTGAGCTAGTATTTCCACACATCCCCAGAGCCCCGACCTTATCTTGGTCCATCACTGTAATGAGTCTCCTTTTACTTCCTCAGTGACAAAGCTAAAGCAATTTAGTTCAGAAATCTCCATTCTCTTCTGTCTCTGAGAATTAATGGAGATCCAAGTGCTTACTTGACAGTATCTAAAGCCTGACAGTAGTAGCAAAACAATCAAATCAAAACCAAGATTTCCATCGTGAAATGTGTCTTAACAACCACACATTTCATTTAGAAACCACTGTTCTAAGTTAGATATACCATAGATAATAAAATGCTTACACACATTCACCCCTTATGTTTCCAGATTATTGTTTTACATATTATTTCGGTAATTAGGTATAACTGCTTTCAAAAAAAGAGAGAAATATCCTATATTAGTAGCATTTAACAAAATTCTTAAATCATTGGTATAAATGTTTTAATTAAAGAAACAGGCCTGGGAGATACTACATTTGAATCTCAGCTTGGGTTCTTAGTGACCGAGTAACTTTGGGGAAATTACTTAATATCTTTAAACTTTAGCGTCTTCATCTATACATCAGGGCTAATAATATAGTACTGATCATATACAGGTTGCTTTAAGAATAAAATGAGGGATTTCCCTGGTGGTCAGTGGCTAAGACTCCATGTTCCCAATGCAGGAGGTCTGGGTTCAATCCTGGTCAGGGTTTGATCCCTGGTCAGGGAACTAGATCCCATATGCCCTAATTAAACCTGGCAAGCCAAATAAATAAATATTTTTAAAAACTTAAAAAGAGAAGAATTAAACTAGAGTGTTTAAAAACTGTACAACATTCAGTAAGCACTCAACAAGTTATCTTTTATCATTATTGACTATTAACTGCACTACTTGGCTGCATAAAACTTAACTATGGTATACCTTTTGCTTTTTTTTAAAAAAAAGATTAAGGTGATTTTAGAAGTTTTAGTGGGGAAAATAGGATTTAAAATAATA
The DNA here is from genome assembly GCA_006408695.1 of Aepyceros melampus. Classification (NCBI taxonomy): domain Eukaryota; kingdom Metazoa; phylum Chordata; class Mammalia; order Artiodactyla; family Bovidae; genus Aepyceros; species Aepyceros melampus. The sequence goes on along the minus strand of SJXQ01011067.1, from coordinate 80,311 downwards.
TATAAATAGTAATAATTTGGCCATGTGATGCAAACAGCCGACTCATTGGAAAAGACCCTGGTGCTGGGAAAGACTGAAGGCAAAAGGAAAAGAGAGCAGCAGAATAGGGTGGTTGGATGGCATCACCAACGCCCTGGACGTGAACTTGGGCAAACTCCAGCAGAAAGTGAGGGCCAGGGAGGCCTGGCATGCTGTAGTCCATGGGGTCGTAAAGAGTCGGACACAACTTAGCGGCTGAACAACAGTAGTAACAAAAATGACAGTCAAATATTGGTAGTCCTGTGTATAAAAACTGAAAAGCACGATTGTCATCCTTCGGCAGAAAGTGCACCTCAAAGTCTATCAGCTGTAGGTCGGCTATGAGTGTCACCAGCAGCCCGGAGCTGTAAACCTCCTGTGAGAGCTGGGCCACGGCTTCCATCGGGGGCTCCTTGTCACTCGTCCCACACAGAATTTCTTTCATTGCTTGCAGTGATTTTGACACTTCTTCTGAAGCCTAGGGACCAAAATATACGCTAACAGTTAAGGGTGAAAAAAAAAATTTCAGGCTACAAACAAACAAAAACCACTTCTTGAGCCCTGCTCATTTATTTACTTTAAAAATTCTGTGTAATTATTATCTTTTATTAATTGATTGATAACTGTTTTACAGTGTTGCGTGAGCTTCTTCTGTACAACACCATGAATCAGCTATATATCCCCTCCCTCCCGAACCTCCCTTCCA